>JBBMJY010000020.1:26470306-26496620 GCA_037833715.1 Toxotes lorentzi
TCAGTAAGGAGACAGCTGTGGGGAAAAAGCTGTTCCTGAGTCTGCTGGTTCTTGTGCGGAGGCTCCTGAAGCGCCTCTGCCCAGCCTCCCCCTCAGAGAGACACCCACAGGACATGATACTGCCACCATGCGTCATAGGGGTAGTATAAGCTAGGTCAGGGGTCGGCAACCTTAAAAATGCGAACCAAAAATGCAATCCAAAAATGCCGTCTGCTCCTGTGTTCCCTCGTCATTTTATCGTGTGTACTGGAGCGTGCAGCCAATTAAAATATTTTATTTTAACTCTTCTTTTCTTGGATTTACCCATCGTTTACCTACCGGGGGTCGAAAAGCTCAATACATGTCGCCGCCAGGTGTCGCACATCGGCTGCTGTGGCACATATTTTGAGCGACAAAAAATTAAAAACGTTTTATTTCAATGTTAAAAAAATGAACGAACCAAAATAAAAATACATTTAAATTAAATATTCATTATTTATTTTCCAAAGTCACAGGGAGCCATAGCAGAGGGATGAAAGAGCCACATGCGGCTCTGGAGCCACAGGTTGCCAGCCCCTGAGCTAGGTCAATGAGTGCCAACTGGGGATAGATGCATCCCAGAGGGTGTACATGTAAAAATGTTAAGTAGCTCAGGAATTTTGAAAAAACAGAGATTAGGATCCATTAAAACACATTTGACTTGTCTATAATTATTTTAAATCAATACCCCACACAAATCTTGCTAGTGAAATAATACACAACAAATCGATGTGATCCTTATATTAGTAATAACATATCAGCAGTCGATTTTCTAGCAGTCTGAATCTGCTGTAACACCTTAATTGCAGTTCTTGTCAGCCAAGGATGCAGTGTGCAAAAAGAAGTTAGCAAGTTAGCAAAAAGTCAAAATGGTTAGCTAATGCTTGCGATACCATTGACTCCATCCTACTCAACCGCTTACAATCATCCTTTGGCATCACTGGTTCAGCACTCACCTGGTTCACTTCCTACCTCTCATATCGTCACTACATCCCGATCAACAGCTGTAAATCCCGTAGCACCCCAGTCACTCATGGAGTACCCCAAGGCTGGGTGCTTGGCCCCCTCCTCTTCAACCTCTACATTACCTCTTGGACATATTATATGCCGCCATGGACTTCATTTTCACTGATAACACACAACTTTACATCTCCACCAAATCCATCCAGTCCCAGTCATCATCTCCACCATCACAAACTGCCTGACCGAGATCAAACAATGATTGGACAACAACTTTCTAAAACTCAACAGCAATAAAACAGAACTCATCATCATCTGACCCAAAGCTCTCCTCCCCTCTGCCCAGGACTTCTTCCTCCTCATCGATGGTCACAACGTCACCCCCTACCGCTCAGTACGAAATCTTGGCATCATTATGGACCCCACCCTCACCTTCAAATCCCACATCAGTAACATCACCAGGACATCATTCTTCCAGAGATCACATCAACTCCATCCTCAAACAGCTCCATTGGCTCCCCATCCACTACCGCATCCAATACAAACTCCTCCTCATCACCTACAAAGCCCTCAAGAACCTTGCCTAACTTACTGATCTTCCCCCACCCATCTTCTTCAATCAGCAGACTCCATCCTAGCCCCAATCATCAGAACCAAGCACCGAACCCTGGGGGACTGAGCCTTCACTGCTGCCGCCCGGACCATCTGGAACTCTCTCCCTCAACACATCAGAAACTCAGATTCATTACAGAATTTCAAATCCCAGATCAAAACCCACCTGTTTAAGCTGGCATTCCCTTGAGCCATTTCATTGCACCACTACTTGTTATTGCTGCTATTGTTATTGCTATTATTATCATTATTATTGTTATTATTGATGTTGTTTCCGTTGTTCAACGTCTTTGAGTGTCCGGAAAAGCACTATACAAATCTTATGTATAATAATAATAATAATAATAATAATAATAATAATAAAGGAAATTGATAAAGGTTTCAAAGGATCAAGGAGGTGTCCGCCCCTTGATCTCGTCTTTACGCTTGGCCTGACTCTAAACTCCTTCCACATAACTAATTTAATTTCTGACCAAAAATGTATAGGTATAGTCCTACAGTCAAATTTGACTCCTCAGAAACAAACCACATAGTCTGACAACACTGTTAACTGGTTTAACGATTTGTGCACCTCTGTTCTTCATAGCGTGGTTCCAATTAAGACCGTACTTACCCCGTATTGCTCCAAGTGTAAACTGTTCAAATGAATGTTTAATGAAGTAAGGACTAACTACTGTGATGCACAGAATCCACACTTATCAGTCTTCATTTGGTCACTAGATGGCAGTGTTATAAATCAAAACATATTCGACAAGTGAGGTAAAATGACCTGTATGGACACAGTAAAAATTAGAACACCGTGGAATTTTAAATGACACAAAAATGTTTGGAGAGGAGAGCAACTCTATAGCAATAATATCAGCATGGGATTGAGGGACTTAATTTAAACATTTAAAAAAAGTAGAAAGAAAACTTATTTTTACATAATGACAGACTAGTTAAGAAAATGTTATTCGTCCGCCTGCTTATAAGTAAGTAAGCTGGAGGTGTAATCATTACTTTGTTTCCTTAACTGTTAAACCTCAGGTCTGTGTGGGCGCGCGTGCGCTGCGTGACTCAGCCGATCAAACTCGAGGACTGCTGCAATCACTGATCATGTAAAAAGGAATTAGTCCAGTTGACTACTGCGCCTGCGACCTAAACGCATACCTTTAATAGAATCTGGCGAATCTGCGTTAGACATCTGATGTAAATACATTCATGCTGCGGCCGTGGTGTATGCAGGTGGAAACAGCGGAAAGGCAGGTTGCTCAGGATAAATCCACACAGGGCCATGGGCGGCGGTAAGTGAGAGTTTAACCTTATATCATTACTTTCAGTTTTATGCATGGGTGACTTTACATTGTTTATCACATCGTTATATTGTCATTTAGTCATATTTGCGACGAGTGCTTAACCAGCCTGAAATATGCAGTTTTGTCCACAGCTTGGTAAACCCAGACTCCATTTAAAATGTGACAGCGTAATGTTAGCTCGTTTGTTGGGAAAGGTAGAAAGCTGTTAAAAACAAACATTTAACACTTCGAAGTCAACAGACTCTTATGGTAAATCCGGCATACATATGATCTAAAAGCACTGCAAATTTTCAAGTATATTTCAACTTTAATTCATATTGCTTGCCAGTTTTGAGCTAGTAAGTCAGAGTTTCTGTAAAATGCTGGGTTTAAATTCCAGCAAACAGATTTATGTCGACTTTTATAGAAACATAATATTCTCAGTAACAGATCTTTCAGGGAAATATTTGTCTGTGTGTAAGCACAGGTACAGTTGTGTGCACAAATGTATGTTGATTCTTGCGTAGGTATTGAATGTGTGGACCTTTAAGGAGTGCACTGTATATGCAACTTTGTCTCCTACATCCAACGTGGTGAGTTATGGTTAGATCGGTGTTAGGGATCTACTGGGGATCATGAAAGTTTCTGTGCTAACTTTTGGAGAGAGTGATGTAGACACAGGTTCCTATGGTAACTTGGAAGAGTGAGATATATATTTTTACTTTAAGTTACGCACTCTCTTCAGTAGGTTACCACATGTCATTATCTTGAAGGACAGTAAGATAGATGTTGTTTAACTAAACAACACATTAAATACTGAGAAGAAAATGCTAAGCGACCAGTGTCTTTATTATAGTGCGACCTCAGAATCGCTGTGATTTTATTACAAATGACTAAAGCATATATGGTAATGCCACTATATTATGCTAATTAAATTTATTTTTCTCAAACTTGGGTTAAAGTGCATTCAATGTCCTTTTCGATCCTACTTCCGACCATAAGTGCCGAAACATAAAAAGGTTCATGATGCTGTACAAGTAGATAACTAATAATATTTCATATCATAGTAGATATTTTGGCAGAAAACAAATATGAGGGTGTCTGTGAACATTTTACTGACAGGCTCAGTATCAACATATTTGTGACTTTCCAAATACATGAATGAATAAAATTTCTGCATAATGATAAAAGAAAACATTTGGAATGACCTGTTGTACAAGATGTATTTTCTATTGCAGTTAAGTTATATATAAAGGTAATTTTTCAGATACAGGGTTGGGAGGCTATATGTCTGTTTGTGTGTGGTTATTTAGGCCCAGCACCAATGTACATGGCTGTTGCATTAATGAATAGCATTGTGTAGTCCTTTCCAGGCTACTGCTTGTGGTGGTGTGTGTGTCTCTGGTGAGTCTCCATGCAGTAGCGATTGCCAGTGTGTAATGGACATTTCTGCTGCAGCAGCATTCGCAGTGTTACATAACAGGTTGTCCTCTGCATCATCCTGCTGGGCTGCCCAGGATTAAATAAAGACTCAGTCCCTCTCTTTGGCATGGTGGAGCGCTGTCTCTGTGTCTGCTATGGGGATGCACTGCTTTATCACTGCTTTCTCTACTGAATGCTTTCTCTTGGTGCAATGTTTTTTTTTTTCAAATCAGTTCAATTCAATTGAGTTTTGGCTCTTTACAGAGTGAGGTGAAGACCTTAAAATATTATAGAGAGAAACCTAACAGTGCAGGACTTAGGGACAGTGAAGAGGAGATACTCCCTCCGTGAACATGACCATGAACATGAGAAGCTGTTTTAGGCTAGGTGCAATATTTGAATTCCTATAATCAGCTAGGAATTCCTAGTATCAGCAAATATAGCGGTCATTTAAATATAAAAACTACTGTTGTTCAACTACTCGAATGCTGTATTTTTCAGTTTGGTTTAGAGTTTGATTAAATCTTCAGAAAACAGTATTTGTACCACGTTTATGGAATGAATACCCTTACTCTGGTCACAAGGAAGTTCTTGGTTGGTCTCCTCACACTCAGAAAGTTGCAGCAGAGTACACATGGTGGACACCAAAACGTGTTCCCTGGATTGAGCAGAATCTTGTGATATAGACCACACCTATTTCTGCCTATAAGTTTTTTTTTTTTTCACAAAATTGCAAAATATACTTTTACAAACTCCTCCTAGGCTTTGAGTCTGCAGGAAACTTTACACAGAGAACCTATGGACTCTCATGATAAAAACAGGAAGTGTTGCATATCTTACAGTCACTCCCATTAACATGAAACTTAGTTATGTAGTTTCCTATGCTTCACTGAGGCTCTGTACAAATTTTTGGCTCTAATTGGCCACTAGGTGTTGATTTTGTTGCAAAATATATATATTTATAATATATAAATGTTTTTTTCAGACTTCTCTTAGGCTGTTAGTGCGAGCTGCAGAAAAATGTGCACATATCATCTTTGTAATCTCATGATCATGTTATTCAGAGAGCTTTTATACTCCAAAAATTGCAAAAGCTATGAAGGAAAGACTTGTACTCATGTGAAGAAAGTGATATTGCGTCTTTACATAGGTCTTTCCGATTAACACAAAACTTGGGCCAGTAGTTTGCCGTGCCACACTGAGGTTCTGCACAAAATTTGGTGCATATTGGCCTCTAGGTGGCGCTTTTACACAAGGTTAAAAAGTATGTGCAACTTCCTTTTTTGAACGCCTATAAATGATAAATGGCCTGCATTTATATATCTGCATTTATAAATCGCTCTTCTAGTCTTATCAACTTTTACACTTTTACACTACAAGTCACAACCGTAATGACTGTAACTTAAAATGGTCCTAATAAAGATAGAACTACACACACACACACTTATGTTTGATCATTACAGAGGACATTACATTGACCTACCATCATTTCTCAGAGACTTAAGCAAACCCAAACCATTGCTACTATTTGCCTAACCCAAACCTGCAGTTGGTGTCCTCTTGAGTCTAGTGTAAATTCAGTCATGGACCTTTAAACCATGAACTAATTGGTGGAATTCTTTGGAATTATTTGTAAACATCACTTTACAGGCCGAAAATCTTATTGACCCTAATTTGAGCCCATAGTTTAGCTTGAGCTTTACAACAGCCAGCAACTGCTTTGTACAAAGTTAGCCTGCTATTCGGCCTTAATTTTTCAGCAGCAAGAAATCCCACTCCAGGAATTTCATCGTCTAGAATGGCACTCATAATAGCTTTCTGTCATTTTATTTTTTTTTTTGGATTTATATCCAGATCTTTGATGTTATTTTCCCATTATGTCTGTATTATTGAGTTTTCACTCTGCTTATAACATTATTCATTCCTCAACATGTAATGTCAAGGGTAGTACATGGCTCACTTTGGGCTTCTAAACATATACATTGCCTGGCCAAAAACAAAGTTGCCACCAAAAAAAAAGGTCAGACACTCTAATATTTTGTTGGACCGCCTTTAGCTTTGATTACAACATGCATTCGCTGTGGCATTGTTTCGATAAGCTTCTGCAATGCCACAAGATTTATTTCCGTCCAGTGTTGCATTCATTTTTCAGATCATAGCACAGCCTCCACAGGCTTGTACAGTAGGCACTAGGCATGATGGGTGCATCACTTCATCTGCCCCTCTTCTTACCCGGATGCGCCCATCACTCTGGAACAGGGTAAATCTTTATCTTTATGCTCCCTAGCAAATTGAAGCCTTTTTTTCTGATTAGCCTCACTGATTAGTGGTTTTCTTAAGGCTATACAGTGGTTCAGTCCCAATCCCTTGAGTTCCCTTCACATTGTGCATGTGGAAATGCTCTTACTTTCTCTATTAAACATAGCCCTAAATTCTACTGTTGTTTTTCTACGATTTGATTTCACCAAACGTTTAAGTGATTGCCAATCACGATCAGTCAGGATTTTTTTCCGACCACATTTCTTCCTCGAAGATGATGGTCCCCCACTATCCTTCCAGTTTTTAATTATGCGTTGGACAGTTCTTAACCCAATTTTAGTAGTTTCTGCAATCTCCTTAGATGTTTTCTCTGCTTGATGCATGCCAATGATTTGACCACTCTCAAACAGACTAACATCTTTGCAACGACCACGGGATGTGTCTTTCGACATGGTTGTTTAAGAAATGAGAAGCTACTCATTGCATCAGTTGGGGTTAAATAGCTTGTTGTCAGCTGAAAGATAATCGCCCATGCAGTAATTATCCTATAGGAGGCTCTTACCTATTTGCTTAGTTAAATCCAGGTGGCAGCTTTTTTTGGCCAGGCAGTGTAGTACTCCAAAAACAATAGGACGGCTTCAATAAAAACTGCTTGGTTGTGGGTTTCTGCTTAAGTCATTACTTCAGATGAAATTTAATCGTGTGAATTTTTTAAGACAAAGATTGAGCCCCCAGCTTCAAACTTTTTGTCATGATTATTTATATTATATATATAGCACAATAAGGAAGCTTATTACTCACAGTGTGAGTGAAACTATTGAAAAACAGTTGAGGTTAAAACAGCTGTGAGGCCTCGTGATCAAACACAGAATGTTAACATGAGTTAAATCCCAGCAGTCATTACACACCACATGCTACAGCTTTGTGAAGAAAACACTGAACACCTTCAAGTGTACTTTGCATGTGAGTGGACAAAGGCAACTCTAAAGGCTTAAACTACATGTACACACAATATAGGTTTAATTTAAAAATTTGCATATTCACAAAGCAAAACATGATAAAATGTTTTTGCAAAGTATGTTTCATGTTACCAAAGATTTCCTAAGTGCTTCCAAATGAAATGTCTCCACTCACCAAAACAGTAGGACTTTGGCCTAAACCCTAACACCAAATATAAAATATAAATATAAAACATTGTCCATATTTTCTCAAGTGAAGACTGTATGGCAGTGCAAACAGGATAATGCACTTATAATCTGATTAACATTTTGATCCAAAAAAGGCAACTCTACAAGCTGAAGCTTACACGGTCACAGGGGCAAAATTTTTAAGCTTTCAAAACATGCACACCACACACACAGACACACACACACACACACACACACACAATACTTTGTAGATAAAGCTGAGAGAGGAAACACTTAAGTGACAAATGAAGGGCAAACATAAAATGTGTCTATCAGTACATGTACAGTAGCCTCAGAAAGTATTAAGGCCCCTTTATTTTTTGCAGACTTTATTGTTTTTTTTTTCAATTTAATTTTAAGCCACTCCAGCATGGCTAGAGTGGCTGTTTGCTTTAGGTTGTCGTCATGCTGAAAGGTGTACCATCACCACTCCCACTATGGAGGACTTCTGAAGCTCTGTTAGAGTGACCATTAGTTTCTTGATCACCTCCCTGACAAAGGTCCTTCTTGCGTGGTAACAAAGTTTGTGTAACAGTGTGCAAAGAGTCTGAAAACTTATGTGAATGAGAGATTTTGGTTTGTGATTTTCTTAAATTTGCATACACTTCTGAAAACATGTTTTCACTTTTTCATTATGGGTTATTGGGTGTAGATTGAAGGGAAAATGGCCCTTTTATCCAATTAAAATTAAACCTACAAATCTAAAGTGTGCACAAAGGAAGGGATCTGAAAATCGTTATCGGTAATCATTGCATGTTCAACAGTTTGGGCACTGTACTAAGTCAGTACTTAGTAACCCCTCCTTGGGCAGTTATCTGAAGAATCTTTATCCACTCTTCCTTGTAGATCACTTCAAGTTCTGAAATATTCTTAGGCTTGTATGTAAAGCATGTTCATGCCATTTCAAAAGCTTCAGCTTGCATGTCTAGAAATTGTACATGGGGAATTTTGAGGTCTGCTCAGGAGAATTGTCCTGTTGTAGAAACCAATTGCTTTTCAGTTCCATGTTTTTGACTGACTGGGTGACATTTGCATCCGGGATTCGCTGCATTCTTCCCTCTATCTGTGCAATGTTTCCTGTGCCACTGCCTGCCTCACAACCCCAAAGCTATGTCATGGGTTTTTATTGGCTTTATTTAGCTCCTATCAGCAGTGATGGAAACATAACACTGGGGTGGACATGCCAATTTTTGTCTCCATCCCCAGCACAATGCTGTGACACGTATCAAAGTTTCAGACATTGGCACCAAAATAGACAGGAACATTTGTTTGTTTTTGTCTTAACAAAAAGTATTAATAGCGATTTTGTTCTTGTAATGCAACACTGCAAGAGGTTCACCCACTTTTAAAAAAACCTTCATCAATTTTGGCATAAATATGGTGTGGTTAAATGGATAGTACAATGGTTTATTGAAATACTGGCATCTACGGAAATACTGGGTTGCATTTTGTCACCGGTTCTGTTGATAATTTTTATGGACAGAATTTCTAGGCATCCAGGGGATGGCAGTGGAACGCCTCGGGATTCCCCCGGAAGAGCTAGAGGAAGTGTCCGGGGAGTGGGGAGTCTGGGCGTCTGGGAGTTTTTTTTGTTATTAAAGAGAATCATCATCCTTAAATCTGCCTAGTGTGTCTACACTTGGGTCTTCTCCCCTTGTGTTCTTGACCACAGCACTCTTAACAGCTGCATGTACACGAAGAAAGTCACTGCTGACAAAAATGCTAGAGCAAACTTAACTGACATTTGTTTAATGACATTTCTGTCAGTGGAAACTTCAAGCAGCAAGCTGTGTGATATCTTTTTGGCTAGACTGCAACAGCATGGTAAAGCCTAGAAATGTGAATGCTCGTGACTAAGTGAGTGATTATCTGTGACTAAATGACAGACTGACTGACTGACTGACTGAGTGATGAAGTTACACCATTGGTCGTAGTGCTTTCAAGATGATAGATAGATAGATAGATAGATAGATAGATAGATAGATAGATAGATAGATAGATAGATAGATAGATAGATAGATAGATGCCTTTATTGTCATTGTATTCGAGACAACGAAATTGCAGGTGCTCATTCACAGTGGTGTTTAAAAGAACATACATACACTCAGTCACACTACACTCATGAAAACAATCTGGAAAAATCTGCAGTGCACAAAATCTGATGAGATTACAGAAAGGATCATGAATAATGATGAATGAATGAAGATAATATAATAATAATAATAATAATAATATAATTCTATTGGCGTTAAAAGTTTCTCTTACCCCATCAGGGCAGCTTTTACTGGCAGTATTGCCAGCTTTTGTCAACATTTACTGACATTTCAGAAAAAACACCTAATGACAAATGACAAATCTAGCCTTTTTATGGACAAACCTTAGCTATTTTCTGTAGAAGAGAGTCTCCAGTATTGACCCATTGAACGGGAGGTCAGGCTTTCCCTCCAGAGACGCACCTCTCTAAACTCTAAACTTCACCAGCTCATGAGAAAAATATCAGGCTCTATAGCCTAACCAGTTAAATGTTTGACTTTCTTCATAAGCTAGTTGCTAACTTTGTCTGCCTGCTGCTAAACAGTGAGCATATAGGGGATGCCTATATTCCAAGAAGCAGTGAGATTAAACCATACAGTAAACAAGCTGTAATATTAAAAACAGTTTTAATTATTATGAAACACTTAACAACCCTTTCACACTACGCAGAGTGGTTTTGTTCAGTGTTAGTATCAACTAGAAGTACAGCATGGCGTTGGTTTGCCTCTGCGTGGTTGGGTGCCTGTTTGTAGCAGATGTAGAGGTAGAGGTTATGGGTGTTTTGTAGTGATATTGGTAATGTTTGGGAAGGTTAGTGGCGGGTGTTCACAAGCAAAATTTACACAAGATCACAGTGGCCTTGACCTTTGACCTCTGACCTCCACAATCTAATCAGTTCATCCTTGAGTCACAGTCAACATTTGCAAAAACTTTAAAGAACATCATTCAAAATATTCTTCAGATATCACATTTCCCTGCATGAAATTAAATGTACGATCACACCTTGACCTTTGACCTCTGACCTCCAAAAACTACTGAGTTCATCCTTGAGGCACAGTTGACATTTGTGCAAAGTTTGAAAGCCGTCCCTCAAACATTTCTTATGATATCGCATTACCATGCAAAACATAAATATGGTCATAGTTACCCCTTGACCTTTGACCGAGAGACCTCAAAGCGTTTCTCGAGATATCGCGCGAAGAAGAATCCAGGACAGACAGATGGCCGAACGGACAACCCAAAAACATAATGCCTCCAGCCTTGGCTATCGCCGGTGTGCAGGCATAAAAATATTGATTAATTCAAGTTTAGCTTTACAAAGTACTGTCAAAAACTGAAAAGTTATAGGTGAGGTTATATCAGCTGATTTGCAGAAAAAATCCAGTTGGAACTATATAAGTTACACCCACAATAAAAACTGAAAACATGTTTAAAGAAGTGATTTAAGGTAATTATCAGCTACGATGTCCATAAAATCATGACAGACACGCTTTAGAAATAAAAAAAAATGACATTTGGCATTTTTACAGGCAGTGTTAACATCATTTAGACTGTTTCTCTCTCTCTCTTTGACATAGCAGGGGGGAATGACATGAAGTTGTCTCATCAGCTTTACTGGGTCAGTGGATTGCTCAATCACCCGTGTTGGATACAATTATTTTCAGAGTGGAGTTTTTGCTGCAGGGTCTCTGTGGCGTGTGAGTGCCCACTTGAATTATGCAATCAGTGTTCTGAATCACAGTTTGGCTGGTAGTGGGAGTGTGTTCACGAACGTTTGTGATCTGCTGCCACAGTAGTAATTTCTTATGCAAACAATTGCATATTCAACATATAATAGTTGCATTGATTTCATAATACTTCTAATTCTAATCTGGATCTTATCATTGTTGGGTGAGGGCCTTTATTTTCTCTTTCTGTCCATCATTTCTAATGGATAAAATTTTACTCAAACTGAATCTCTGAGCTTTGGGAGCACAATGACATCAACAGAACAGAGTCCCAACAGGCCTTATCACCCCATAAAACAAAATGAACATTTAATCGTTGGTGATTAGTAGTGACTCAGCCACTTTTACAGAGAATTCAGTCTTTCACTGATCATTTTCCAGCCTGCACTCTGGTTTGGAACAAGAGCACTTCACCCTCTGGTCTTTTAAAAACTCTTTCAACTCCCCCACCACTTGCACTGAGATTTTGAACTGCTCAGTGATGGAGGCTGGCGCTACAAACAGCCACCTAACTTTTTTTTTGCCTTAAAGTAGCTACACATTAGAAAACTACAAAGTCTCTAATTGTTCCCTGTTATAAAAATTATTATTATTCTTTTTAAACTTGAATAGATTAAATGGTGAGGGCCTACTGCATCAAACCTGTGGAGAAAAAAAAAGGTTGGATGTTTTTGCAATGCCCACAGGCCAGTAAAAAAAGTTGTCACTTCCCAAGTGATATTCCTTTTTTCAGATATTTCTTCAAATCTAATTATTTCTTGCTATTCATTTTGGTTTACAACCACCATTAGTCCTTGGGAAAAATTGCCTACAACATGCATGAATCCACTTTGCCACTGCAGTGGGATGGTGTCAGCGGTCAAAAAGGAGAGGGATAAGTGCTGGTTCACTGTAGAAATGGGCTTTTTCCCATGATTAGACGGTGGCTGAATTAGCCAGTGTGTGTTTTATATTTTTGTTTCTTCTTCAGTCCAAGAAGTGCTCTCTGTTTTCCCTCAGACTCCTCCTGCCAATAACAGGGAGGGGGCCCAATGCTGCTTAGCAGCAGCCAACCCAGCTGGACCTGACAGAAGTGGCTCCTCCTAATTTTTTGAGAGTGGAGGGTGGACTGTGACTAGGGTAAGGTTACTTGGTAGACATACACACATTTTTCCTTCATACTACTGGTGTCAGATGTGTCTGTAAACACAGACATGGGACTGACTATACCCTCCCGCAGTACACTTTGAGGAGGAGGGGGGGGGGTGTTGAGGAATGTCTTTTCCCTCTTTCCATAGTCCTGTGCAAACAGCAGTTTGCACTGACTGCCTTACACACACACACACACACACACACACACACACACACAGTTCCTTCTTACTGCAGCACTGAGCAACATGCTCATATTTCAGAACCAAAAAGGGAGGTATATCCCTCCCCCTTTCTCCCACCCCCACCCTCTTCTTGTCTCCTCCCTCCTTTTCTCGATCACCTCATAGTCCAGCATAGTCTTCTCCTGCCTGTGTGTTCACACACACTTACACACAGCAGTGATGGGATAAAATAGGAGGCATGATTGTGTACTGCAGTGTGTGTGAGGAGGAGGATCAAGTGTTATGTGAGGACACAAGGCCAAGTATATGGCCATCTTCAGTGAGGAGTTTCAATGAACTGAAGGAGCTTCCTGGATGTTTGCTGGATGTTTTTTTTGCAGCAGTGCAGCCTGAGTAAGTAATAACTGTGGCAGCAGTTCTATACTGGATTAGGACATGTGCATTTGTATTTTCTTATTCATGTGTGTGTGCATTCAGGGGACTATTTCTTTTCAAAAACGTGCACTTTGAGATGTTGGCTGGTTCAAAACAAGCCAATAATTAGTAACTTGTGTCATGGTAGATAAATTCCACCCATTTGACTTAAATGATTGTACACAACTAATTTTCTGTATAGTAAATAGTATGATTATAATCCTTATTATACTGTAATAAATGCATATTCTTTTTTAGAATTGTAACTACATTTGGAGGTCATATCCTCTTTTTTTGAGTATTTAACCTTTTGCTTGTAGCATAGACTTACCATGTCTGAGAATGTGCTGAGAAATCCTGCAAATTTCTCCTATACATTTTATCCTAAATGGAAGAGTCATTCGGATTTAGTTGGAATAATAATAAGGGAATAAGAAGGTGGTGACATGGTGATGTTACTGTGGCCACACTGAAGATACAAACCACTGATGTAGTCTTGCAGTCTTTGAAGATGGTGGGTTTGATGGTTTCCCGATGCTTTATTAAGATGATTGCACATGTAATTAAATCCCTTCTTAATGTACTTGTTTAAATGTTGTTTAGATTAGTTTTTGACTGTTGAATGCAATTAAATGTTGAGTCATGTCATCATCTTTATTTATGAATCTTAACCAATATGCACACACACATATTTATATATATATACACACAGACACACACACACACACACATATATATATACACACACACATGTATATATATATATAAAATATTTTTAATTTCATGTGATCGTAAAAAACAAGAAACATATAAGTCAAAAGCAGTCATGTTACTAGACAAAATAACCTGTATGCCTTTCTCAATGTAACATCTCAAGTGAAACGAAATGTAAGAAGTGATGAATCAATACCATTGCAGGATGACATGACCTGCTAGTGATGAAGTACAGAAGCCGGAGTCGAGGTGTCACTGTTCCCAGAGGGGGCTCATTCTGTATAAACAGGATCACACAGCGCTTTAGAGAGCAGTGATATATCTAACAGGTCACAGAGAGGCAGAGAGAGGCCTCATAGGAACAGTTTAGAAACTTTTAGAAGATTTTAATGATGATTTGAAAAGCTACAACTTTGGTTGTTATATTTTACACAGAGCAAAAGCCCAATTACATTTTTCCAAAAAGTGTCACTGCAGGCTCAATGAATACTTCTGTGCATTGTTGCTTTTCTCAGGAATTTTGGTTCATGCAGTAAAACCACTGTACAGCTCAGACTGTATCAACACTTCTGACCATGTATGGGCAGATCACATGCCCATACATGGCCCACTAATAAGGCTACAGTGCAATTTAAACCTCATCCATTGTCATGTATCCAGGTATTGATCTGTTAAGACAGTTGTGGTGTCAGAGCTGGAGTGGCTAGCTGGTTAAATAATAATGGTTCAATCCACACTGTGGTGTATAACCTCAGGACCAGTCCTGATCCACGGACTGGCAGCCAGCCAACAAGCTCTGTTTCTGGATCTAGTACCTTGTTGTTACTATCAATGCCGCTCTCACTTTCCATTAGGATTAGTCTCATTACACAAATGCTGCCTCTTTCTGGTTTATACAGTTTCTCCTGATGCTCATTGATCTTAATATTGTTATCCTCCTGTGATCTCTGGCTCTTGTGCTTTGGAACTATTCTAATGTCTGTAAGCATGTATCATAACAGTGTCATTATATTAACATTAGAAAATACAATCCGAACACACACACACGCTATCAGGAGTGTCACATTTCCTGCTGCATCCACTCATGCAGTGCTTATGTCATGTCATCATAGATTGAACTGCAGATGCGCTCACACAAATGTACGTTATTCTCACCAGTAAACACACACACACACACACACACACACACACACACACACACACACACACCTCTGCAGTGACTAGGTGGGAAAATTCTGATGGCAGAATGTTTCAGGCTGGTTGTTAATTCACACACAGTCACATTTGTCTTCTTTCAGAATGACTAAGCAGTGTACTTATTTCTATGGCAACCACTTTTTCTATATTGGGATTGTCCTCTGTGTGTGATGCAGCAAGAGGCAGAGTATAACTTGCTGCTGTCTTTCATACACCACTACATTAGCAACCCTGTCATTGTTTGTGTGTTAGCTTGTGTATTCTAGAGATTACAGTTTTTGTGTCATGTCTCTTGTGTGAATCAATCCAGCAGATAGCCTGAGTGGATTTTCTTCAAATCTGAAATTATGAGTGTGATTAGAGTGTTGTTTTGAGAACTCATTGGACTGTCATTATCTAATTAATTTCCACAAAACATGCATTTTAAATGACCTGAAATACAGTGTCATTGAGACTGTGTAATGTAAAACCACTTGTGTAATGTAAGCAGTTGTGTCTGAGATGTACCTTAGCTGCTAGTGCTGTTAATGTTCATACTGATGAACTACATGTTCACTAATTAATCAGTGTCATTGTGTACCTGAGATCATTTATAAAAATGTATGTTAACTTTATATAAGACATGATAAGGTTGTTTGTTATAATATGGCATTAATAATGCATTAGACTAAAGATACCTGCTGCTCTGCTGATGGTTAGTAGAATTTGACAAGTCATAAGTGTAAGCTTTGCACAACTATGGGCCAGTGACCATATCTGATCATTTGAGGGCCACTTTTGTGCTGCATATCTGTGTGCATGTGATTAACTCCTGGTAATGATCTAAAAACTGTATGTGCAGGGGATCATGGGAAGTCCCATCATGGGATGGTTCAGTTGCCTGAGCCAGCCCTACTATGGGCTTTATCCTTAACTGTAACAATGTCCATAGAAATAATTGTGACTAATAGCTTTAGTCATAATCAATTATGTGAATGTGATTCATCCACATATTGTATATGTGGATTAATCATCATTAACATGAACAAACTGAAATCTGTCTGATAGATATGATTTAAACCAACTTGTGTTGTCTGTCGTGCTGTATCTTCATTCCCAGTGACATGTTCCAGTCTCTCTAATAGAATATTGTGATCAGTGGTGTCAAATGCAGTACTGAGATGTAGTAGGACAAGTATCATGACAACTCCATTGTCCACAGAGCTGTTTCTGTGCTATGATGTACTCTAAATCCTGTCTGAAAACTTCAAACAAACCATTCCTATGCTGATGGTCACATAACTGATTTACAACAGCCTTTTCAAGAATTTTAGAAGTAAATGTGGAGGTTGGATAAAGGTCTATAGTTCTCTAAAACGCCTGGGTCAAATGAAGGCTTTTTAGTAGGGGTTTGATTACAGCAACCTTGAATGTCTGTGAAACATATCCTGTAAATAAAGAGAGATTGATCTGATCTAGTATGGCAGTGCCAATCAAGGGAAGAACATCCTTGAGAAGTCAAGTTGGGATACGGTCCAAAAGACATGTTGAATGTTTAGATTTAGCAGTTAAGTCAACTCAGCAAGATCTATGGGAGAGAAGCAATCCAAAGACAAATCAAGACCTGCAGACATTTCTAAAGCTGCTGTACTTGACACAAATAAATCCCTAACAGTTGTAGGAAGGATGCAATGAATTCTTTCTCTAATATCCACAGTTTTATTAATAAGGAAACTCAAAAAGCCATTACTACTGAGAGCTAAAGGAGTACATGGCTTGACAGAGCTATGACTTTTTTCTCTTTTAGTGATGAATAATAAGCATATCTTGCCTTACGGAGGGCTTTTTACACCTTGTTAAACTGTCTTTCCAGGCAGAGTTCTTCTTCTAAATTAGTGGATTGCCACTTCCTTTCCAGTTTTTGTGATATTTGCTTTAAAGAACGTATTTGCAAATCATATCATAGAGCTAGCTTCCTCTGATTCATGACCTTCTTATTCAGAGGGGCAACAGTGGCAAGTTGTATGCAGTGAGGCTGTAGCACTATCAACAAGACAACAGAAAATCTTCCAATTTTAGCATTGATAGAATAGCAAAAATATTCAGAATCAGAAAAACTTTATTAATCACTGTAGGGAAATTCTTTAGTTACGGACAAACTCCCAATTGAAAATGAAGAAAATGCAACGCAGTACACAGAGAAAAAAATCTTTCTAAAATAAATAAAATAAAGTGAAAAATAATAAATAAAAAAAATAAAAATACTGCAATAGATCTCAATAGATCTCTCTGTCAGTCTGTCTCTTCACATCCAGAGAAATAAGAGAGGGCCAAGACTCTGTATTGCTGTCCATGGACTGCTGACATCTCTGTCTAGTATGCTCTTCTAGTTAAAATGTTTTATCTTATTTTTTCTAGTTCTGTTCTGTCTTAACTGAGAACTTGGGTGGAAGTCCTACTTTAAGTTTACATACATTTCATGTGCATGTGTTCTGGGCATGTGTGCCCAGTTTTTCAGCATTTATAATACATTTTCATATTGGCTCACCTCTTCCTACTCAGTGTGTGAGTGTGTTTACATACTAGAATATTCACACTTCAACAATTGCTGTTTACGTACTCTGGTGTCTTCAACACTGCTGTTTAAAAATGGCAAGCTACAGATTATGGACCTTTCAGAGTTTTGGTTGTGTCAAAATACAGGGAGGGCCACACCCTCAGTCTGCACAGGCATTTGAAATGTTAAAATGACTGCATGATGAATTGTAGCAAGAGCTTATCATTACCTCAATTTCAGTTTCAATTCAGTAAATAAAATGACTGTAAATTAATGAAACCATTGCTCAGACAATGATGTGCAGATTAAGTATTATTAGCAAATGTACTTTGATCTAATGTATCAAAGTAGATTTAAAAAAATATCCTTGTCTCTAGTATATATCACATCATTAGACTGCTAGTACTGATACATGAAAGCACATGTAGCATTTTACTGTTGTAGCTGACTGGGGCAGAGCCCCAGTCAGCTACAACGTTTTGATACGTTTTGAGATGATTGATGGGGTAAAAAAATGAGTGTTTCATACACTTTAATTGATTTTTGGCCTCACAAACCAAGCACACTGGGAACAGCTAGTTTTATTTTTAATATTGTGTTGTATTACATAAGCTTATCCATTTTTTTATGTAAATCTTAATTTCTTAGGTAAAACTAGTAACTATGTCTGTCAAATAAATGCAGTGGAGTAAAAAGCACTTTACTAGAATGTGGTGGAGTAGGAGTAAAACAAAATGAAAACACTGTAAAATACAATAAATGCACAAGTAAAATACAAGTACCTCATAACTGTCCTTAAGTAGACTAAATGAGTAAATGTTCTAAGTTACATGCCACTGCTGCTATTTAGACTATAGTTTACATGATAAGCTAATATGGCTGGTTTATGCCACCAAACATAATGGTTTATGCTGCCCAAATAACGCCACAGAAAACTAAAGAAGCAACATCCTACTTGTGACAGCTCATTTAGAGAATGACTTACAATAACAGCATGACTACTGTGTGAGGAACTTAAGCAGTGATTAAATCATTCAATGTCTTGTATATTGTTGTTTTCTTGTTTGTTTGTGTTTTGTTTGTGTTGTATTTTCACTCACACAGTCATCAGAATGCATAATTGTGGAGCTCTGGACCTGCAGCCAGGTTCTAAATCCCATAATGATCAGCTGAAAACACAAAGGGTAGCGACAGTGGATTGGTATTGATTAGGGTGAGGGATGATGAGGAAAAGACCACAGTTAAAATCAGAAGAAAGGCAAAAGAGAGATAGGAATAGGACAGCACAGGCAGAAGTGCAGTAATAAAAAAAAGTAACTAGTAAAAGTAAAGAAAAATGAGTGATTAGCCCAGAGCCGTAGAGGCGGAGATAGACATTCAGGTTCAAGTCAGACTCACAGTCTGTACTTGAATGCATAAAAAACAAGAAAACAGAGTTTGTGTTTGCTAACCTGAAGTGGAGGTTAAAACAATGATCTGACTATCAGAAAAGGAGTGATAATCTAGGATAGCAGGACAAATAGCTTTGCTTGGTCTCCAATGATTGCAATGTGACTATAAAAAAAGTAAATATCAGAATACTAGAGGAACCTATAGCCATTGATTGATATAGCCAGTAAAGGTTTTGCCTGCTGATACAGGCCTTGTGACTGTCTCCCCTTGAGAAAGTTGTTTTAAATGAGACCTTGTGCAGAAACAAAGGTACATTAGGATCTGTACTTTGTCAGTTTGGCAGGGTCTAAAGGTAGTACAGACGTTTTATTGAGATATGGCAAGGAGTTAAGTGTTGATGGAATCACTTTCTTAAATGTTGCTACAGCACCATCAGTAAAGACATTTTTGCCTAATGATGTGTAGCCCAATCTGAAGTCTGAAGGGCATGCAGATTTCTCTGCATGGCCAGCATTTCGGATGAATCTATTGCATTTTTGATAATGGCTTAGGTAAGTTGTTTGTCCGCATTCAGACGGAGGGGAAATTAAGCTAACTGCAGCAGCAGTAGCAGGCTGACTGTGAGCCAGTCAACTACAGTGACAATGTTAACGTGTATTTAATTAAGTGAAGCTGCCCAAACCATCTTTATCTCAGAATATCATATGATAAGCACCAGGTGAATTGTCAGTCAACAGTTTTATCCTACAGATGGTCTCTGCTTACATAGTACCTACATACTGACCAGCATCATTATCTTATCCATGAGTAATGGACTGCTCATTTTGCTACACATTAATGTGCTGCATTTGCAAACACTGTAATCACTTCTGTAAACCAAGCCTAACAGTGGAACCGAGGTGGAGGACTGTTTGATATTGCCCCTGAGTGCAGCTGTGTCTTTGATTTGACCACCCAACCTTAGCTCATAAATTATGAGTTAGTGCAGAGCTAGACTGTAGGGATTATGTTACAAGGCTATACATGTTAATGCCAAACTTACTTTTTATGTGGTGTCCGGAATCACATATTGTTTCATACAGCAAAAGGAATTATTATGAATGCTTGATGTTATCTGTGACTATAATTCTGACCCTCTAAAAAACAAATTCAGATATCCCATTTCAGGGAGGTAATGGTTTCTGGAGAAGTTGAAGGCTTATAACTGTGTGCCTCTTTTCTGTCTGCCTACCTGGAAGACAGTCAACTCTTGCCCAGGGGCCCTTTTGTCATTACTGGATAATGGAGATGGAGCAGTGTCCTGGATCTGATCGCCTTTATATAGCTGCTCCTTTCTTTTCTTTTTGTCCCTGACCCACATAAACACACACACATACACATACGCGTACAACAGGTGTCTCACTACCGTCTACCAAAAATGGAATCAGAGCATCAAGACTTAAATTGATGATGTAACCAGTTGACATTTAATGTAGCTGGTTAACTGACACAAAATAAATGACAGACTTTGGAGCCTGATGGAGTTTATCAGTTTATTGTGTTACTTCAAATGGTCAATCAGACCCAAGTTCATCACTTCCTAAAAAATGTTTGAATTGCTGTGAGTGGACTTCACTCTCATTTCACAAGAGATCTCTAAGGCTGTTCATTCGAAACACCTCAAAGAGATTGTTACATTCAATAAGTTATCGCTTTGTAGTAAAATAAAGGTTCTTGATTTTCACCTGCAGAGGGCAGTATTTCTTAAGTCTTTGATTATCAGTGTGCAGGCACTAGGTTGTTTTAGCAGAAAACAGAATGGCAGTTCAGCAGGGGGAAAAATAATATGTGCATAACACATAAGTAGTAAAATAATGTTAAATAATAATGTTAAACATAATAACATCTTATATGTACAAAAAGGTGGAGCCACTGTGAAGTGTGATATTTTTCAGGTGTTCAGCCATGTGTTTAGTTTGTCTGTTAATCATCTTTGTACAGAAGAATGACATTATGTGCTGATGGTTTAAGTTATGCTAATGTTTTACCAAAATTACAAGTGTTAAGTTTAAACATTTAATTCCCTTTCTTCTTTCTGTTTTTCAGATTTTTTGACAGCAGAGTTTTGAAAATGTGTCTAATCTTCAGTCTCTGGGCCTTTTATACTGCATTACAATTCTGCACTTGACAAGGACAAGATGACTTACAGCTCTTTTGGAAATAACACAGCATATTTATGCAGTGTTCAAAATGTATAAGAGGAAGGACTGTAGCTGCATGACATACTAAAGAAACACAGATGTAGAAATCCAAAGTCCTATGGAGAATGAACTGGACAGTCTTTCAGATGTCAAAAAAGAGACTATATAATATAAAACTGTAAAGAGCACTGCTCATTGTTCTGTCACAACCAGTTGCCCCTCTCTCTTCCTAGCCCAGAGATGAGTGTTTCTGAGCCCAGTGAGAGCTTCCTTGTCAGGAGGAAAGATGGATCCAGCATGAGGTTACCTCTTCACAGTTCAGGAGACCACAACGGGAATGCTTTCTCAGTTTCCTCTTCCTCTTCATCTTCCTCCTCCTCTTCCTGTCTGGGGGAGTTTTCTCCCAAGTCACTGCAGAGTCTGAGCACCTTCAGTGCGGGCCAAACAGACAGCCCATTGGACTGTGACATGTTTGAAGTCACCTTGATGACAGATGTTGTAATTTCAAAATGGGTGTCAAAGGAGGACCAAAGGAGCAAACCCGATAACAATGATGATGTCTCAGTGGGAAAGATACAAACAGTGATGGAGCTGTCAGAATCCAATGATAATTCTGTGTCTGTTTATCTGGATGCCAACAGTGGCAAATACTACCAAGACACCTGGAGCGATACTGACAACCTGACTCTGGCCCTTTCGCTAACAACAAACAGCTGTAGTTGTGGTAATAATGATGACCTCCGCAGTGGAAGTGGAAGAAGGAATGGCTCCTCAAGTCCAGATTCAGACACAACAGAAATCCCTGCTGATGACGATGATGAAGAGGAGGCTTTGTTTCTGTCTGTGAGTTCTGACTTGGGTGTACGGAGAGGTAGCATGACCCTCACAAGCTCAACAAGTCAATACAACATTGGCCTGATGATCCCAGATGGCTCTGCTGTGATGACTGAGCTCCAGACAGAGCAAACCGTGGACATGACTGTAGCTGATGACAAGAGGCCAGAGCTGGTGCTAAAAGGGCCAGAGGTTGCCTGTTCTCTGGGTCTACCTATTGACAGCCAGAAAGAAACTCCTGTTCCTGAAGACCTTCATGAAAACATCCAGATATCATCATCTTATCCTTCTTCTACCAATCCAGCACAAGATTCTAAGGAAGTCACATCTCCTTCTCCTGAGGACACTGAAAGATGTGTGTTGGGCTCCAAACCTACCCAACTTAACACCAGTCAGCCTGTCAGAGTAACAAAAACCAAACCAACCACTGCTACTTCAACTACTCCCAAGGTGATTGCCTCCATAGGCATCAAACCATGCAGTCTGGAGGCAAAGAGAGTTTCCAAACTGAACCAAAAAAATATCAAGGCTAAAGTTGGATCACGGTCCACCTCGACTCCACCTAAAACACCCAGCCAGGTACTGTAGTGTTACTGAAAAGCTGACATATATTAAATATTTCACAGATGTGTTCTAACATATTATATTTCTCTTCTACTCAGCAGAACAAATCTGCTCAAGCTAATGGAAAGAAAGCTATTTCTAGGAGGGAGGAAACGCAGACTGGGGATGGGGATAAAAGTCAGAGGTCATCAGCAGATCCAATTGAACAGGCTGTGGTGCTGAAACCCATCAGAGGAAAGAGCAGTAACTTCAAAACCGACCATGAGACAGCAGCCAATGACTCTGTTCAGCCAGAGAAGACGAGTATGGCTGTCAGTCGAACACTGTATACCTCAACCAGCTCTCTGGGGTCCGAAGTCGTTGAAAAAAGATTCTTGGACACTCACAGGAAGGCTGTCCAGGAAGTGCTTGAAAAACATGGAACAGCTGCGAATACAGAGACAACACATCCAAGTGAAGATGCTGGTGAAGAATTTGTCGAGGACCCAAGGAGGGGTACTGGAAAAGCCATGATGACAATGGAGAAACCAAGGGGTCATAGCAGGGTGAGAACTATTAACATGGTAAGGTGTATTTAAACTGGACTTCTCTGCCTCAGGCTTGTGTGTTCAGTCACAGATGACATATAAAAATGTAATTTTGATTTCAAATGCCAACGAGTATCCAAAAACAACTCTGTCTTGAGATGCAAGTTATGCAACATAGCTATTTTGAAATAGATGTGTGTTAGTGCACTACTGTGTGTTTGTCTGTCTTTTAGGCTGTAGAAAAGATAACTTTGCCTTTGTGAATATACTGTAGAGTAACACACTCAGAGCTCAGGTTGTAACAAACCTTTTTTAGTTTTATTTTAAAATTTGGCGTTACTGGAGTTTAACACTGGTAATAAGTAGAATTCAAGAAAAAAAAATAATAAAAAAAAAATTAACTGGATAATAGACACTAATAACGTTTGTCAAAAGGCAGTGAGCTTTAGTTATCTGATGCCCTAAGTTGTGTTGTTGTAGTTTAGTATCTTTTACATGCACGGGAGATGTCTCAACTTGTTTAAAACATATACTGTGTTTTAAATGAGGGAGTGGTATGTGTTTTTAAAGATGTAATGAGCCAGTGACAGGCTTAAAACCTGCACCAGCATTGTCTCTCATTGGTAGCCTCGGGGTTGTCTCCACCCAGGGTGTGTTAAAAACAGGCCAATTGTGCTATACACACATACAATAACCTCTATAGCACATGTGATGTTTGTGCATCAGCCTACTTAAAATTCAATCAGGAGAACTGGGGGCTTTTCCTTAGGGGCCATTGGTGTTGGACTGCAATATAAAAAGGTGTTTCTGATACAATATTTCTTCACAGTAATAAATGTTTTATGTATTGCTCTCTATATCATCATAGGTAATTCAACTTCTGTTTACTACATGGGTCTGTTAAGTGGGACATGAGCCTTATATGGTGTTGTGTCTCCACTGGGTTTTTGTGGGCCATTCTGAGCCAAAAGTCCTGGGCTGATTTTCATACCTACTCGACCCCTTTCAAAATTGTGGTCAAGGTCAAACAACGCCATAGTTTCAAGAAATTAAAATGAACAACCCATAATTTCCTGTCCTCAACCTCAGTTAGTTGTGCTCTCTGATCATGCACAGCATGTATTCCTTCATTGATGATTTGATAATATTCCCATTAATAGAGGCACATGTGGCTTATGTTAAACTGTCTAGATGATTAGATTATATTTTCTGAAGACCTACTTTAACTTAATTTACTTTATCTCTATTCATGGATATTATGTTGCACATATGCACAAATTTTCACCGTTGATTCTGTATAATCTCTACCAAACAGAGCTTCAGTTCAGCCCTGTTGAACTGCCAGCTAGCATGTTAACACGTGATTCTGTGTATAGTGGTATGTTACCGTAATCCAGGGGCTCAGCTTCTTAGCTCAGTTGAAAAGTTGAGTAGGTTATAAGATACAAGAAGATTCTGAAGTGTTTAATTTTCTCTCTTTTGCTGCTTTAAAATGGTTTTCGAATGAAAGCACGTCAAGGATTTTATCTGAAAATGTCATGACTTAAGTTTACATAAGAATAGATTTGTGAACATTCTCTAACTTTTTTCTTCACTTTCCCAAGTCCCTTTCTGCACTGTTAGCACAAATGGCTCAGCAAAGACAACTAAGAATAGTTTCTATGTGTTAAGTCTTTCCTCTGAAAAGACTGAGACAGATGTCAAACCCTCATCCACAAACTCAGTCCATGTGTGCTGGTCTTTATCAGTGGGGGGAGAGAGAAAAAAAATTGCTTTGGTCAGAGCAGAGATTCTCAAGGGGAATGTAGAACACAATAGCAACTTTTTTTTTACCCCTCTGTTGGCTGCAGCACACTCCCAATTTTCCCTCCTCCCTTTCCTTCCTTCTTTCTTGCTTTTTTCCTCCCCCTCTGTCTTAACACACACTCTCTTGCTCACTCCTCCCCTCTGCTCCTTCGCTGTCTGCCTCGCTTCCCTCAATCCACATTTCTGACTCTGAGTGGGGAATGGCAAACACCATGGTCTCGGTGTGCAGCTCCGAGCTGGGGCCCCTTGGCTGGGACGGTGTCACTAAACGTCAGCTCTTTCTACAGAAAGTTTCCTCCAAGTTGGGGCCTAATGCCAGGCCGCTGGGGAGAGGCACCAGAGTGGATAAAGCCTCTGGACCAGCTCCACCTTCAGGCTCAGGGGCTGGACCTCCAGGACAGGGGAGCCATGACCCCAGGAAAGCCCAAATTGATGACTTCATGTTAGGAGAAGTTGGACAGAGCGCTGGGGGTGGATCTCCAACAAGAGTGAGGCAGACCCAAAGTCAGAGCCAGGGTGAGTTAGCATGGATTCTGTCTGTATGTAGAGACTAACACAAGCTAAAGAAGAAGAAAAATTCTTTTTTTGGTCTGTGCAGCAGACTCAGGAAATGAGCAGGCCGACACTGCAGAACTGCGAGTTAAAATGCCTTCCACATACCACTACACCACTCACATGCACACACACACTCTCGCTCATATACACTGTTTTGCAGGCGCTAGCACACACCATCAACACTTTGTCACATACTTTGGGCAAATTGCTGGCAGGCATTTGCTGACACTGTGTGTGTGTGTGTGTGCGCACGTGTGTGCAGCTGGTGAATTAGGTTTCCTTCATGTTAAAGTGTGTCAGCTGTAGTATTGCATAAGAACAGAGCATTTCTTTGTGTCTTTGTAATTGATCTCTGTCAGCATTGAGACTACAGTACTTCACAAAGTACAACTGGACTGTGCTTGCCTGTGTGTGTGCAAACTAATTTTACCCTGCACTTCCCTGTTTGCTTTCACAATTTTTACCTTTTTCTCTATCATCTACTTTTTGTGTTTTACCTCTCTCACTGTATTTTTTGCTTCCAGTGTTTGTTTTGTCTGGATTCTGGTTTGTCTGGATACTGGTTGGTTCGGTTCAGGGTCAGATCTCACTTGTGAATCTCATCACATTTTTATTTATGCCATGTCAGCTTTACATGACACTGCAGCATATGGCTGTCTTTCCTGTCTGATTTATGTATTGAGTCTTGAGTTAAAGTCTGGATTTGGTTATGTTATTCAATTCAATTCAATTCAATTTTATTTATATAGCGCCTTCCACAATCAAATTGTCTCAAAGCGCTTCACAGAG
>JBBMJY010000020.1:26530593-26544793 GCA_037833715.1 Toxotes lorentzi
CACACACACACACACACACACACACACACACACACACACACACACACACACACACACACACACACACACACTGCCTGATTGGATTCAGTACATACTACACAGCTGCTCATAAAAAAATCTCTTCCAGGGATTTATGACTGTTGCCATGGTTACATTTCTGATGCAGCTGATTAAAAGTTGAAGATACTGCAGCACGAATATGAATGTGAAGCTCAAGTAATTTTATGGCCAGCAGTTACATGGGTACATCTGAGCAACACAACATGATCAGATATAAACATTTAAAGATAGATTCCACACTTTTCATTCATGAATTTTCTGTGTAACCTTTCTGTGTTTGCCAACAAATGAAATCTTCTGTTACAATTGTAACAGAAGAATCACAGTGCTTCTTCTAATATGTAATAACCAGATGCTGATAAGGACAGTACCAGAAGCTGAATATACCTAGCAGTAACAATGATGGCTTAAATCAGACCACCATATTTGGTGCACACTGCACTGCCTTGTGTGTCTGTATTCTTAAGGTCGAGAAGCTGAGGAGCCGACATGAAGCAGAGAGGAAGAACCAGGAAATTAGTCACAGCCAGAAAATGGAGTCTCTCAAATGGCAGTATGAAACCTCCATACAAGGTGTGTGCAGGACAAATACACAATCTTCACAGCTAAGCAATTTAAATCATCTCCACACAGGATTTTACATAGGAATTTACATACACTACGTGACTGATATGCTGTTCAAAAATTCAATTATTTTAAATTTATATTTGATCATTTTCTAGCTTGGACATTAGTTTATGTGATTTTGCTTGATTACTTGATACTAATGTGTGTTTATGTGTATTTTTGTGCCTTTCAGAGCTGAAGAGGATCCAGCAGACAGACCGGGAGAACCTGGAGAAAACACTGATGGAGACTGAAACTTCTCTCTTGGTAAGTTTTTTCATTTCATTTTGAACAAAGTATCAAAAGTGTGGAGAAAACGTGTCCACACAAAGCTATGATAGATATGAATCAATATGCACAAAGAAGACAGGGAAAATAGTTCTTTTTTTTACTACATCATCATTTTGCCACGTTATGTATGACATTAAAAAATGATGTCACATATAGCATGTAAAATAATAAGTGTTTGTAGTCCCCGTGTTTTAAATGTCTTTGCTCTGTTAAATGCTTATTAACTCCACAGTGAGGAAGCAGCAGTTTGACAGCTTTACCTGCTATTATTTTAGACTCAATTGTCTGTGAACCAAAGCTCAGTGTTCACTCATTAATGACTTAGTGTGTGATGTGGCTGCACATCTCTCCCTCTTACCAGGAGAAAATATCTGAGCTGTCAGCAGAAAAGGAGGCTCTGAATGAAAAGCTGAAAGCAGAAGAGGAGAGGCGGAAGCAGATACTCACCGACAAACATCTGGTAAGACAGAACACATAAAGTTCTTACCTATTAAATTTCTGGAAGCCCCAACAAGATATGAATTGTTGTAGTGGGGTCATTAAACCTGTTTTCAAGATTTCAGGTAAATTTCTCAACTGATTTTTCAAGTCAAACATGCATTATTCATATTATGTATTCAAGTATTTACTGAAGTACATGAGCCAGGTTCTGCTCAAGGTTTCTTCCTGTTAAAAGGGAGTTTTTTTCCCAAGTGTTTGCTCTGGGGTCAGGCTCTGGGTCTGCTTTGAGACCATTTTGATTGTGGAAGGCACTATATAAATAAAATTGAATTGAATTGAATTGAATATTGTAATTAATGAGGATTACTGTCACAAATAGCTTTGTCTCCTCTTGTCTGTGCCGCTGCAGTGAGCCATAGAGAGAGCATTCAAATTTCATGTAGCTGGCTCTAACTTGTTTATTGGTTGGTTTGTGCAGAAGGACTCCCACACACTGTACCTGGAGCAGGAGCTGGAGAGTCTGAAGGTGGTGTTGGAGATTAAAAACAATCAGCTGCACCAAAAGGAGAAGAGGCTTATGGAGATGGACAAACTGGTGGATATCAGTCTTGCTCTATTACCGATTACCATCTTGGAGAATTAGTAGCCCACAATTAGTTGAAATGCTTTTTCAAAGGCTTTCTCATTCTCAGATAAAGCCAAGTCAAATGTTATATTTTCACTTTTGTATGTTGTTTTGGTGTAGAAATGGCAAGATTGGAAGTATTGACAGCACAAAAAGTGCAGTCCAGACATTTTGACCTTGATCAGATTTAGTTTTTATACTCATCACAGGTGTGGTGCTTACATCCAATCAACTGCGACTATTTGTGTGTCTGTGTTGCAGGTGGAGACTAATGTGAAACTGGAGGAGTGTCTGAAGAAGGTCCAGCAGGAGAACGAGGACTACAAGGCCAGAATGGACAAACATGCTGCTCTCTCCAAGTATGTGTGTGTGCATTTCTGTGTGTGGGCTAGTGAGGTGAAGTGGTGACTCATCTCTCTGCAGAAGCGTCACTTTTGCCATCTGTTCTTAAAGAACAATTTCTGAGTTTATCTATCTGCTGTCTTTTCTCCACTTCTCCGCCACTTATCCAGTTTGTCTCAGCTTCATGACACCAGACCAAAACCCTAAGGCTTTACCCTCTGACATAAGTTTGTGTACTTTTCAGCACACACATTTAAATAGTTAAAAGTCATATTTGTGAAATAACTGCCTGATACCTGTATTGTATGGGGAAATTAAGTTCACTGGCTGTGAGCTTAATCCTTACAGAGTGAACAAAGGGTCCATCAGTCATGCATTCATGTGGGTTTATCTGACATCTGACCCCTCTCACACATTTGCCTTTCCTTTAACCCTAGTGTTTAACCTAAGTGTGTCTTGGTTTGGATCCAACTGGAAGAAGCCAGTCATCCCAGCACCAGCCACATTATGTTGGGATGACTGTCTGCATTATGACACCCTGAGTTAAAGAATTTAACACCAACAATATATGATATGTGATAATTTACTCATTGCAAAACTGACCGGTATGGTGCAGTTTCTATGTCTGTTCTATCGTTTGAAATATGTTTCTGTCTTACTGAACTCTAACTCTGATAGCCACAATGTGTCTTCTTGCAACCTATTACAGCTTTCTGTCTCCCCCTGCAGGCAGCTATCCAATGAACAGGCCATACTCCAGCAGACGCTACAGAAAGAGTCGAAGGTCAACAAGCGTTTGTCCATGGAGAATGAGGAGCTGCTGTGGAAGCTTCACAATGGCGACCTACTGTCAAGTCCCCGTCGCCTCTCACCCACCTCACCCTTCAACTCACCAAGGAACTCTGCCTCCTTCCCCACAGCTGCACCCTTATCACCCAGATAACCTCTCAACAGACATCAACCCCCTCCTCTCCTCTGCCTTCGGATTCTCCTCATCATCTTTTTAAGCCTTGGAAGGATGGAAGATGGTCCAAATACAGAGAAAGACTCCTGTCACAGCAGTGTTGTAGGATATTAATCACATAATAAATGTGTACATTTTGTATAATTTGCATTAGAAGAGGCTTATTTTGAAAGCAAAAAGACATTGCAGTGGCACTGACGCACTTAGGTCTGAGTGTGGGACTGGCCTTGCTCTCTGTCAGTCTCTAACGCCTGGTTCTCCAACGAACCTTCTTTTTCTGAAGAAAACAAAAATAACAGGCACACCTCAGGGTCTGTACATTGTGCCTCACTCTCGTTATGACTATCCTTTTGTTTTCTTTTATTTTGTTTAACTTTAGCTCATCCTGCTCTTTTATACTTGTCTTCCTAAAGAGCTGGATGAGAAACAAACCTTGGATTTGTGGTTCATGTAGGTTTGTGGAAAGAAAGTCTGAAAGTTGTTTGGGTTTGGCAAATAATGAAATGTACTTCTTGGTGGATTTGTGTGGACTGTTTTGCCTTTTATCTTCATTTAAAGGGGATGTTTTTAATTTCCCAAAGAGCGAAGCTCAATCACTGATCTGCTTTGGGTGTTTGGAAGAAGTGGATGTCATGTCTTTCTGTTCAAACAGAAACCAATACTCTGTTCACCTGAGGAACTGACCTTCTATTATCCAATGGAGATCTGTTCCTTCATGTAAGCTCTTCACAACCTCTACCTTAATCTGTTATGTGGAATGTAATCACCCTTGTGATGTTAAACCAGAGCAAGCCAGTTCAGACACACATTTACCGCCCCCCCTTTACTTTTTCAATTAAACCTCTGACTAACAAAGGGATACAATTCCCCCACATCCTTTAAAACCATCTTGTGCCCAAACAAAGCAAAGCTGAACTATTGACTGATAAGTTCAAATCTGTCTTTGCTTTGGGTCACATATAAAATCACCACAAAAACGCACCAGTGATCATTTTCATGGAGCTCCCAGTCTCTCCTTAACTGACAGACACTGCCTTCTGTTTTACTGAATCCAAAATAACTATCACTTTGTCTGTGGTGTGTCCTGAAAAACCTCAGCTGTACCCAAAATGCCTCAGTGTGTACCATGTTCTGTTTTATTTTGGACACAGAATAAATACAATATGACATACCATTAAAGCAACATTGATTTATTTCAAATTGTAAAATTAACGTAAACATTTCTGAAAATGTCATACAGCAGGACCACAGGAAAGGTTAGAGTGAGATTATACTGACTTTACGTAATTTGTACCCTGTAACAGATGTGAATTAAGTGAAATGTGTATAAAACAGGAAGGCGTTTCAGCTCCAGTGAAGAAACACACATTGCTTCCACAATTGCTTTCAGTCTGTTGGCCATGAGGAAAGAGTGCCACCTGCGACTTTGCTGTCGACTTGCCCCAATAATGGGGTGATAACTGCCGGTGGATGCTTAAGGTCAGCAGCTCGTACCATCATGACAACAGATTTGATAGAGTACCACCAACCATGCCAAGTGTACCACACAACCCCGTCACTGATCATTGCTTGGTATGGCCCTTTGTAGTAATGACCATTCAGATTCCCTGAATCACACCTGTGATGAGGAAGTAATGAGAAGGAAAACAGATCAAACATTTGGTCAGTGGCAGCTGCAGTAAATGGCATACAGCATACAACATTCCCCCCTTCTTCTTCTCTCTCCATTTTAATCCACTGTGTAACTTTAGCACCAAAGTACAAGTAAAGCTGAAGAGTTTGGCCAGTACCTGCTGAACCACCATCCTGACTTGCTGTGTCTGATACATCGGGTGTTGCTGTCTTCAGTGTTGCTGCTGTTTGGCAGATCGAAGGTGCTGAATTTGACACCGCTTGACCCCAAGCCTGGATCAGTCCATATTTGCCCAGCTGAGGAGGGACTGTGAAGATCAGTCAGGGCATCCCCTGCATTCCCAGTGTACTCTCCCAAATGTAACTGGTACTGGTCCTTTAAGTGAATAGGGGAGAATGTTTCATCATTACTATTGGTGCATTTATATTTTTCACAAATAACTGATATCTGACATCTAGAATGACATTCAATGAGGAACAAACTTTTAATTTCTTAATAAAGAACACTGTAAACAAACAAAAGTGTGGATTACAAGACATGTAGTGTATTTTACATTCTCTGACAGATCGAGAGCTGATGAGGTTTTATTCTGAGTAGAGAAGCATGGTTATAAATGACATCAAAACATGCTCATAAGGGGATGGGATGAATGGACAAAGGTGCGAGAGGAAAAGAAAAAGGTGTTGAGAGAAAATTAAGAGAGCAGTAAGGTTAGGAGCCAGACATCCTTGCTGTTGTCTCCATGGGAAAAGGTCATAAAATACAAAGAACATACATCTAACATACGTCTAAATTACACCCCCTGTTATGGGACAGAAAACAGTAGTAAAACAGAAAAAATGAAAGGAAAGAGACAGACACAGAGAGGGCTGTATAGTATTATAGAAAAAGAGTTCAAGATATGATTGCATAAAATTTTGCATTTAAGATTTAATTGATTCTGGAAAATTGAAATCATTTTCTAGAAATGAGTTAAGAGAGACAAAAGAGTGAGATAAATTGTTGAAGATGTAAACTTGGTTGAGAATCTTGAATCTTGTTGAAGGAATCAGTTTTATTTTGCAATGACTTTTGAAATGCCCCTAACCCATGGGAGTGCATGACTTGTTAGCATGTTCCTTACTTTCCTGTCTCTGTTTTACCTTTTCATTTTGCACTCTGAAGTTCTTGTATTCTGCATAGCGCTGATTACCCTCAAAGTCCTCCATATCAATGCGCAAGTCGTAGTTTCCTAGAAGACACTGAGTTACACAGGCATCCATTCTCTAATGTCTGGCATGTCCAAACATACACACAGGTACACACACCTTGGGAGGTGAGATAGTGTAGAGGTTCATTGCCGAGCCAGAATTCTCCATCAGGGGAGTAGAGGTCCCCAAATCCATGCTTGTACTCCACCCACGCTCTGCAAACAGTACACACTGTTTGCATGTTTGTTTGAAATGTCAAATTTCTTGACAAATGCAGAGTGTAAATTACTATTTTTGTGCATGTAAATCTCACACCTGTCAAAGCTCTCTTTGCCGTCTTTCCTCCTTTGAAAGACGGTCCATCCTCCTCCGTTGTTCATGTCACAGTAAACAGTCAGTGCGGTGGGAAAGCCGTCTGGACGAATCACATAGACCCCACTGGCCACGTTACCATCTGCAAACATCTCAGAACAATCTGCACATGCACACAAAAAAACATGCATGAGGTGAAATATTTAAAACGAATTTTAAAAAATGCATTGGATGTAGTAGCCAAGAGAAATACACTGACATGTTATCAGATGGTTAATGTCTTTGTGAGATTCTTAATGGCTTTTTTTTTTGTTTTGTTTTGTTTGTTGATTTATGAACCAAATGCTAAGTGCTGATTGTCTGTGGAGATATGATCAATTTTGGTTTGCCAGCATCTTTTATTTTTTCCATCCAATTTGTCTGAAACACAAGGAGAACTTCTTCTACTTGGAGACAGAAGAACTCCACTCAAAAACCTACTGCCTTACACAGTTGTTTTAGCAACCAACAAAGCAAGATGAGTATTCATTAGGATTCATGATTCAGGCCTCTAGATGAATGAAAGTTCAATATTCACCCTCTTTTACCTGTTTTTGATCTCTATCAACTTCTGAGGGAAATGTCTTTGCTAAATGCTAAATGTTGCTAAATGCTCCACTATGTTGACCATTTAGCTGCTAACTGTGTCTGTAAACTCTGTAGCGCTGAGCAGATAGAGTACAATGGGTTTATCAGAGCTTTTTCTTTCAAACAGCTCCTGTAGACAAAACAAAAGGTTAATGCGAGTTTGTGGCCTGGAAACCACTTTAATACTATTAAAACACTAAAATAATGATTAGCAGCAAAACAGCTTTAACCTCTGACAGGACAGATGGTAACACTGGTAGGAAAGTATATAGTACATAACTAACTTGATGGGCAAGTTAGGCAGGTAGGAAATCCAACCGCTTGTCTAATACTAGCCGAAGAAGTGCTGTGGTGAAGGCAGGTACACGCTTTGATGCCAGAAACAAACGCATGTATGTCTCCTGGAAATCTAGCCCCACCTCTATACAGGTTTTTGGGGCCCAGGTGTGAGTTGGGTATGAGCTCCAGTTGCTGGGAATGGCTGTTGTGGAGCTCCTGGATGTAAAGGTGCTGGTCGCTGATCAAGTTCATCAGGCCCTGGATCTCTGCTTCCAAATGGACCACCTTCTCCTCACATGGCACGGGGGCCTGGACAGAAAGACAAGATGAGTAGGTGGTACACTGTGGGTTACCCTGGACTGTAAGGGTAGTAGGATACAAACTGTCAGAGGGTTAGGATTAGGCTTAGGTAGCAGGTAGGTAGCCCCTATGCAAAGAATAAATGCTACATGTTTGGCATACTGTGCCTTTGCTTTGCTGTAAAATTTCAACCCTCTAAAATTTTCCTTCAGCTGCTCAGGAAAAATAAGTTACAGTTTTGACAGTTTAAGTGGTAAACATGTTACGCCCTGCAAATTCCTTGATATAATTATTCTCATAGAAGAGAAAGTTTTCAATTGTTCCCATCTTAGATAAATCAAAAGGGGAAAAATGCTTGCAGGTACACTCTGTTTAAGGCTTAAATACAAGGTTGCCCTCAAGAGATGTATTTGTCCACTTAAAGAGGCATGTTTTAATATTTCATTTGATCAGGGAGCATGCACAAAGTTGCACCAGATTAGAGCTACTAAATATGTTTTCATATGTAACTGTCAGGACAGGAAACAGCCAGGTGACACTCAATAATCGCAGCCTAACTATCAGCGGTCAGTCATAATGGAGACAGAATGATCACCCTAAATCCAAAATAACCATCAAACACACACAATCTCACAGTAACAAACATGTATAAAAGCAGTGGATACTAGATGTATGTAGTCCTATCATGTCTGGCTTGTCTTTAGGTAATGTTGATGACATTTAAGTAAATTAAAACAGAACAAAAATTGGTCCTAGTGAGGTCTGTAGATAGTGAGGTCAGTGTAACTTTTCTGATTGAGATTGCTGTTGTTTTGCAAATTCAATTAAATGATGCGATCACCCAAAAGAAATTCTTTTTTTGTGTGTTGTGGTGAAGGCAGACAGAAATTTCAAGATTTGTGAACATACAAGCAAAACTATCTGCATGAAATTATGTATTATAAACTGAGAATTAGGAGTTTCTTACAGCCAGACATGCAGCCAGATGAAGAAGAAAGGCCACTGATGTCCTCAACATTGCTATAACCAATGATCCGATCAGCAACTGAATCAAACTGCCACGCTCTTGTCTCACTTTGTCTTTACAGTGTCATAGATTTCCTCTCTTCTCTGTTATGTCCCATTTGGCTGTTTGATATTGTAGTATCACTTCACTGCTCTTTCTCACACTCTGTGTTTCTGGAGATTATCAAACTGCGTATAGTCTGAAACTTTGTAAACTGGCCTCCATCTAGTGGTTGGAGTAAATAGTCCTTATCTCCTGCTTGTACCTAATGCCTCATTCTGAACCTTCAAACTGCACACAGGGGTATGCAGTAATGCCACTTCCTTATAATTTCACTTATTTACACTCTGCTGCTGTAACGGACGTAATTTCCCCATTGTGGGACTAATAAAGGTGTATCTTATCTTATGTTATCTTAAATGACCTGTACATTAATGTATAAATTAGGTTCGCTAAGTGAAGCCCGATTTGAAAACAAACCACTATTTGAACCGACCAGAAGAGTTGCGGCATTTAAAATATCATATACTCAACCACTCAACACATGCCATTCATCACTGTACATAAACGGGGAGACTAAATAAAAGCGCGACTCCGGTGGGACTCGAACCCACAACCTTTGAATCACTCTTCCCGAGTTAGACTAGAAGTCCAATGCGCTATCCATTGCGCCACGGAGCCACCTGTTGATCATCGCCGGATAATTAAACACATATTGTGTTTTTAAAGAACTGTGACAACTGGCATATAAATGTTGTCAATGCCAATATCAATAGTACAGAGACAGCTATTGAGGGAATAACAATCAAAGACATGACAAAGGAGCCACATTCGAGCCGCCATCTTGAGTCTCTTTCTGTTCGGGACTGGTTGACTGGATGCTTACTATTGTACTGAAAGGTTTAGGGTAATGTTAGCAGTGTATCGGTCTTCATTGCAGAAGACGCTGCAGTATAAGGCGCCAAAGACTCTTCTCCTGGCTAGACTGCTTTCTTCCACTTGTCTGTTTACTCTTACGCCGAGGGAATCGGTCCTGTAGAGGGTGATGTATTTAAAAGTATGTTTTATGCTTTTTCTATTTCTGTCACTCAAAAGCAACGTATCGAACCGCCACTCTATTAGTCCCAGTAGTTTCAAAGCACTGCACAAAAACCTGGTCGGACTTCCTGTTCTGTTGTGTTAGCCTTCAAAATAAAAGAACGAGCGTGTGAGAACGGTGGGACCAGGTCCGTGTATGTTTTGGTATTGGAATTTTTCTTCAAACGCTGATATTTAAAAAGTGCGGAGCCCCTCTGGTGACATGGTCAAAAAATTAAATTGTGGCCACAATATAGCTATAACGTGCGCACGAAATACTAACTAATACTATTGGTATCGTTCCTGGACAGCTGGGTAAGCAAATCGAGCGCACCGTCTCTACAACCTGCAATAATCTGCGTACGGGGCCCCGTACCCACGTGATGTTCCTAAGGCGAGTGTCTTTTCTTAGCTGTTCTAGTCAATATCTTGTTATCCCGCATTTAGGCAGTGGACGAAGCCGGGCAGTTATGGTAGCGCTCACTGTATACGTTGCCAAGGGAACCTATAGCCTATCAGTGATCAGAATCTAGTTTGTATTGCTTTGCAGGTTGTTGCTGCTCTGACTGAGCTACTGAATGTGTCTGTAGTGTTCTCTGGACATTTGTCCTTCAATAAAATCACAGAAACAAATTAAACCATTACGTTAACACTTTCCCTAACACATGCCACTTTGATTTGCCAAAGACTAAATTGATTTCATAGGACAGTGTCAGAGCTCGAGTATAATGTTTAAATCAGCTCTACAATAGAAATAAACGGGAGGCAGTGAGAGTGCACCGAGTGGCAAAATAAATATATTAATTTACACTGTATTTGCAGAAGCAGTGTTGCTTTTTGCAACATAATAATAATAGCAGGGACATGGGTAATATGTGATTTGGAATCATAGATCCAGAATCTGGGAAATATACTGCTTGTTAAGGCTTCTTGTTAATTCATTTTGTTTTCCTGTGGTTTAGAGGTCAACTATGGATACTCGGCTGCGAGAAACTTGAAGAAAATGTGATCCAGAAACTTGAAGATGAGAATGTAAGCCACTGCAGCTGCCTTCTTTGCGTGTGTGTGTGTTGTGTATTTTTTTTCCAAACAGAAGATTAATATTTACTGAAAGTTTGTGAACCCCAGTAACACAGTACTATGTTTAATGTTCCACTCTGCTACAGTTAAATTTTGGATTAATATTCTATGCAGACTGTAATGTAAATTATTACCAATTATGACAGCTTTTGCTTCTGTGGTCTGTTTCCTATCATAACTGTAATCTGCTGAGCACACTGTATCCACTAACTGTTCACTAACTGTAATCTAAATGCTGGTCTTCTAACATTGTCCATTGCCATCCCTGTTTGTATCATGTTTTATATGCTGCATGTTCCTCTCCTCCTCTCCTCTATTCCCAGCTGTCCTATCTCCCCCCTTTTCCTCCTTTCACCCAGCCCGGCCATCAGCAGGAGGGTCCTCCATATGAGCCAGGTTCTGCTCAAGGTTTCTTCCTGTTCAAAGGGAGTTTTTCCTTGCCACTGTCACCTTAAGTTCTTGCTCTGGGGTCAGGCTCTGGGTCTCTGTGAAGCGCTGTGAGACAATTTTGATTGTGGAAGGTGCTATATAAATAAAATTGAACTGAACTGAAATTGAATTGAATTAATTTGAATGCTAATGCTAGGTGAGCCGTTAAGAATTTCTAATGAGAAGTGGATTTACTGAGGAGAGTCAGTCTATTTTTTAACTACAGAGCAAAGTCACATGGTCAGTGTGTGAGTCAACACGTAGACAGCTGTAACCATGGTAACTGAAGACAGCAATGACAGACACAGCTTGAGCTTCAAAATCCTCAGACTCAAAAATCATGACATCACAGACTAAACCTAAAAACTGGTAAATGGCTGCGTTTATATGGAACTTTTACCCACAGCTCTTTACATGCTGCCTCTCATTCACCCACTCAGACACACTGATGGCAGCCAGCTACCATACAAGGTGCTGGTCTGGCCATCAGGGCTGGTTTAAGGTTGAGGTTTTTAGCCTGAGGACACTTGATGTTGACAGGAGGAGAGCTGTGATTAATGGACAAACCTCTCTACAACTAATAAACAATTTTATCAGAGGATTCAAACTAAATCAAATCAGGTACCAACATTAAGACAGTTACAGTCAAGACCTGAAGTATCTGGACAGTTATTGTTCTTCAGGCTCTGAGCTTCCGTGCATTGGATCTGAATTAAAGTAATGGATTCTACATTAAAGAGCCAAGTCTCAGTTTTAATTTGAGCGGGTTGGCATCAGTATAGAAAGAACTGTGTGGGAGATTCGGCCCTTTTAGTGGTTCAAAAGTAACTGGACAAATACACATGAAGTGAAACAAACTTATCAGATTTAATATTTAGTGTAAAATCCATCCATTATTATTAGCTATCATTATATTTTAAAGTGAATGTGCTGAAAGCCTGAAGAACAAAAAAAATGTCTAACTGTCCAAATACTTATGGCCTTGACTGTCTGTTTATTTATTACTGATTGTGTCATATGCCTTCCCTTGACCCTGGCGTTTTACGAAACTATAGGCCTATATCCAACCTCTTTTTACTTCTAAAATTTTTTGGGCTGTTGCAACAATGTGACCATCAGCATAGGAACGTTTTTTTTTTTTTTTTTTTCAGTTCTTCAGTCAGGATTTAGAGTAGCACAGAAACAGCCCTGGTGAAAGTTGTCATAGCCTCAGACTTTCACCCAGCCCTCCTGCTATTGTGGGCAGGAGGGTCCTCCATATTACCCCGGTTCTGCTCAAGGTTTCTTCCTCTTAAAAAGCATTTTTTTGGTAAGATGGCGGCGCACACAGTTGTAGCAGCTCAGTGTTTCCCTGGTTTGTGTCATGTATGGCTGTTTTTGTACGTGACATTTTTTGTTTTGTGTACATTTTGTCGCACGAAAAACATCCGGCATGATCTCCTTAAGATTGGACTATGTTATGAACGGTGCGTAACAAGCGAGTTCCTCCACACACACAGGTTAGCGAGGAGCCCTGGCTCCCCATGGATTACCATCCCAGCAGGGATGTGCAGGCATCATAGAGAAAGGTCAGCTATCTGACTTTTGGATGCTAGCATCAGCAATATGCAGAGTATGTATCCTGATGCCGTGAATATCATAGCAGGCGATTTTAATCATGCAGACTGCAAGGTAGCATTCCTTAAATTCCACCAGCACATTAAGTGTGCCACAAGGGGAGATAGCACCCTGAACAAGGTATACTCTAATATCAAACTGGGCTACAGGGCCAGACCACTACCACACCTGGGCCAGTCCGACCACTTGTCCTTGCTTTTAATCGTCGCATATGCCCCCCTAGGGATAGAGGACCATCTGAGCAGTAACAACAGCAGGCAAATGTGGTGGGAGTTCATCATCTGACCAACTACAGAACCAACTTCAGAGCTGCTGAAGGTGATCCCGCGCTGGCAGAGGAGCTGAATATCTTCTTTGCCCACGAGGTCAAAGCACCAGAGGTAGCACCACTGGCCCACAGCAGTGGAAACCTCACAATTGAAGAGCATGAGATGAGGCGCACGCTGCAGGCCTTCAACCCGAGAAAGGCTGCTGGTCCTGATGGCGTCCCGGGACGCGTGCTGAAGGACTGTGCAGATCAGCTGGCTGGAATCTTCAAAAAGATCTTCAACCAGTCCCTGGCACAATCAACTGTCCCACCCTGCCTGAAATCCTCAACTATAGTCCCCCTGCCCAAGAAACACCACATTTGTACCCTCAGTGACTACTGACCAGTGGCACTCACCCCTGTGGTGATGAAGGGCTTTGAAAAACTGGTCCATAGTCACATCGCAGCAGCCCTGCCTCGCAGCCTTGACGCCCACCAGTTCGCCTACAGAGAAAATCGATCCACAGAGGACGCCTTATCCATAGCACTCCTGCACTTACACTCCTGCACATACTGCACTATCACACCTGGAGCAGCAAGGGAGCTATGTTCGGATGCTGTTTGTGGATTATAGCTCTGCATTCAACACCATCCTCCCTCACAAACTAGTGGTCAAACTGGGGGACCTGGAGCTTCCACACTCGGGGTCAAGTCTGCCTACAGAGATGAGGTGGAGCAGGGCCATGTTGACAGCCTGCTCCTCAACACCTCAAAGACCAAAGAACTCATTATAGACTTACATAAGAAAGAAAACAAAGATCACACCATTAATCATCAGTGGGGACTGTGTGGAGAGGGTGCCTCCATTGAGAGTATACTGATATACTGCATGTGCGTTTGGTACATCAGCACATGCAGATAACTCCCCTTTGGACTAAATGGTAAACATAACTCATTTTCTATATCTATCCAGTCTAACCTGTTATCAGTCGGTTTCCAATATAGATAGATAGATAGATAGATAGATAGATAGATAGATAGATAGATAGATAGATAGATAGATAGATAGATAGA
>JBBMJY010000021.1:11252-30264 GCA_037833715.1 Toxotes lorentzi
TGGGAGTTTGTCACCCTTTGCAAATGTTTCGGCCAGCGTTGGTTGATTGAGGGAGCCGGAGGTTTGTTGTTTCTTCGTCTCGATGGAAAATGGACTGCTTATCGGAGCACTTATATCAGAGATTTTAGATGCAGTCCGATAAAATCCGATATTCGTTTTTGGCTGATATCGGACCAATATCCGATATCAATATCGGATCGGGACACCCCTAACAAAGACTCACAAAAGCCAGCGTGCACCTGGATACAGACCAGGCGTGTACTGGGAGGAGGCAGTTAGCAGCGACTGGGACGTAAACTCACTGGTTGTTGACAGCTCCTCCGAGGTCGCAGTCACATGGTCTGCAGCCATCCATATCATTACTGAGACCCCAGTGTTCAGGCTGACGGCACAGACACACACAGCAGATGTTAGAGACACATCATTTTCTGACCTTCCATTTGTTTCTGTCAGTAAAAAGCTGATTTACAGCATCAGAGGAAGTTACTCCCACACTGAACACACGTGTTTTACTGTCTCCTCAGTAAACTGGTTCCAGTCTCTGATCTAACCTGTCAAACATCTCGTCAGCACCAACATGCTCTCTGTGATCTAACACAGATGCTGGACATTGAACATGTGAGAGTGAGAAGTTAAACTCAGTGTTTAGTCACTTGATGTGTTCGGTGAATCAGCAGGTCAGGGACCAACTCAGATAATTATTCTGAGTGAGTTACACGTGTTCCTGCTGGCTACGTCCATAATCTACCTCCATCAAAGTCACACATCAGCACGTGGTCTGAAGTCAGTCTGACCACAGTCACACTCAGGACAGGTCGAATGTTTGGTCTGATGACTTTTTTTAAAATCATGTTGTTGTGTCCAGATTATAAACGTATGTTCTCACCACACACTGGTCACAGTTTGGTCCCATCACCAGACGTTTACAGAAACAACTTCCTGTTTCACTGTCGCAGGGATTTCCTCCAGGAACTGTTCCCACGGGGCTGCAGGCACACGCTGAAACACGCGAAACAACAGAACAGAACAGAACAAAGCAGAACAGACTTTATTGTCCAGTCGAGATAAAGGGGAGGAGGGGGAAGATAAAGAAATCCTGGAGTGGAGGGGACATCCACCTTTAACCATCTTCCCTGCTGTCTTAGCAATCCTGGTTAGCTTGTGTTTGTTGTTACTTGTTCAGTTGTGCTCATAGCAAACAGGGATACTAAAAACAAGAATACTTCAGTTCAGTTGCCTGATTAAAAACAGTCAAAACATGAATCAACAATGAGCTGGACTCACGCACTGTTCCAGCTGGAACGTTGAACAGTACACACACTAACACTGAACTGTGGTAACAACACTACAAACAGTAACAATACACCGTCATAATAATACACAAAATAGAAAAAATCCTACATATACAATATTTTTTCCATATTTTCCCTCCGTCTGTGTGTGTAGCTATGTGTCATGCTTCCTGCATCCACATGGTGTTTTGTACTGTGTGTGTGTGTGTGTTTTTTCGTACCTTTACAGCCTTCTGGCTCGTCACTCAGCCCGTAATGCGCCTGTTTGCAGCGCTCGCAGCGTTCTCCCTCCACATTGACTTTACAGCGACACTGACCTGCGATCAGCCCAGCTCGACCGTCTGTCATCCGGTCACATATTCCTCCGTTCAGAGAGCCCAGAGGATCACAATTACAGGCTACAGAGACACACACAGGACAAAATACATTCAAAGATATTTGTAATAACCTACAGAGACACATGAATCTAACTGCGTTAATGTTTGTCGGTTTGAGAGACAGATCGCTGAACAAACTCTTCAAATTCACTGTGGATCTTCGTGTTGTTCATGTTTATTCTGCTCATGGTGTTTTATATGAAACAGATCACACATCAGGCAGCATGGACTCACCTTGACAGATGTTGGGATCTCTGACATCTCGCTCTGGATGTTGGTAGTAAAACGGTTTGCACTGCTCACAGTTGTGTCCGGCCGTGTTGTGTCGACAGTCATCACAAACGCCTCCGCTGACGTTTCCTGAAGCCACGAACACGGCCATGTCGAAGTGACACGAGTCCGAGTGCTGGTTACAGTTACACTCTACAAACACCACAGAAGAAGACGGGATCACAGCTGTTTCACACCAAAGTCACAATGATTACTGATAAATTTGAAATCATGAATACAGACTGAAACATGAGGCATGAGGTAACTGCTGACTGTGAGATTTTTTCAGTATCTGCTCAGAAACACAAACAGAAACTAAGGTATCGGTTTAGTGCATATCAAAAGTCTGAGCCTGTCCCAATACACCAGAAACCAGTAGAGACTGGGTTTCTAGACTGGTCATCTTCCAACAGAAAGCAGTCAGCAGCAGTAGAAATCAGTGGAGACCAGGATAAATCATTAAAGTCCTGCAGAGAGCGTAAACCAGTATAAACCAGTATGGACTCACTCTTGCAGGCGTTCGTGTTGCGACCCTCGGCTGGTCTCCAGGGAAGGTCGTGGTAGAAATCCTGACACTGTTCACAGTTCAGACCTTTGGTGTTGTGGTTACACATGCAGTGACCATGAACCTGGAGTCACATAAAAATAAATGAAAACAGAAGACTCTGAACAGATACAACAAACAGTTCACATTACAATAATCACCTGCAGCTCATCAGTGTCCAACAGAGAAACAGAGCAGTTTGTCTCAGCCTGCTCCTTCAAGACTAAACCTGTCTCCCTTCAGGATCCACCTTGTACCCTTTCAAGACTCACCATGCCCTCCCGGGCCTGTCCGGCTCCTTGGATGGGAGCGCACTCAGAGGCGTGTCCGTAGCAGAAGCAGTTTCCTCTGACCACCATGTCGTAGATGGCGTAGTAATACTTCTCTTTGACCTCCATACGTGAGTCCAGCAGATTGTCTCCAAGCGTGTGCAGCTTGGTGAACTTCACCCGCAGGTTGGTGATCTTCAACATGTCTGAACAAAATAATCAGTCACAGGTCAATAACTGATTTATAAGTGATCAATAACCTTGACAGACTGTATAGTTAGTGTCTGGTGTGAGGACACATACTCTGGATTCTGGGGCTGTAGGGGTCGTCGATTCTGAATGCCGGGTCCAGAACTCTGAAAATTACCTGGAAAAGAGAGACATTTCACCAAAGTATTAACTTTTAATCAAAAACTGAAGAGTTATGAAGATGTCATCCTGATGACATCACAGGGCTGTCTCATCAGGTAAGTTATGACATCATTTCCACTTTATAAACCACCTGCAGTACTCTGATACCTGTATCAGAGTACTGCAACAGTAGTATTAGAGTACTGCAGTACCTCTCCCTCAGTGGATGGCTCGATGTCAGAGTAACGCGAGTCACAGATGACATCATCGACCTTCTGCATTGGACCCTGGGAAATGTGGGAAAAAGATGTTTCGCAGTCGTAGGCGAAGTAACGATAAACCTGCCACGTCTTCCCAAAGTTGGCTGACCGCTCGATCACCATTGCAGCAGGGCGAAATGTCTTAGGATAGAAAACCACAGAAAAAACAATGAGACTTGTGATCCTACTGAGAATCAACGACACAGAACATGGAGACAATCTGTGATGAAGCAAAGAGTCTTTAAACCTCCTGTTCCACTGGTTTACTGTGCGTCTTTAAATATTAGATATAAAGATACTAACATTATTATTGTGTTTCTACAGATTGAACCATTATACAGTGTTAATTTGCCTATTAGTCTGAACTTCCTGTCGAGCCAGTCCAGCAGACAGCAGGATGCTTAGTTTTAAAGTCAAACTGGTCGAGTGATTTTAGAATTGAGCTGAATTTTCGCCAGATCAGCTGACATTCAGTTTGAGGGGCGCTCACCTGTGATTCATTTAAAGGTCCCATATTTTACACTTCTGATTTTCATAAGAAGATAAATTTGTGGTTTTCAGTATCAAAAACCACCTCAGCATAGTTAGAGAACACACTGTCAGGAGTGGTGTATCTAATGCGAGTCAGTGGCGTGAGCTGCTGTCTGCTGAACATTTCAGGTGATTAAAGTTTTCTCTGGTTATAAATACTCCACAGCTTCGTCTGTCTCTGACACTCACTGCTCGATGTTGTGAGAGAGTGAAAACTGAACGAGCAGCAGAGAAATCCTGAAACACTGGATCCTACATCATCAGGGTTATCTTCTCAGGATGCGGAGGACCAAATATGAATCACATGGACCATCCCTTTAAACTCATGCAGGTTGGTTGGAGCTGTGCGGTTACCCAGAACCCCCTGCTGTGTGTACCTGTGTAGAACCCACCTTGAAGGTCATGATGAGGTGTGTGAAGTGAAATTCTGCCTCCAGGTTCAGCTGGATGGTGACATTCTCCAGACCTGCAGACAGAACAGACAGAGCCGTGAGCTTCAGATCAGATGTTCAGTCTGGACTCAGCTGCAGTTCCTGAAAGTCTGACTGAAGTGAAGTGAATGAAAAAACATCCAAACTCTGAGATGCAGCAAACATCAAATTCTGTTGTTGTATTTACTGAGGAGACGTTTGATATGATTGGTGAATGAAAATGAAAGTACGGACTCCTCAGGGACGATCTGCTGAGAGGCTATGATTTATTTGCGATTTAGAACAAATTCACTGGGAAACTTTCAGATACTAAAGTTTCCCAGAGGACGAGTTGTCTGAATGGTTACGGCACAGTTTGATTCCAGTCATGGACATTTGTTAAAGGCCAAAATAAAAAAGTTACTAACATTAAATTGTTTAAAGTTAAAACAAGTCATGGAGACAACCTGACTTTGTGCGTCACTGATCAGTGGACCCTAACCCTCTGAGGCCCTGCTGTCGAGTGGTTATGTGTAAATTAAACTCATCTATTTCCTTATTTTATGAATGAAGCCCAAACTGAGCTGAAGCAGCTGTGGTACGTTCGGCTGATCTGTGATAATCCTCTAAATGTTCTTGGTCCCTGGTTCCCTTGTTGGCCCCACCCACCACTAATGACCCCGCAGCCCCCAGGAGGGCCAAGCCCCACAGCTTGACAACACGTCATCACGGTGAGGAGAAGGCCTCAGGCTCAGACCTCTCATTCATCAGGTGAGTGAAGCTCCAGGTAAATTTGACCAGAAGGAGAAAAATGCAAAGTATTTTTGCATTTTCATGGTCATTGTGTTTGATGCTGCAGAGGAGAGCCTCCTGTTACCCAGAATTCTTCACACCATTTAATCTGAGCCCAGAGGCCAAACCTAACAACATGTCTGACCAACCAAAGCCACAGGAGGAGTTCACCTCTGACCTTTGACCCCTTTCCTTTGTTTCTCACCGTTCTCAGATTGCCACCATGTCTTCAGTCTGTTTGGAGCGAACGTGGTGACGACGTTCTCGATGCGGTGGCTGCTCGTCTGATTGATCAGCTCGTCGTAGGGCGCTGCAGAGTCACACACGAAACACTTCTTCTCCTCCTGGTTAATCAGAGAGAGATAAAGGCAGAGAGACGTGAGCCTCTTTCACACAGAGGTCCTGCTTTATTAGATTAGATTCAACTTTATTGTCATTACACATGTACAAGGACAGGGTAACGAAATGCAGTTTAGCATCTAACCAGAAGTGCAAAAGCAGCAAGTGCAGGAAATTTATCGCCTCATTGTGGCGTTTACAGTGAACAAACCACAGCCGACACGATGCCACTCAAGCACCAAAATCAGAGGCGTGACGTGTAACACAATGGTGTCTGTGTCTGTACCGCCACGGCAGATATTCCTAACACAGACATTGATACAGCTCTCTGACTAACCCCCCAACTAACAATGCCACGCCCCAAGTGTTTGAACCTCTTCTACAGAACAGAGATAAATGTGGAATAAGGCACAACTTTCCCACCGTTAACAGGTCGTATAGATGAGGACAGAGAGACAGAGGGGACAGGGAGGAGGCAGCAAATGGTTAATAATGAGCTGAATTCCTCAGATTCCTCTCTGCTGCTGCTCAGTGGAGACGAGGAAACTTTCCTAACTAACCCGAACCCAGTCCGCTGATCTGTGATTTGTTCCCTAACCCTATAAAAATCATGTCCGACATGTTGAAGAAAAACTTTGATCGGTTGAAAGTTTAACCTTTAAACACTTGATTTGTGTTGTTTTCCCTTTTTTTGCAGTTAGAGCTTCTACATCTGATTTCATTCCTCTGTCTCCTGAATATCAGTGACATTAAAGCTCATGTTACAGTCACATCGGAGCATCGTGCCTGTTACCTTTTCTGCTCTTGTGTCAGAGTGAAGTTTGTGAAACCACCTGGAATCTCTTTATTCTAACTCTTTTATCTAAAACATTTTCTTCTTCTTCTGTCTCAAGTTTCACTTGTTCAGGAGAAATAAATTTAATTACTATAAATATTAAAATCTGTGTGTGTGTCAGTCCTGTGATAGACTGGTGACCAGTCCGGCGTTTAGCAACAGAAGAATGAACCAGTTACAGACGAGTTTCTGTTCCAGTCCTCGCTCCCTGATCGAACAGATCAGATGGAACCAGGGATTCAGACGTGGATTTTATCTGGATTTTTGTTTCTACCGTTGCTCTTTTTGTCCTTCATTGTGGATCTTTACAATGCACATACATTTCATTACTGGTTTTTATTATAGAAACAAAGACTCCATATACAGTGTATACATTTTTTAGCTTCAGCTTTGATCGACGTAAATATTCTACAGGACGTGGATTTTATATTTAACAACACCTGAATAAACTCAGTCCAGCGTGCAGCTGGATGTGGAGACGGGTCAATGATCAGAATCTTGGACATAGTTTAAATTTCACTGAAACAGACCAACGCTCGATGTTCTTCAGACTGTGTGGTCTGATGTGTTAGGGTTTCAGTACCAAACATTCCAGTCGCAGCGTAAGTGCAGTGCTGTTTGTGTGTTCCTAAGTGTTGGCTTTCATCCTGTATGTGGGGGTTCTCTGTGTGTGCATTCTGTGTGTTGTGTTTTTCTGGTTGTGTGTGATATTGTCGTGTGAGACCTAACTCGCAGTATTTTTCTCTCTGACTGGCAGAAACTCTGAGATGTGAGTTCAGTCACAACAACAACGGAGTCGCTAAACAAACACTGACGGCTCTGCAAACACTTCACAGGCTCAGGCCAGCGAACTGATCAGGGATCAGTCCGAACTGTGGCCATGATATTTAGAGAAAAAGCCTCACACTGAGCACGCTCAGTTTACTCGGTATCTGATTGGACAGCTTCAGTGTGACCTTTCACCTTTAAGTGGTCTGTATTTTGTCCACAGGAACATCTGGACAAACATCTGTCTGCTGTTAGAGCTCAGTGTTTCCTTATAGGGAGGTCGGTTTACACAGGAAACACTGCAGACTAACACACACACAACCACACACAGTCTCCAAACCTCCTGCTGATGGACGGGCTGGGTGAAAGGAGGAAGAGGAGGACGATAGGACAGCTGGGAATGGAGGAGAAGGACATGCAGCATGTGGTGTTCTGTGTGTGTGTGTTTGATCATGGACCGGAAGGAGCATATGCTTCGACTCCAGTCACACAAAATCAGCTGTGGGGCACCTTCCTGCTGGGTGGCAGTGTGTGGCAGTGTGTGGCGGTGTGTGGCGGTGTGTGGATGTGTTTATTGGTGCTTCAGAGTTTAACCGCCATCACACATCGCTGCTCTCTTTCTTTATTCCCTCTCTAGCTCACTCTCTATCGGTGATCGAGCCAGGGAGGAGATCTTTGATTGGTTGTTGTTGTTGTTTGGCATGTTTACAAACAGGTGTTAAATTTACCTGCAGGTGGCTGACGATGCAGAATGGTTCAGGTCGGTTCAGACCGCAGGTGGAGGTGGATGATAGCTGGTGAGCTCGGCCAATCAGAAGGTCTCCTGTTGCGGGGTAACAGCTGCCCTCGGTGCAGACGTCACTGAGCTCCGGTAGGCTGAGATCATCTAGATCCCTGCCCACAGAGGCCCCGCCCTCTTGAGCACAGGTACATACCTGCAGAGCTGAGAGCAGAGACTCTTATTGTGAAAGTCTAACAGAATGAACCAGATTTAAACAGCTTCATAAACACACTCAGAGCTGATGTGAGATCAGACGTCAGATTAAACTGATTACGAAGAAGAACAACACACACACACACACACACACACACACACACACACACACACACACACACACACACAAACCCTTTACCCATAATGTCAGGACGACTTCAGAGCCTCCGGTTTCCTCATGAAAAACTCTCTCTGACTCTCTTACATATAAAAATCAAGATTTTCTGTGAAACTCAGTTGAGTGAAAATGAAACATCACCTGATTAATTATCACATGATTAAACCTGAGATTCATAGTAAACAAAGTTTAATCTTATCAATATAAAACATTAAATTAAAAGTCCTCAGATTGAATATCACAGTAAACAGACAATGGGGTTTAAGGAACAAAGTCTTTTTCTTTATATTCATACATTTTAATAAAACTAATGATTAATTAGATTCATTAACAACAACAATAATGATGATCTGCTCAGTTTGAATCCTGGGTGAACAAACAGAAAACGGATCCGGGGTCAGATTTACATTCAGCTGATCTCTGATCAGATCTACTGTTTCTCTTTGATGTCTGATGAATTCAAAGCTCATTTAACTGATAATGAGCTTGAGTGAAATTTATATTATATAATTTCGATTTTTCCTAGTTCCCAGATATTTATGAATCTGAGCACATAAAACAGTGAAACCTCAGGTTTATCTGAGAGAGTTCTGATAAAGGACTGAAACAATTGATCGATTATTAAAACAGTATGCGATCAGTTTTTTGTGGGTAAATAATTGTTTCAGCTAGAATTCAGAGGTTTATCTGATCAAACTGTGAACAAAGAGCTGAAGCAGGAATTCACTCAGTCAAGTCACGAGTTTAACACAAAGTCGTTTTTTTTCTTTCTGTAAATTTCTGCAGAAAAAAAGAGTTTAAAAACAGAACAGTGATGAGAAACCGGATCGAACAGGTTTTCAGATTTAAACATTTTTTAAAAAGTTTTAAAGCGATTGAAAAAGTTTAAATAAAGTTTGAGCAGAAACTCACCGAGAAGCAGCGCGAGCTGAAGCTCCGACATGATGCTGATTCGACTTAAACCAGATCCCTGAAGACCCACAGACCGTCTGTACCTCCAGACCCGCTCAGACTCTCACGACTCTCTGACCCCACAGACCTCCTCAGACCTTCAGGCTCCGCCCCCTAAGATTCACCGGCAACTACACCTCAGGACCGCACATCCGACTTTCAAAATAAAACTAGATTCATCCGGTGCGTCCAAGTCTAAATCCTGAAAACACCTTAAAACTTTTACCTTAACTGATCTCTGATCTTTGTCAGCTGTGACAGTCTCCTCTGGTATCTGAGCAGGAACCGACAGAACTGTTCTTTAATTCTGTTTCTTTGAATTCTGAGCAACATTGTGAACATTTCCATCAACCATCAGGGGCTGCAGTAAAATCTGAGCTAATGACTCAGGCCTGACTTCTTCTTCCACGCTATTAGTTCAGTAAACAGTAACTGTGATCCACCATTGAGACTCCTACGTGTTCTCACTTTGGATCCATCAATAACACAGAGTATTTGGTCCATGTTCTAACACATTGCAGCCTCCATCTCTTTCACACTGGCTTGGATGTTTCTTCTTCATGACTCACTTTCATTAAAGCCTCTTCGTACATCCACCTTTATGAATTCCTCTCTGTTCTAAACACCATGACCATCTATGAGCGCCTACCTTTTCAACCCGTTTTCCCAGGTGTGATGCTAACACTATGCACCTGTAGTTTTCTGTATTAGCTGGGTCATTGCTCATGAAAAGGCAGGACCAGAGCACTTTTCCAACACCTATTAAAACTTCTCTCCATATCTGATTCCACAGGTTTGATATCAAAGGCTTCGTCTGGTGACTGTCTGAACGTAGCACAGCACAGTTGGTCTCGTCCCTGGAGTCATACAGACCACTTCTCTCATGTAAAGTCTGTGTCAAGTCAGAATTGATCACTGTGCTTTTTCTTTGTTATGTCAGTATTTGCTCTTAAAACGTCATCTTTTTTCTGTTATGTGTTTCATCTAAAGGTTTTCCATTACAATCAAACGTCTTCATAGCTCAGCTTCATCCTTCTTTATATTTACCAGATCTTCTCCGTGTTTCACTGCTGGGATTTTAAAAGCTTTTCTTTTCCCACTCGAATCACTGATCAAATGTCACCCAGTTTTATTTCTCCACCAACGGAGAAGCACAATTATCTCCATGCTTCTTCTTTTCCATCACTCTCTTCCTTTGATAATCAATCAGATCACATTACGTCCATTTTCCTGTTCCCGCTCACTGAACTCAGATGTGTTGATGCACCACTAAGAATGGACATCACTGCTCCTCCTCAATCAATCAATCAATCAATCAATCAATCAATCAATCAATCAATCAATCAATCATCTATTGACATTACCATGGACTCATAAAACATTGTGTAAATCTTTAGGAAAACATCGTCTTTCTGCATCTACGAATCAAACTTCATAAAATCAGAACCTGATCTGTCCCTGTGTCATAATCTTTCATCCTTTCACAGAACTGATTCATTTCCAGAGTCAAATCTGAGCCTGAAACTGAATTTCTTCTAACATCCACCCTGGTGATTTCTCTATTACTTCTTCCTGTGGAGCACTGTGGCACTGACAAAGGTTCAGGACTGACGAGCAGCTGCCGACCAACCAGCTGTGACAGATGTGGCAATGACAGCTGACAGAAACATCAACAAGAAGGAGCACAAGAAGGTGGAAAAGTACCAGAGACTAAAGGAACAGCTGGAACAGATGTGGAAGGTGAAGACAAAAGTGGTCCCATTGGGAACAGAAGCTGTGACCCCCAGGCTGGGAGACTGGTTCCAGCAGATTCCAGGTCCATGAGGTCCTACTGTTTCTGTGTCTAAGGTCTCTGTCCAGAAGAGTGGAGTCCAGGAAAAGATGCTGCAGAACACTCAAAGTCCAGGCCTGAGGCCAAGCAGACCAGAAAGATGTTTTTTTAGAAGCTGTTAAAAAAAAATCAAACTGATGGCAACAGTAAACTAAATCAAACACAACAACAAAACTTTGTGAAATTATGTGAAAGAATAATGTTCGTTTTGCCGTAATGCCACCCTCACTCTGGTGCTTTTATTTTGAAAGAGAACTAACCCGATGAACAGCCTGACTCTACTCCCTCCCCCCTTCCTTCCTTCTCTCTCTCCCTCTCTCCTTCCCTCCCTCCCATACTCCTTCAATCAGTGTCTGTTTTCCATTGATAAGCTGCTGTTTAAAGCCTCAGAGGATGAGCCTAGTAATTTTACTGTCCACATACCTTTGCTATATATTGTTGTGTGTTGAAGAGCTGACATGTTAATGTGTTGGATTCAAAGTCAGATTACAGACAGACTACAGACAGATTACATTTTGTTTTCTACAGTCGGTTTTTATATTTAGTGATTTTCCTTCTGTAGTTCTGAATGTGGTGGATTTCAAAAGAGACTCTGTGCCCTCCCTGTCTCGGGGCCTCTGGGCTCTACAGATAAAAGAAATTCCTGACTACCCACCCCCCTGAAAGACACACATACACACACTTCCTCCTTTTTTGTTGCAGGTGAGGTTTAAAGTAGAGGGAGGGAGGAGGTGTGTATGTGTGTTAGGGAGGGAGGGGGTTGGGTGTTTGGGAGTCTGACCCCCCACCTGAACATCTGCAGTCTCATTCAGTGTGTGTGTTCCCCCCTGTGTGTTGTGGGTAATGACTGTGAACGCGTGGAGACCTGCAGAGAGGAGCTGTCAGCCAATCAGAGACCACATCATCTGTCTGAGGACAAACATTAACAAGTGAATGGAAACAGCATGAAAACACACACACACACACACACACACACACACACACACACACACACACACACACACACACACACACACAGAGTTATATTTCAATAACTTTTCTTTGAGTCGTGTGATTAATTAAAGTTATTAACTTGTAAAACTTGATTCTTAAATCTGATCAAACTGAGGAAACGCTTCTGCTGAGTTTACAGGTCAGTTCCTTCTTCTCTATTCAGAAAATCCTTCTGAGACTGTCTCCGACTGTCTGAAGTGTCTGGAGTGAGGGCGCCCTCAGCTGGACAGAAACAGAACTTCAGCTGCTGACACTGATTCACATTGTATTGATCACACTCATCACACTGATGACATAATAACATCATAAAAATGATTTCTGCTGCAGAGGACCTAACAAAATAAATAAACATGTTTCCACTGCTGTTGCTGGTTAAATAAAAAATCTGGATATTTAGTCTGAGTTCACTCAACTGAGGAAAGTAAATAAATATAACAGCAACTGTTTTATGTTGCTGTTAATAAAATATAAAACTTTTCTTAGCTGAGAAATTCATTTTTAGTTAATTAATTAAAGTGATTTCTGTGATATTTTAAATTCAGGGTGCTGGTTATTAAACAGGAAATGATTTAGACAGTGAAACTGTTACAGACAGATTAAAATAAAACACATTTTAACAGAACAAATCAAACAGTGAGATTCAGGAAATGTCATTTATAATATTTTAGAAAATTGTCAGACATTGATTCAGGTGCAGGTAAACTGAAGAAAGGTAAACAGGTGAACTGGGTAAAAACTTAATCTGACCGATATCACCGTCAACCTTCCCCAGCTGATTACTGACACTAAGACAAGTATTTTTTTGTATTACAAGTTCTCTGAAATCTTATCTTTAAATATGCAAATGATGAATTAAAAATGTGCCAATTTGCAGAAATCTGACCACAATAAAACCCGGCTCAAAGTTTTTGTTTCATTTTGTCCACAGCCAAAGGTTTTTACACTTCATAAAAATTCAGTTTTTCCATGTTTTCAGGAATAAATTGTGACATAAATCAGACTACAAGGGATAAATGAACAAACTCTTCAATAAAAACCTTCAGAATATGGACAGGAATAAAATCTGGAAGATTTCTGATTTTCAGGGAACAAGAAAAAATAATTTTCAGAACATGGCCTTTAAAGCTTTGTATGTCACTGAGATCCTCAGATGCAAAGAGACAACATGTAGTAAACAAACACCTGAATATGCATTTTGGATGTTTTCATTCTGAAAGAAGAAAAATAACCCACAAGCTCTGAATTGAGCAGTGCATGAAAAACCATGTTTTATCCTGAAGAGTCTCGATAAAAAGCTGCAAAGAGAAATTCAACATTTACCGTCTTTTCGTAATATAGAATAATTTCTACACATCAGAATATATTTTACTGTATAAATGTCAAATATTCTCGGAACCTGGAAAAATACACATTAATAAAAAAAACAAGAAAATCGCTTCAGATTTGTGTTTTGTGTTTGGTATTGAGTATTTCATAATGTAGTACTTTGGAGTACTCATGAGGAGGTTTATGAAGTACAGCTGGCGTATCCTTCGGCTCGTTTGGAGATTTCCTGTTGAAGTGAATCGACTGTTTCCAACAACCTGGAAACTTCAGCTGATTTCTCCTCTTTACTTCTGATCAGCTGCTGGATCTTCTCCTCCAGACCTGACAACAAGATATACACTACATATTCACAGAAACACAAAGATAGATACAATACTACTGCACATTCTACTAATAGTGCAATTCTACTGATGCTGAAGTATTACTGCTGTTCCTCTAACTGCCTCTACTGCAACCATGACCATCGTGATGATAATTTAAAATACAATCACAAACTAAGTATAACCGGGATGAAGTGAAGGTACTACCTTGTATCTGTCTGAGTTTGTCCTCCACCTGTCTCCTCAGGTTCTCCGCCTCCTCCATGATGTTCTTCAGTCGTTCTCCGGCTTCACCCTGAACCGTCTGATTCATGTTCCTCTGCTTTAAAAACTCGAACAGCTCTATCACGTCGTCCAGCTCCTGTTAGAGACACATCAGGCACAACACTGCGACGCTGCATCTAAAACACTCTGAGTGGTTGTCAGGTGGCTGTGGTAACCACGGTGACACCTGACAGGTGTAACTAATTAATCAAACACTACATACACAGTGTTATTCTCTGACTCTGTATCTGTGATTCTACAGCTTTTCTCTTCTGTTCAGTCGCTTCATTTAAAACCTACTGTTTCTGTGTCTGTAGCATTTCGAGCTGACTCTGCGGCCTCCTGCGCCTCTCGGGCCATCTCTCTGTTCTGTTCAGTTTTCTTCTTCAGATCTTCAATCTCACTCTGTAGATCTTCAGGTCGATGGGCCATCAGCTTCGTCTCGATGTTGTCCAGTTTGTCTTCAATCTGAAATATAACAGAAAAATCTTCGGCAATTCGGCAGTGACTGAACCTAAGTGACAGACATTTGAAATGCTCTGTGTTTACGTCTTGGATCTGGTCTTTGATCATGTCTCTGTCTCCACTGGCTGTTTCCAGGTTGTTGTTGGCTTTGTCCAGAGCTTCTTCTGCTTCATAAATATCTCTGCTGATTTCTGTCGTATCAATGTCCTTTGTCTTGTTCCTAAACAGAAGAAACACCAAAAACACAGCTTGAAAACACAAAGATTTGTCCAGAAATCAGATCAGAGACTAATCAATAAGTCAGGAGGTAAAAACAAACCAAAATATTTTACATTTTTAATTATTAATCACATGTCTGTGCTTTAGTTAAAGTTTAATATTTACATTTTTGGTATTTTCATGAAAGTTTAGAGTTTCAGTTCAAGTTTTATTTAATTAAAGTCTCACGGACTTGAGTTCCCGAGCTTTCTGCAGAAGGTCCTGGGCAGTTTTGGCCTGCTCCTGCAGGTTGTTCAGGTCATCCTGGAAAAGTGTGGCGTTGGACAGCAGATTACTGATGTCAGTGATCATTGATCGGATCTGAGCAGGCGATTGCGGCAGCTGGATGCCCAGAACAGCTTGGGCTATTTTCTCAATGTCTTCTGGAGGAACCATCTCATCTGTCAGGTAAGAAATGAGATGAAAAATGATGCTTCAGTTGTACGAGGGTGGTTGTTAAAATAAAAAGCCAGTATAAAACTCTGTTCCATCAACAGCTGTGTTAACCTGTGAGGAAATTTGACGACAACAATTAAAAACAATTACATGTAATTTTATTTATAAATCGCCAAAGCAGAACATACATTAACTTAAGGCTCTTTACAGTGTGAGGTCGAGACCCGACAGTTTTCCAGACGAAACCTAACAGAACCGGACCAGAAACTGAGAATCACTGAGCCCTTCAAATGTGCACAGGGAGCAGGTCCTCTTCCACGGAGCCCATGTTGCACGCCATGTTTCTACAGTAGCCTGCAATGGACAAACCAAACACTGGCTCTAGAGAGGATTTTTTGTGTTTTAATGTTACCTAAAGGCCACCGTAGTTTCTCCTACACACACGAAACGGGGGGGTGAGGTATTCTGTAGGTTGCATTCTTCAAACTCACAACCAGATGCTGCTACATTCTTCACACTGGACCTTTAATTATTACAGCAGCAATGATAGCAGCACCAAGCAACAACAACAACAACAACAACAACAACAAGAATAATGATGATGGTGAGCATTGAGGAGTAGTAGCAAATCTGGACTCAGAGATATCTGCAGAATGAGGACAGACAAATGCCCCCTTAAAAAAAAAAACAAAGCGTAACTCATGCACACAAAATTTAGTCATGGACTTACACATGGTCTGATGGTCAGACACCATCAGATCTGAAGGAGCTCATAGTTCCCTGTTACCCTACTAGAACACTGTGCTCCCAGAACACAGGCTTACTGTGGTTCCTAGAGTCTCCAAAAGTAGGACAGGGATACAGAGTCCAGTTCTGTTGGAGTTTCTTCCTGTTGAAGGGAGTTTTCCTCTCCACTGTCACTCAGTGCTGCTCATGATGGAACTGTTGGGTTTCTGTCTGGAAAACTGTCAGGTCTCGACCTCATGCTGTAAAGAGCTCGGAGTTAAAGTATGTTCTGATTTGATGATTTATAAATTAAGCCGAATTGATTTACCTCAATGATAACACAGTGCCTGCAAACCAGACAAATATGGACGTCTCAAGTCAGGCGAAAGTAAGTGGAACCCTGCAGGTGAGGGTTCCTACAGTATCATCTGAACACTGACCCATCAGGTAGACTCTGATTTGCTGGATGAGCTCCCTGGTTTTGTTCTTCTCTCTCATGAAGGAGTCCATTTTGTCACTGATCTGGTCCTGCAGGTCTTGAGCCCGGTCTTTGGTGTCCTGAGCTGCCTGTTTGGCATCACTGATCTGACCCAGAATAAACAGTTAAGCAGTGAAGTGTGTCAGTGTTTGTATAGAGTTGTATAGAGTTATGTAGAGTTCCTACACCATCCTGTTCATCTGTCCACAGACAGTCATATCATACTCAGGAGGAGGGGATCTCTCAGCTGCTGCTATCATGAACTTCATCACAGTTTAAAAGTTTCAAATGTCAGTTGAGCACTGACACTGAGATCCATCAGCCACTGGATCACTGCATCATCCTGGAGGAGGATTTATTACAGGATTGATGGATTAGACCACCTCCGCGCTTGAGCTGGCTGGTTGTAGAATTTGTCTCTGGCACAAATACCAATAAAGATTAAACAGTTACAGGGAGAATAACAACCTGAATGGAGGCTGTTTATGCTGCTGCCGCTTCTCTGAATTTCAGGATCCAAAAAGCATTCCCTAAAATTAAAAGCTGATTTTTCTGGACCATCTTTTTGAAGATACTTGAAGTGGACTGGACCAGTACCAACACCAGTTCCCCCAGTAATCCCAGTGTAAACCTGCCTTGTTCTTGGAGTCCTCCAGTCTGGAGCTGAGTCTGATGAGTTGGTTGTGCACTCCCTCTGCTGTTTCTGAAGCTTTCTGACTGACAGGAAAAGCTCCATCACAGTCAGGACCTCCACATTTCCTGTCCTCCAGACCCAGACCACACAGAGCTGCAGCACATCCTGAACAGTCCTCAAGCCCTGGTCTTCCACAGACCTGCATCAAACCACAACAAGCCGCTTAAAGGCCACGTAGATGGGCATTATGAATGACTATCACCTGAACTTTATTTAGACCCCAGTTTACTGACACTGCTGGAAATAACATCGAGTCACAACGAGGAAATACAGATGCTGCTTCATCAACAGCCCTCTGATTGGTTCATGTGTTGGTCATGTGACGTTGCAGGTTAATACTCATGTTCTGGTTGAGATGGGAAACTATTGATGTGTTATACAGATGCTCTGTGATCATCATAACTGTGATCATCATTACTTCATGTTATAAATCAGCTGAAATATATAAATCAACAGCCTGAAAACACAGCAGGACAATAACTGATCTGTCAGATATGTGGAGAGTCAGGGCTGAAACATCTGGTGCTATTTTATGGATTTTCATAGTCCATTTACCAGCGTTACTTCAAGAGTTACATCAGTAATATTCATGTAGTAAACTCAGACTTTCATAGATCAGCCTGTGTGACTAATAGAAGCGTGGATGTATAATAAGAACCGGACACAAAGATGGAACCTGCTCACCTGAATGAAAACAGCTCAGCTGGTGCATGAAACAAACTTTTCTAGATTTTGGTTTTGCCTTTTTGTTTCATGTTATACAGCCCACTGCCCATGCTCAGTGCCTCCCTCGCTGGCACCAAGATGTCATGTTGTGATATGTCACAAAAATAAAAGTGGAAAGTTTTACAGACGAAAACCTCCATGGATAAAAAATTCATAACCCAAAGAATAACACCTTACTGTCTGCGCTTTGAGAAATCTCTTCCACACTTTTACAAACGTCTCTTTTATAAAAGCGGTCTGCGGGTTAGAGACCCACAGACAACCTCAGGTCCTCAGGTCATGTGACTGCAGATATAAACTCACCTTTTGGCTGAGGTAGAGCACGCTGAGCTCTTTGATTCTCTTCTCCAGCAGAGCCAGATCTCCTCTGTTGCTGCACATGCTCAGTTTGTGTTTGACCTCGTTTCTTGTGTCCATGGAGTCCTCTAAAGATTTACTGGCATTTCGTACCCTCTTCTCATCCAACACGAAATCTTTACGAAGCTTCCGGATCTGATCGAGCAGCTCTGCAACAGATGGGAAACAGACTGAAGAGGTGGATCTCATGCAGCAGCACGGCCTTTGTGGTGTATATGTTACCTGGATAATAACATATGATCCACTGGCTTTTACATTTACACCTGGCACCAGAGCGTGTTCATGTTACCTTGAATCTGAAAACACTGTGACTGGTGGTGACGTGTTAGTTACCTGTAGCCACTGCTGGTCAGTGTAAGCTAACACAGAGACAAGGAGACAGTTGACCTTCAACTTGTTGAACTGCTGCAGGACAAATTCTCTCAGCTGAACGTGTTAAGGGCTAGTTTAGGTTTCCCTCCTCCTCCCTTTTGTTCTATGCCAGTAACTGACACAGCAGTTATGAATCTGTCAGCCTTCCACCTTCAGTTCATGTTTTAAGCTGGCTCTTCAGTCCTGTCGCCGCCAGTTCGTCTGACCACGTCTACGGTAGACACGTTGGCTCTGAATTTGAAACCAAGTTACATACCTTAGTTTTTTGATTACAGCTGTAAATTCTTGTGCTCATCTTGTTGTTATCCTGTTCCTGTAGGATCACCTGCCCATTCACCGCTGTCAAGATCATCTAATCATCATCCCCGGATACCTGCTTCCCACTGCTCCTTCGATCATTCCATCCATTATCTTCCTCCAGCAAAGAACATCACCTGGCCTCAGTCCGAGAGCAGCCTCTCTTCCCCATCGCTAGCCTAACCACTGAACTCTGCACTCCATTGTCTCAGAGTCCTGCATGTGGGTCCAGTCTGGTTAACTCTGTTGCACTCCTGCTCTGTCATAACAGCACATGCCTGACTCCACCTGCAGGTGGATCACAGACTTCCTGTCGGACAGGAGGCAGCACGTGAAGCTGGGAAAGCACATTTCTGACTCCTGGACCATCAACACCGGCTTCCCTCAAGGCTGCACTCTCTCTCCTCT
>JBBMJY010000021.1:44266-56910 GCA_037833715.1 Toxotes lorentzi
GAACTGGAGAGGATCTGCAAGGAGGAATGGCAGAGGATCCCCAAATCCAGGTGTGAAAAACTTGTTGCATCATTCCCCAAAAGAATCGTGGCTGTATTAGCTCAAAAGGGTGCTTCTACTAAATACTGAGGAAAGGGTCTGAATACTTATGGCTGTGTGATATTTCATAAATCTGCAAAAATTTTAACAACTTTACAGTGGGTACTTTCCATACCCACTGTATGTGCACATGTACAGTGTGTGTGTGTTTCCCTTGTGTCTGTCTGTGTGTGTGTACTTGTATGGCTATACAGTGTGAGGACCGGTTTGAATTTGAAACCATTGAAGTGAGGACATTTTGGGAAAGTGAAGACATTTTGCCCGGTCCTCACTTTCTGACACAACTGAAAATGGCTGTTTGAGGGTTAGGACTTGGTTTTATGGTTCAGGTTAGAATTGGGTTTTGGTTAGGTTAGGTTAAGAGATATAGTGAGGGCTAGGCATGGTTTAGGGTAAGGGGTTAGGGGAATGCATTATGTTAATGAGTGTCCTCACAAATATATTTGTACAAACGTGTGTGTATGTGTGCACATACGTTGTCTCCGAAGCGCAGGTAGAGTTTCTGCAGGATGAGCAGGTCTCTGCAGAATAGAGCCCTGGTCACAGCCATGTGACAGACGGCCTGACAAACCACAGACACTGCAGAGGTACTGCCATACAGCTGAGAAAGGCTGATCCTCATGTTCAGACTCTGACCTGCAAGACACAGATCAGGGAAAGGTAAACACTATTCAGTAAGCAGAGCACACCTTCACATGGAGGCTTTAAATGGCAGTGAACCTATTGTGCTTTGTGCCTGGTGTCAGGAATTTTGTTTTTCACATACAGAAACCTGTAACTACAACTGAAACATTCCTACCAGGTGTGATGGGCCCTTCTGCTGCGACCTCTGAGTCTGTCTCCAGGTCCATTTCCCTCAGAAGGACCATCATGGCTGCCATCGGATTGCGGATGTCCTGCAGCTTGTTCTGGATGTCCTCAATCACGTTATCACTACAGAAAACACACTACTGTTAACATATTTGATCGGTTTCATAGGTTACTTCAACTCTTACATCAGAATTAAACCTATTCTTAAAAAACGTTACACATCACCTTCTACCTGCATCAGACAAAGGACTCGTCTCTGCACTGGTCTGTTAGATCTTAGTGCTGCATTTGACACCACTGACCATCACATCCTGTTACAGAGGCTGGAACATTTAAATGGCATCAAAGGAGCCGCACTAAGTCTGACCAATCAGATCAATTTCAGTTTGTGCATGTCAACAATGAATCCTCCATGAACACAGATGTTAGACATGGAGTTCCACAAGGTTCAGAGCTTGGACCAGTTCAGTTCACCTTATATTTGCTTCGCTTAGGAAACGTTATCAGGAAACATTCAATAAACTTCCACTCACTGTTATGCGGATGATACCCAACTGTACCTGTCAGTGAAGCCAGAGGAAACCAATCAGTTAGCTAAACTTCAGACATGACTTCAGGACATAAAGACTCAGACAGAACTGAAGTTATTGTGAATGGCCCCAAACACCTCAGAAACACATTAGCTAATAATACAGTTACTGTGAATGATGTTGCTCTGGCCTCAGAGTTCTCTCTGATCAGGACTCATCCTTTAACTCCCACATCAAACAAAAGTCAGTGACAGACTTTATCACCTCTGTAACATCACAAACATCAGGCACATCCTGCCTCATCAAGATGCTTTTGTTGCTTCTAGTTTGGATTATTGCAGTTCTTTATCATCTGGCTTCTCCAACATGCCTCTACAGACTCCAGCTGATCCAAAATACTGCAGCTCGAGTTTTGACAGGAACAAGGATGAGACCTTAGCTCCTCTGCATTGGCTTCCTGTAAAATCCAGAACAGAATTTAAAATCCTGCTCCTCACCTACAAAGCCCTCAATGATCAGACACCATCAGACCTGAAGGAGCTCATAGTTCCCTGTGACCCCACTAGAACACTGTGCTCCCAGAACAGAAGGTTCCTAGAGTCCCCTAAAGTAGAACAGGAGTCAGATCCTTCAGCTCTCAGGCTCCTCTGCTGTGGAACCGTTTACCAGACACCCTCTCCATGTTTCAGGGCAGCTGAAAACTAAATCTTATACTTAGTTCTTGCTCAGGCTTTCCTTGAACCATCCCCTAGTTAAGCTGCTAAAGGCTCAGACTGCCAGGGCACTTCCCATGATGCACCGGGCTCCTCTCTCCTCTGTGTGTTACTAATGCAGCTTCATGTCTGCCTCATAGTTTTGTTCTTTCTTGTCTCTCTCTTTTCTCCTGTCACATTCTGCAGGTTTTTCAACCTGCAGAATGTGACCCTAACCCTAACCCTAACCCCCAATAATCAGCATCATCATTATAATCAGTATTACTGTAGTATTACTTTCACCATACATGTCTATGTAGTACCCTTGTGAAGGGGTCTGAATATCTGGACCTTACAGGTTTCACATGTCTCAGACTCATTGTGAAATCTAAATCTAAGGTCAAAGTTAAACCCACGAAAGAAGTTGTTCCACTGAACCTCTGCAGACACACAATAATAAATCTGCAATTGGAGAGCAGCGGTGTTACACAAACTATTCACTGTCTAATTAAATCAACTAAAAATCACCTGGAATTTTCTGAAAACGACTTATCTGTACCAGTCCAACTGATCAGAACCAGTACAGAAGTGATCAGTACCAGTCTTGGTGCGTACCATGCCAGTCTGGGTGAAGATGTCCCCTCGTCCTCCATCCACAGGTGTACACCAGCTGGCATGTCCATTACAGAAGCAGCTCCCTTGGACCACCATGTTGTAAAGAGCGTAGTAATATTTGTTCAGGGGGTTTCTGCGTCTTCGACTCAGCAGAGTGTCACCGAGCGTGAAGAGACGAGTGAAGTTCACTCGAATATTAGTCAGAGTGATCAGATCTGAGGACAATGGTTAAAACACATATTTAATTAATATGTTCCCTGTCTGTTATAAACAGGTTTAATATGTTTAACATGTTTTTTCTTCTCTCTGATATATAAACATGTTTAATGGGTTAAGATGCTATTTGTGAGTTTTTTCTGAATGTGGTTTCTTTCTGGGAGCAGGTGGTGGTGATAATTGTCATAGTTCGTAAATTATGTTAAGTTGTGTTTTTGTCTTGTGTCTATGTTGTCTTGTGGTTTCCGCTTTTATTTTGAAATCTTACCTCCCCTTGTTTCAGGTTGCTTGCCCTTCCTCAATGTTTCCCGCCTGTGTGATTGTTTTCCTCACCCTGATTGTTTCCACCTGTTTCCCATTACCCTGTGTCTATATATTGTCTGTGTCTCCCTTGTCTTGTCTCATGTCAAGTCAACCAGCGTACTATTCTCGTCAGTGTTATCTAGTAAGGTCGTGTTATTTTGTACTTTGTTTCTTTGAGCTTTTTGTGGTCTTGTTGTAGTTAAATAGTTTTCCTCTGAAAGAGTGATTTTGTGTTTACCTCATTTGAGTGATTTTTTGTTCTCTTTAGTATTTTGTTTCCTTGCCTTTTTTCCCCATTTGGGTGATTATTATTTGTTACTCTGAAAATAAAGACTATTTTGAATTTTTGATCCGGCTTCACAGAGTTATGCTTTTGGGTTCAGTTTATGCTCAGTTGTGACAATAGTTGCTTCACCACTGTGCTCTGAGCACCTTGTTGGCCAGGCTGAGGCTAGCGGGTTAGCATGTTAACTTCAATAGATGTAAAAAAGTGACAAATAAGATTTGACTTTGTTCTCTCTTGGCAAATAAAGAAATGAGGTTTGATTTTAAGTTCTGAACTCACAACAGTTTCTCTACATTGGTAAGTAAACAGCTAATATAATAATTAATACAACATTGGCCATGAAGCAAAACTTCCAGAGCGCTCCATGAATGCACCTTGAGCTGTAAAATATTATGTTGGTTAAACTTAAGACTCGGACTTTTTAACCTATATTACTCTCACAGATTGCCAATCAGACAACAGGAATCTCTGATATGAAACCTCACCATGGATGTTTGGTGCATATGGGTTTTGTATTTCAAAGATGGGATCCAACGCTTTCAGCACCACCTAGTAGACAAACAGAAGAAAATGTTTTCTGAATATAACTAAGATTTACAAACACAACAAAGATCGTGCCTTGAAAAGAAACTGTGTTTCAAACAATTTCAATGTGTCTACAGGTATACATAAATACATGTCACCTCTCCATCAGTGGATGGCTCTGATCCAGAGTATCTGCTGTCACAGACAATGTCATCAATGCTTTTGGCCGGTTCACTGGACACTGAAGGGAAATGAAGCGAACAATCTTCTGCAAAGTAACGAAAAACTTTCCAAGTTTGTCCAAAATCCTTTGACCGCTCCACCAACATGGCCGCTGGGCGGAAACTCTGTAGAGAAACACGAATTAACATCACAGGAAATTTCTTTTTTTTAATCAGATCACTTTTTGGTAAGTTTACACGCTCAACAACCATCAACTATGTTGTTTGTGGGTTTTTTTACTTTTTAAAATGTCTCGTGCCTCATTATCAGTGTCCTGATCACTGCATTCATACTGTTCACCACCTGAACACCTGAGTCTTACCTTGAAGGTGAGTACCAGGTGACTGAACTGGAACACTGTCTCCAAATCTAACTGGATGCTGACCTGATGAATGCCTGTAGATGACGCGACAGGGCAGCAGTTACACAGGTGAGTTACATATTGATTATATCTTATGACTAATTACTATAATGATTCATACATTCAGTTTAAATATGAAGCCTTCAGTTCAGGTGAGTCGCCGACTGTGATTGGACAGTCAACTTTCTGGTCACACGATGTTTTGCCTCTGTCCTGGTCTGTACCCTGATGTTTTAAACTCACCGTTCTCAGACTGCCACCACTTAGTTTTTCTCTCGGGGTTGAAGGTTGTGATGATGTTCTCAATGCGGTGGCTTTTCGGGTTGCTGTAGCCATTGTGTGGCAGACGAGAGTCACACGTGAAACATTTCTGCTCCTCCTGATGGATGAAGACATATTCAGCCAAACTGATCAATAATCAACATCATCATTGTCAGAACTTCATTGTTTACAGTCGGTTACTGCTCATAACATGAAGCCTCACAATGTTAGACTCATTTCAACACTTTTTTTTTACACACTTTTGATTATTGATGAGTGCAGAGGTCTGAATGATGATCTGACACTGAATCAAGATGTGCTGACTGATTAGCTCAAGCCTCAAAATAATGTAATAAATCTCAAGAATGAAGATGAGACTAAGCGACATGTTAAAACAATACAGTTTTACAGTGTAGAGAATATTAATCATAGAAATGAAGCTAAAAACACAGAGAAACAGATTAAAGGTGTGAAAAGTCAGAGGCAAATTACAGGTAAGTTAGGTTTCAACACTAAACTGCTGACACGTTTCACTGCTTAGTGAAAATGTGACTGTACCAAAAAACACCATCAAATAAAACATCGGAAAAACATTTGATTCTGTATGAAACAGAAACGTGTGTTTTTAATGGAACATTTGTGTGGGGATAAAAATCCTACAGAATTAAGAGATGTGAGCTGGTCGACAGAGGAAAAATGCAGGAACGAGGAGAAGAAGTGGAAATGATCCTCAGGGTGGAGAGAACAGAAAGAGTCAGATAAAGTGACAGATCAGAACATGTTTCAGTATGAAAGTCAGAGAATGAGCCAGAAACATGTCAGTCAGAGTTCAGCTGCAGTTTACTCACACCCACATTCACTGTGGTGGTTTATGTACACTGGCTTCAGTTTTCACAGTCGCACACGATTTCCTTACAAAAGGATGAAACATTTTGCATCAGTCTACACCCAATAATTCATAATGACATGTTTTTGGTAAATTCATCCAAAATGAACAAAAGTATTCAGGCTCTTTGCTGTGTCACTCCAAATAATTCAGGTCCCTTCCTCCATAGTGAGGAAGGGACTTGATGAGTTGTGTTTCATCGACTTCAGGAAGATCCAGATCCCATCATTATCATCGACAGCAACCAAGTGACATTTTGCACATTTACATTTGTACATTTTTTAATTCACTTACTCTGTATATATTATTATTACTATTTAAAATAGTTTTTACTTATTTACTGAGTGTGAGTAATTCCTTCTTTCCTGCTGGAATCAATCAAGTTTTTTTGATTCTAATTCTGATTAAATAAATAAACAAATAAATACATTTGCGGACATTTATAAAAACATGTTCACTTTGACATTAAGGATTATTGAGTGTAGATTAATAGCAATACTAGACGGGGGAAATCGCGAGAGTGGTGCATTGCACTATTGTGTGAGTTATTATGCTATTGCATGTCTATATGAGTCTGTGCTTCGCACCGCACACTATTGACTGTGTGTGTTTCTGTGTGTGTTTGAGTGTGTGCGTCTGTGTGTCTGAGTGTGTCTGTGTGAGTCTGTGTGTGTCTGAGTGTGTCTGTATCAATAGACACAGCCCAGTATTGACACTATTGTGTGTCTGAGTATGTGTGCAAGAAGTGAAGGTGTGTGAAGTGAGTTTCTATGTGTTCATGTATACGTATACAAACACACACACACACACACACACACACACACACACACACACACACACACACACACACACTGTGTATGTATTGATAGATGTGGAGCAGCTGCAGAAGAAACTCATCAGGTTTGTATCAGTGAAAAGTAAAAATCAACATTATTTCTATGAAGGAGACAGCTTGTTACATTTATAAAGGACCCTGTCACACCCCCAGCCCCCAGACCTCCAGGTATCCGATGATGCAGTACTTCTGTGGTTCATCCAGACCACACGTTGATGAGGCTGAGAGCTGAGCAGCTCGACCCACCATCAAGTCTCCCAGCTGAGGGTTACAGGATCTGCCAGAACACTGATCTTGAAGATCCTGAGGGTCCTGGAGCTGAGCTGCTGGAAGAAGAACTGCAGAGACAGAGATGGTCAGAGAGATTTTAAATTGTAGTCCAGATCTCAAATGTGTGAGAAATGTGTGTAACATATTTCAGAATGTGAGTCTGAATGTTTCTGTGGAAACATGAGAAGGCTTCAATTCAGAGCAACAGATGCTGTGAATTCATTATAATATATGAGATTAGATAAATGAGACCATGAAGCTGAACTCACTGATGAAGATGAAGATCATGTTGTACTGATGCCTGCTGATATCTGGTTGACTGTGATAAATTCTGTTCCACTCTCTCTCGAAAAAAAAAAAAAAACGAGAATATTCAAAGACAAAATGAGACTGTGACTATGGGACTATTCAAACAAACATAAACCAGCAAACATCACCACAATAATGTCTGACATAACTCTAATACTCCACTACATCACCTGTGTGTGTGTGTGTGTGTGTGTGTGTGTGTGTGTGTGTGTGTGTGTGTGTGTGTGTGTGTGTGAATGAGAGGCATGGTTCCTTGCACACATATGAAACCACTTTAATCTGCAGATAAACTGTGGTTTTACAATCAAACACAAACTGAAGATTTATCAACATTGTTAGCATGTAGCTAACAGCAAACAGCTAAGCTGACATTACATCAAACAAAACATGTTCATTTGTAGGTGAAATAAGTTTGTAATCATCATCAGCATCCAGAACCTCAAGATCAATAATCTGATTAGATGCAAATCTGTTTGTAAACAAACATTCAATTCAATCAAACTTCAAAATGAACAGATCAAGGTTTTGAAGAAAGCCCTGTTTTTTTAGCTCTTGCTTTGAGTCTGTCTTTTAGAAGGTTTCAGTTGATGTACACAGTGCTTTATTCTGAATGTGCCCAGATTCAAAATTTTATTTGTGTTTAATTAATTAACTGAACAAACCAGACCTGGTTTCTGTGGCTCTGGTTTAATCTGAATCTGGATCATGTTCTTTCTCTGCCCTGCTGATGTTGAGCAGTTGAATCAGTTCATGCAGCGGAAAACTGTGAACCCTGAAGGGACTGATGAACTTTACCAGGAATGTTTGGGCCTCAGCTGTAATTGTGGGGATTTACTGAAGTTCAGTGTTACGACATAAATTCTGAGAGCAAACTGTTCTGACACTCAGTAATGAAAAAACATCTTTTCAAAACTTTGCCATGTTTGTGTTGTTAAGAAAACGTCTTAACCAGAGGAAAGATACAGAAGCAGGAAAAGAAACAGAAGGAAAACATCTGCAAAAACAAGTGTAAATGAAATGTGGGTCAAAGTAAATGTCTCAGCAGCTTCATGCTGAACTATCTAATCTGTTTTGTTTGAAGGTTGAAACAGTCAGATACAACTAAACCGTTCATAGGAGTCGTGCATCTTTTGATGATACTGTTCTTATCTGGTAATGCTGAAGTAAATCCTGGGCCTCTATTCTTAAACACAAATTACCTGGATACTAAGTAACCACCATTAAATGGGCTACACCCACAGCAAACTGAGCTATAGCCACTGACAGCTGGGCTGCTACCACAGCTAGTTGGGCTGCAACGGCAGATAGCCAGGCCACAACCACAGCTCACTGGGTCACAACCACAGTTAGTGGGGCTACAACCACAACAAGCTGGGCTACAACGACAGACAACAGGACTGCAACCACAGTCAGCAGGGCCTTCACTAAACAATCTCCACGTAACTTCAAATCTGGATATAGGAGAATGCAATTTAATTACACCCCCATTTGCAGCAACAAGTTTGAACAAAAGTTCCACCTCTAGAATGAAATTAAAGTGCTTGAACCTGGCATTAAGAAACAACGCAAAATGCACTTTTTTCAAACTAATAAAGCAAAAACTCTTTTGGACTTGCAATCAAAACCAAAAGGACTTTTACTGGGTCATATTAATATTTGCAGCATTGTTAACAAAGCAGAACAAATGGAATATTTATTAAATGACTCTAATACTGATATGCTAGGAATATCTGAGGAGTTTGCATGCTCTCTCTGTCCCTGCGTAAGTTTTCTCCGTCTATTCCGGCTTCCTCCCACAATCCCAAAAAACATGCACATTAGGTTAACTGGCTACTCTAAATTGCCCATAGGTGAGTGTGTGTGTGTGTGTAGTTTTCTGTCTTTGTGTGTTAGCCCTGTGATTGACTGGCGACCAGTCCAGGGTCCCCGCCTCTCACCCATAGTCAGCTGGGATAGGCTCCAGCTCCCTGCGACCCTGGCGGATTAAGCAGTATAGAAAATGGATTGATGGATTGATGGAATATCTGAAAGTTGGTTGACTCAGTCATTGCCAACAGCAACTATCAACATTCCAGGATACAATGTATGTAGAAGAGACTGGGGGGGTATTGGTTCATGTGAAGTATAATTTCAAATGTGAACTAATAAAGTGGCCAGTAGAAATTAATATTGAATGTATTTGTCTGAACATACACTACACTAATGTCTGTTCAAATATCAAAATGCAATTATATACCTGTGATACAGTATTGTATGCTTATGCGAAAACAAAACAAGAAGCTGCTGCAATACTTTCTAGAGCCATGTTAGCAGTGTCCCACTGACTCCAAAACTCCTGTCTGCATCTTAATACTAAATAATTGTGTCTGAATCTTGAATTGCCCCCCAGGGGACAAATAAGTTCTTTGATTGATTGATTGATTGCATATTTTTGTCACGGCAGCCAGCAGAGGGCCAGCAACCATCTGTTTTAGTTAGTGGAGAGAGACAAGATGTGTTGGAACAGTTTAAGCATCTTGGTGTGGTTTTTGACTCAAATCTAACATTTAAGCAACATGTAAAAAAAATCTCAAGTATCATTAAATTCAGCTTTTCAAATTGTCATTATATAGGACTTTTTCTGACTCTCGAGTCAGAAAAGCTTAAATGCGTGCAGTGATCTATACTTACATAACTCACTGTTATACAACTTGGTCACATACAACAGAGAGCACTCTAAAACTCATCAAATCTCTCTTCAAGAAAACACTGAACATTTTAGACAGTAGGCCTCTACATTTTCATCATTGTAATATTCTGAATAAGTATAAAATTTTAGACTTGGACAGTTAGACATAAACAGTCCATAATTTTTATGGTAGGTTTATTTGAACAGGGTGAGACAGAATATCATCAAAGTCCAGAAAAAAAACATAAAATAAAGGTTATATATTAATTTGTATTTGACTGAGTGAAATAAGTATTTGATCCCCTACCAACAAGCAAGAATTCTGACCCCCCACAGACCAGTTATGTGCCCATGAGGCACACAAATTAGTCCTGTCCCCTTAGGAAAGTACTCCTAATCTCAACTCGTTATGCGTATAAAAAACACCTGTCACAGAATCAGTCTCTTCCATTCAAACCTCTCCACCACCATGGGCAAGACCAAAGAGCTGCCAAAGGATGTCAGGGACAAGACTGTAGACCTGCACAAGGCTGGAATGGGCTACAAGAACATCAGCAAGAAGCTTGTTGAGACCACTATTGGCGTGATAATTCGAAAATGGAAGAAATACAAGATAACAGTCAGTGGGGCTCCATGCAAAATCTCACCTCGTGGGGTAAGGATGATTCTGAGAGGGATCAGCCCAGAATTACACTGGAAGAGCTTGTTAATGATCTCAAGGGAGCTGGGACCACAGTCAACAAAAAAAAACCACTGGTAACAGACTTTCCTGTAATGGATTGAGATTCTGCAGTGCCTGCAAGGTTGCCCTGCTCAAAAAGGTAGCAGAACACTGAAGATGGGTAAAAGAATACCAAACACGAATCCGAGCATAAGAACAGGTACGTGCAGAGATCATTGCTTGGATTAAAGTATGTTGAAAATGTTAAGTAGTCCCTTATGCCCAATTGTAAAATTGTGTTATTTTCTGGTATCACATCTCTCCACAGCAGTAACTGTTGTTGTCCCACCATTTTCCTCCTAAAAACTGCAACATTCATCATAGATTAGATTTCCAGGTGTTGCTTTCTGTCAGCTGGATTATTTTATAGTGTGAAGGCACAGAAATCACCCAGACAAAGGCCCTGAGCTGAAACATGCCGGTGATTATTAAATCAACTTATTTGTGGCTCCAGTGTTTAATGTACAGCAACAACATTCACATGCATATGGTTTTCATGTCTTTGGACTTAAAGACAGTTCATTTGACATTCATATTAAGATGATGAGTTCAGTTTAAGTTAGTTGTATGCAGCAGAAAATAAATTTAAAATAAGATATTTTAAAAAATGAACAGATAATCTGTGATTTCTCACACACTCGTTCATCAGCAAAGACAGTTGAGTTTTAAAATGTTTAAAGAAAAGTAAATTTAATGAGGATGACATTCAGCTGCCCTCAGACCCTTACCAGCCGTCTCACCATGACGGAGTCTGTAACTTAATGTTTGAGCTGTTTGAGAGCTTTCTTTGTTGCAGCCATTGTAAACCTGCTGCAGTTTATGAGCACATATTCATATCTACAACACCTCTACAGTATAACAGAAAAAAACAAATGAAAAAACAGTTTAAACCGGTTTATCAGGTGGTATCTCTTACAAAGTTATGGATTTTTACAAGAAACCACTGCATTACACAGTGGTTGGTGGAGAGCAGATGGTACAGATATATGAATAAAAGTTAACTTCAGATCTGTTTTAACTGTCTCGGCACTGTAACGTTCAATGGAAAAGCATCAATCATCCATCAGCAAGGACCGCAACCAGCAACAGGGTTGATTAGTGATTTAGAAAAATCCTATAACATCTTTAAATGAGTGAACATGAACTTACCTACTTCTGCTGCTGGACTGAAAGTATGAACATATGTGGGCAGGTAACAGCACACCTTACTGAGACAAATGTACCCTGAGGCTGTACCTGTCAATGACAGAGAGAGAGAGTGAGAGCGTGAGAGAGAGAGAGAGAGAGAGAGAGAGAGAGAGAGAGAGAGAGAGAGAGAGAACGTGTTCAGGCTGTTTTCACAGTGGTTAGAAGTCTTACATTTTCAGTCACATGCTTTAAATGCATTGGTAACGGGTCTGAGCAAGGTCATCACCCCTCCTCCATTTATGACAGCGATATGTTTGAGAAGGATGTTTTCCTGTTTTTGTTTTTTCAGGATACTTTTAGAAGCTCCATCCCTCCCACCAAGGCATGGGAGAAGAGGGGGCCCAAACAGTGTTGCCCATCCACCTGAGCGTGGAACTGTCTCCAGAAAGCCAAGAAATAAACGACTGCTTAAAAGGAATCCATCAAAATGCAATAAAAGGTTTAAAAACGGCTTAAATATTAAAAATCACACATGGGGTTGGGGTTAGGGTTAGGGTTAGGGGGTTAGGGTTAGGGGTTAGGTTGTGGTAAGGGAGCCTGTCCTCCATGATTATTGAGAACAGGAAGTTGCACGCTCCTTTTACTCTGGTCCATGCTGGCGTCCTGGAGTAGTCCCTGTATCCAAAAATTAGCCATATTTAGCTTAAGTTTGTTAGGGTTAGGGTTAGGGTTAGGGTTAGGGTTAGGGTTAGGTCGAGGGTTGAGACCCCGTCTCCAAACGGAGGCTAGGGTTAGGGTTAGGGTTAGGGTTAGGGTTAGGGTTAGGGGTTAGGGTTAGGGTTAGGGTTAGGGTTAGGGTTAGGGTTAGGTCGAGGGTTGAGACCCCGTCTCCAAACGGAGGCGGGTG
>JBBMJY010000021.1:57010-79741 GCA_037833715.1 Toxotes lorentzi
TTCTTGCCACTGTCGCCTTAAGTGCTGATCTGGGGTCAGACTCTGGGTCTCTGTGAAGCGCTTTGAGACAATTTTGAAGGAGCTATAGAAAGAAAACTGAATTGAAAAAAATTGAATTGAACCTTCTCTGCATTCCTGCTGCTGTACAGCACCAAACTCTGCTTTATGTCTCTGTCTCTGAGCGGCTTGGAAACACAGTTTTTATTTTTATATTACTGTGTTTAAACAGTTATACAACAATTCAATGTGAATTTGAATATTTTAGTGAAACACATTCGAAGTTTACTTCCTGTCCTGGTTCTTTCAGACCTGTGGTGGTTCATCCCCGGGTCAGGATTTGTGCTGGTCCTCTACCTGTCGAGGTCTGGGCTGTGCAGACTCTGAAGGTTGGACCAGGTGTGAAGGCGAAGGATGTGGCGGTGTGGTGACAACAGCCAACAACATCTGGAGGAAGGCTCAAGATTTGGAACAGGAAGTCATCGGTGCCGTGGGGGAAGTGGAAAAACTGTCCAAGATGGTGAGTTTGACTTATTCTGGCAGGTCCTGGTCTGTGGTTCTTGTTCAGGTGGACCATGTGGGATTTTACTACCAGTGGTTTGTCTTCAGGTGTCTGAGGCCAAGCTGAAGGCAGACAAAGCGAAGCTGAGTGCTCAGGACGTCATGATGAAGACCAACAGAACCAAACAGAAAGTGGACCGGAGTAATGAGGAGCTGAGACGTCTCATCAGACAGATCAGAGACTTCTTAACACGTATGTCTCTCACTTCCTGTTTAACACGAGCATCAGCTGCCTGAGGTGTTAAGAACCATGCGACCTCTGAGTAGATAGACGTTGGACAGGCGACTAACAAACCTGCCGTGTGCCGTTTCAGAGGATGCTGCAGACCTGGAGAGCATTGAGCTGGTGGCTAACGAGGTTCTGGCCATGCAGATGCCGACCACGCCGACTCAGCTGCAGAACCTGACTGAAGAGATCCGGCAGAAGGTGGGAGAACTGGGACACGTGGAGACCATATTGCAGCAAAGTGCAGATGACATCCAGAGAGCTGAGAACCTGTTGAACCAGGCCCGTCGAGCCAGGTGAGTCCTACCTGTCCATCCAGGACTGTTTTTGAAGTTCAGTGTGTAGATCTGGTTCAACAAGGATCTGCTCAACAAACCTTTATCTGTCAGTGACTCTTTAAACCTTCGTTCAGATTTCTCTCAAAGCTGCTGAAATGTGATTTTCTGTGCCGCTCAGTGAGGAGGCGGCTGATGTGAAGGTCTCTGCAGAGGAGGTGAAGCGAGCTCTGGAAGAAGCTGATAGAGCTCAGACGGGCGCCAGTGGTGCCATCCAGCAGGCTGCCGCCGACATCCAGGACACCAACAACCTGCTGTCCACCGTCAGTACTAATGTTCACAAAATATTTACTGCCCTCACATCAGAAACGTGAAGGTAACGCTTCGTCTCTCCGTGTTGTGTTCAGGTGCAGTCAGAGACGGCAGATGCGGAGTTGAAGCTGAACAATGCCACGCGGCGGCTGCAGAGGCTCAAGCAGGACGTAACACTGCTGAAAGACAAAGCTCTGAATGTCACTTTAAACACAGAACAGACCAATCAGGATGCAGCGAGCATCAGACATATTGCTGAGGAAGTGAAGAAGGTGAGGTCACCTGTCACAGACTGGTCGGTCAGTGAAGGACACACACAGCAGGCTCCCAGAGCTTCAGTCCGATTAATGTCAGTGTCACCAGATTTGTGTGTGTGTGTGTGCGTGTGTTTAGGACCTGGACTCAGACCTGAAGGATAGGTACTCCACAGTGGGGCAGCTGATTGGTCAGAAGGCAGGGGGTGTGGCTGATGCCAAGAAGAGGGCGGAGTCACTGCAGCAGGAAGCCAAAGAGCTGTTGTTGCAGGCGAGCAACAAGCTGCAGCTGCTCAAAGGTGACATCACACTGACATCACACAGAGCAGCATCAGACCCAGATTTTAGACACGTTTCCGTTCAGATTCTCCAACCGACCGCTATGACTCCAGGCGTCGAACTCGACCGGTGTTTCAGGATGCTGAAAATGTGGCTTCCTCTAAAACCACACACTGTTTGTTTGGCTGTCGAGGTGATAAAACGCTAGTTGATGAGCATAAGAGGTGCGACTAACCACCTGTTTCCTGTTTCTCAGATCTGGAGAAGTCGTACAACGACAACCAGCGGACTCTGGAGGTAAAGGCGGAGCTGCTGGTGGAGCTGGAGGCCGCTGTGAAGGACCTGCTGCAGGATATCAGCCATAAAGTCACCGTCTACAGCACCTGTCTGTTCTAGGGTCAAAGGTCAATATCAAAAGCTGAAACGGAGATGAATTACAGGAACATGATACATATTTTTAACCTGACTCTGTGATGTTAAATCCCTCCTAATGTTTCAGAGAGAAGTTAGATTTTTACTGAGATGAAACTCCTGCCAAATATATGAAATTTTTCAACTTCAGTTAATTTCCAAATTGGACCTGGAGCCTTTTCATGGTTGGAGTGTTGGTGAATGTACTGTGAGGCGTTTAAACTGCCACCAGCTTCGTTTCCACACCTGAGTGTGGAGAACCATGAAAGACGAGTTAAAAACAAGTTTGATCATTCAACGGCTGTAAAATTAATTCATTCGATCAAAAAAGTCAGAAGCAGCTGAAATTCATCAAGTGATCTGACATGATTCAAATGATAAAAACAATGTTTGTTAAAGTTAAAAGTAAAATTCAGCTGCTGAAACATTTGAACGTCTTTGTGAATGTGAGAAAATCAGTCAATCATTTGATTTGAGTTTCCAGTTGTTTAATAGTGAATGTTTAAACCATGTGACTGCAACACTTTTTCTTTTTTTTTTTTTACTTTTGTTCTTCCTTTAGTTTCATTTCTTCATGGCCAAAACCTTGAAAAATGAATTTTAATAAAAACCTTTCAACAGTTGACAGTGTGGAGCTCGTCACTTCAGAGGATTAAACAGCAGTTAAAACATCTGTTCGTCATTTAAAATCACAAAGAAACTTTAGAAACAATTGATGAAAGAAAAGAAAAGAGAAAACATGGAGTAGATTTCAGTGGTAGAAGTACTCAGATCATTTACTGCAGATGAAAGTAAGTAAAAGTCATTTTGAAGAACCTTAATGTTGCAGCTGGTAAAGATGGAGCTTAATTACTTTATTTACTGTTGAGTAGTTTAATTTGTAATAATGCATCATTATTTATTTTTTTGATATTTCCTGTTTTATTCATCCGAATGTACAAATGAACTTTCAAAATAAATGCAGTGCGGTAAAAAGAACAATATTTCCTATGAAATGTAGAGAAGTAGAAAGTAACATACAAAGGTAATATTAGGTAGTAAAGTCCCAGTACTTCATATTTGTACCTAAGTACCTCAGTATATTATACTGACATGTACCAGAGGTGGAGGCCCAGAGAGGTTGACGACTGAGGTGAAGGTCGATCTGATCCATTCATCACTGTCGTCCGGTTTGAATCGTGTGGAGCTGAGTGATTATGAATCAGTGATAATTTCAATCATTTTGCTCAGTACATTCAATGATCAATAATCAATATCATGATCAGAAATGATGAGTGACTAATTCATTCACTTTGTCCTGAGCAGCTGCATCACCACAGTGAAGCAGCTGCATCACAACAGTCAGTCAACACATCACCATTCACATGGAGGCTCAGCTCTGATTCTGACTCTGCCGTCCTCAACTAGTCTGTAGTCCACAAAGTGAGTGGCCCAGTAGCTCACCGGTTCGCTGGCCTGTTATTTTGGTCACAGTTAAGAAACTGTGATTGTTTCTCAATCACAGAGGATGAGGACGACTGAGCAGAACTTCACCAAGAAAAGGCCAGTCCACCAGCATCCATCAGCCTCCAGAATGAACCCTCTCCCAGTCATTCTCCCAGTAACAGCAGCCAGTCTGACTGTTTTCTTTTCCACGTTCTGGTCGTGTTGTTGTCGGACGGGTGCAGCAGTCTGTGGGCTGCAGAAACCTGATGGACAGACATCACAGCACAGCTGTAAAGATAACACACAGGCTTTTTCCATCATCCTGGACCTCCGTGAACATTCCCAGAACCTGAACCAGTAAGAATCAGTAAAGTCAAGGTTTTGGGTTCTGCCTTATTTTCACTGTTTTACACGCAGGATCTTTTCTGAAGTCAAGTATCACGTAGATTTCCTCTGCCTGTTTTTACTCATGTTTCCGATGTGTGCTCCCCCTCCCGTTTGTTGTTGGTCCTTGGTTTGTGTCTGTGTTTGTGTGCATCTGCTGGGTGTGGTGTTCCAGCTCCTTCCCCCGTTACACCTGTGCGCCTGTTCGTGATCAACTCAGCGAGTTCTAGGGGATCTCGAAAACTCGATACAGGTCTTGGACATGGATGTGCCCAAATGGCTCCTCCTAGAAAAATTCAACAAAATAACCCTTGCGGTACATTTCACCTGGATGTACACAGGTGTATCATACTCCGATCTACAAAAGCCTCTTGGAGTTATAATGTAAACCCAACAGGAAGTCAGCGGTTTTGAATTAAATTTCCAATTTTAGTGCATTTTTTGACATTTACTATTTAACACTAGGTCAGAAAAGCCTTAAGGCCTTGATGATGTGATATTGTGAAGCTATGTTGGGGCTCCTGATCTGTGCATGTTTCTGCCTTCATGCACGAAACTGGCAGACACAGTAAGTGACATTTAGCTCATTGGTGTTGTGTTCGAGCCAGACAAATTCAGAGCCATGTCATCCGACCTGCGTTAACCCCATTGGCTCAAAGCGCGAGGAGCCATTCAACGCCATTTACAGCTTTAATTATTTGAGGCTTTTTAGTCATGTCATCATCTGCCGCTTATCTGGGTCCTACGGCACCTCCCACTGGTGGTGGGCCCATGGGACGCAGTGCCGGAGTGGGGCTCAAACCAACCCCGAGAGATTGAGTCTCGTGCTCTACCAACTTAGCTAACCAGGCGGCAGCTTTTTAGTTATTAGGTGTTAATTTTTATTTCATATTAGGAACAGGACAAGACATGGAGAGAAAACGTAAAGAGAAGCATGCTGTGTCATCAGTGGCAGGTGTACTGACAGAACCTCATGTACCTGTCACAGACCAGTGTGCCACTGCCATCAGGCTCAGTTGTCATTAGGCTCAGTGTCATCAGGTTCAGTTGTCCACTATGTTTAGGCCATGGGAGAAATCATGACTCATGTCTGAGATTGTAACATGTACAGAGAGGCAGCCTCAGTATGAAGGCACAGGTGTTCTCCTCCAACAGCTGGTGAAAAATGTAATGGACAACCAACATCCGGCAGATATCAGGACTTCCTCCTGTGGGATGGTTATCCATGTCATGATCCATGTCAGCAATAAAATGACTCAAGACAATTTTTTTTGTATAAGTCAAAACAGAGTAAATTCACTAAATTATCCTGTCAAACTATTTGAAAGGTCATACTGATAAATTAATTGGCCTAAATTTCAGTTCCTTCACTTTGGATCACAGGTTGTGTAGAAGTCCAGTTTGGTTCAGTGACGGTGATCTGTTTGCTCTTCTCTTTGTGTTCGTTCTGCGTCTGTGAAATTAATAAAAGTTTGTCTGTGACTCCTTTGTTACTGCTGACGTCCTCATTGATAGATTACTGATAAACAGCTGGTTGACACAAACCTGCCTGTGATGGTTGTCAGAAGTCGGTGAACTGACTGGCGTTGATGTGTCTCCAGCAGGTGGAGCTGTTTCTCCTGTCAGAGTTTAATGAGAGTTGCCGCTTCATCAATGAAGAAAATTAACATGGATTTGCCTGTGTTCATCAGATGAACACATGTTCTCATCCAGCTGAGCTGCTCATCACATCGTATTTCATCAGTTAATCAGATGTTTTGCATGACGAATCAATAAATTCCCACAAGCCTCAGCTGCTGTTGCTACGGAGAAGAAGACGGTTAAAGGTGCAAATCAGAGTGACACTGCATTCAAAACCCGCTGACATAGTTACTGAATCACCCACAACGGACCTGAAAAAAGTGAACTGATTGAAGCTGCAGGATGTGTTTTCAGAATTTTGTGATTGGACGTTTTTATGTCCACAGAACTGTTGCAGCTTTGACTTTAAATCAAAGTTGCAGAAAACACATTTAGACGTTTTCTCAGCTGCTGTGAACAGTGTGAAAGTTTTAATGAGGAGCTGTAACCTGATGATTCACAGTATTTATCAAGTGGTTTAAAGGTTCATGGTAAAGTGTGATAGAAAGTGTGTAAAGGTGCACGCAGGTGTGTTCTTTTCTGTTAAACAGGTTACACAAAGTGCTGGTGTTGATGAAACAGCAGCTGAAGGCCTCACACACTCATTGTTAACCCTTTCACAAAGAGGCTTTGTGTGTGTGACAGAGACACGTGTGCTGACCCAGCACTCTGACGCACAAAGCAGCAGCCGACACTCAGGTGTATAAAAGCTGTGAGCTCACAAAGGTGTGAAGGCACGCCACCTCCGTCAGCACCGCAAGTCAACAACAGGCCGGCAACATGTCCACCACCGACATGAACATGATGAGCAGGGTAAGTCCCAGCATGCACCACTGCAGTCAGACTGAGATCAGCTGGAAAACACATATTTCTGAATCTGGTCAGGTGAAAGGTCACATGAATTTCTAACCCTATTATATCAGTTTGTCCCAGTAAATATCAGTAACTGGGATCACTGGTTTTATAAACTGGATCAGTGTTGGTGTGAACGTTAGTAAATGTGCTCAGACATTTGAATCTGATTCTGATTCTGATTCAGATTCAACAAACGTGCAAATACATCATCATATATTATTTTTGTGCTGCTATAGAGTCTGATTTCTCTGATACATCTGTCATTGCGTCAGTCAGAGCAACCACCTGCACAGGTACACAAAACCAAAAAAATCTATTCCAGAAAATAATCAGCACAAAAGAAAAATAAGATGAGCAAACATCCAAAACCAAACCCTGGAAAATATGTCAAACACACTGAGCACACGCTGTCACACCTGCAGAGACCACCTGCTCTGATCTGCTGATTCATGTCATGTCAGTGGCAGAACTGTTGGTACAGTGGTTTACATATGTTAGATTGGCTGCAGCTGACAGGAAACTGATTAATCAGTCACTGTATGAAACAATGAAAAATACCCGAGGTAATGTCTTGTTCAGCAAACAGTGTAAAAATGACTGAAATTATTTTTTTTACCATAAAAATAATATCATTAGTTAATTTACTGTCAATCAACTAATGAATTAATCAACTAATTGTTTCAACTCTAAACTCAAAAACCCCCACTGTGATAATTATCATATAACTCTGATCACAACTGATCCATCAGCTGACCTGTGACTGAAAGCTGCCAATCATTTTCACCAAATACAGATCCTGATATTTATTGATCAGCACTGATTACAGGTTCAGCCTTTCAGGTGAAGGCCTCTAGCCACATGTGTGGCCACTGTAGGCAGGACATACCCCTCAGCACAGGATCAGGGGGCAGCCAGGTGCTTCCCATCATGCACTGGGGTCTGAAGATCATCACTGTTAAAGTTAACTTCAGAGCAAGCTGACAGAAATCTAACCATCTGTATTGTGATCAGATCTGAATCTCTAGTCTCAACAAGCTGTAAAGAGCTGAATGTCATGAGACCTCAGCAGCTGTCATGTGACCTGAAGACGTGAAGGAGCTTCTGACTCCTCCATAACTTATTAAAATCTCACCACTTTATTTAACCCGTTTCCTGACAGATCATCTTCTACGAGGACAGGAACTTCCAGGGCCGTTCCTACGAGTGCAGCAGCGACTGCGCCGACATGTCGTCCTACCTGAGCAGGTGTCACTCCTGCAGGGTGGAGAGAGGCTGCTTCATGGTCTACGACCGCACCAACTTCATGGGCAACCAGTACTTCCTGAGGAGGGGCGAGTACGCCGACTACATGAGCATGATGGGAATGAATGACTGCATCAGGTCCTGCCGCATGATCCCCATGGTAACCACATAACCAATCAAAGTAGATTATTTTTAATGTTCCTTGGACGATCGTGTCAAACGTTACAGTCTGTTCTGGTTCAGGTTCCTTTGAGTCCACACTGTCATGCTCACTGATGATTGATAACTGGTGACTGATTTCATGTGTGTCCGTGTACTTTTGGCCATGTACTCACGGGATCTCACAGGGAATCAGTCCTCATTTGTACCTAAACACACGACTAATGAACACTGACTAATCACTGGTTATTGATTACTGATGTGTTCCAGTACCGTGGCTCATACAGAATGAGGATCTACGAGAGAGAGAACTTTGGAGGACAGATGTACGAGCTGATGGACGACTGCGACAACATCATGGATCGTTACCGCATGTCCAACTGCATGTCATGTCACGTGATGGATGGACACTGGCTGATGTACGAGCAGCCCCACTACAGAGGCAGGATGATGTACATGAAGCCTGGAGAGTACAGGAGCTTCATGAACATGGGCATGGGCAGCATGAGGTTCATGAGCATGAGACGCATCATGGACTCCTGCTACTAGACGCTGTCCGCGAACTGAGAAACAATAAAGTGCTGTTTAAATAAAGTTTACTGTCCATTTCTTTAATGACTGCATGAAGAAACACTGGTCATCGTTAAATTCAAGGTGGTCAAACTGCAGCCATCGTGACAGATGCAGAGCACCCCTAGTAAAGTAGGGCTAATAAATAAATTTAGTGCAGCGTCCATTTCATGATGTCACTGCTGCTGAGGTTTTTCGTATGAACGAACGATCAGGAAATTAAGGGATGACGTCCTTTAGGCTGTTTGAGCCACTTTCAGTGGTAAAGCGTTAAATAACATTTACAGAGCCATTCCACACCACAGGCCTTCGGTATGCCAAACAGGCAGCAGTGATAACACTAACACACACCTGCTGCTTTCCTGAAGAGGAGAACGTGTTCATTCTGGTTATTATATCCATCAGCATTTATCAGTATGTATAAAAATCAGTCTGTAGCTCCATCAGCTGCCTGACGCCAAAACAAAGATTTTCTCTGCAAACTTTAAAAACGTTTTCACTTTCTGAGATAGAAACATTTGAGATTCAATGACAAACCCTCTAAACCTCACATTACCTCAGGATATTAATGGGATGTTTCAGCAAGCCTCTTCATCTGCATCACTTTAGCAGTGTCAGCATCACTGCAGTCTTCCTGCTGTAAGACGAGAAAAATAAAGTTGGACAAAAGTTACAGATAGACAGTAAAGTCACTGTACATTAGAGTCGACTGAGATCGTACCTGCTCTTCAACCAGCTGATTTATCACAGGGAAAAAAAAATATCTGTGAATTAACTAAATCTGCCACGATGCTCTGAATGCACACAAAATGTGTTCAGACCTACACAGTGTCTCGAAACAGTGAGGAGAAATTTAATATTCACACAAATCGACAACTCATTGATCAAGGCCTTCTCTGTTTTCTTTTTCATAACAGAAAACGGCTCAAAACCTCACATCCAAACCTCCTCAGACCCACTCAGACTACACACACACACACACACACACACACACACACATATATATACTGTCAGACTTAAACACTGACTTATATTCATGCAGCTCTGTGCTGAGTTTGAACCTGATGAACCTGATGAACCACATCTGTGTTGGACGGACTCCCGCTGCTCACACTGGGAAAGTGTCTAAAGTTCTGGCTCAGCTCTTCAGGATTCAGGACCTAAAGCTCAGTTACACTTTGTGATGCCTGATAATTTCAGGCAGATATCAGACTCTGGATCTCTGTAAAGCGCTTTGAGACAATTTTGATTGTGGAAGGAGCTCTATAAATAAAACTGAATTGAACTGAAATGAAAATAAAGATACTACAGTGGTTGTTGGATTATCTTTGGTTAAAGGTGCAGTGAGTAAAATTTAAGGGCACACGTTGGCAGAAATTGAATATAATATTAATAATGATGTTTTCATTGGTGTATAATCACTGTGTTGTCATTACCTTTGAATGAGCCGTTCGTATCAACTCAGGGGGCAGGTCCTCTTCCACAGTCCACCATGTTGCACAGTCATGTTTCTCCGGTGGCCTGATTCTCTGAGAGTGAGCAACCTCACTGCTGGATGCCTTTAAACTGTGCAGTGCTAAGAGGTTAAACACGATGCACTGTCACAGATATAATGAGATTGGAACATGTTAAACCTAAAGAAGACAGTGTTTATTGCAGAGATGAAAAGATATTGATGACTGATGATATTGATTCTCATAAAGGCTGCAGACTTCACTGATTTGTCATGTAGGTAAATAAAACAACATTTATTTATTGATTGATTTATTTGTTACTGTGTGATAGAAAACACATCCCACAAATCTCAGACCACAGTTTCCTGTAATGGTAAATTGTTGCATTGATCCTAATATTTTTTCCTTTCTTTCACACTGATTAACACCAGAGAGAAATTCCAGGTGTGTTTGTGGCGATCAGCCTCAGGATGTTTCTCCTCTCACTCAGGTCAACAGGTGCCACGTTCCCCTGCCCACAGACACCGTGGCTGTGATTGAGGGTAACAGTCATTGCTTCCCCCATTTTGGCTGATTGCACTGATTTACATCCTGCATTTACATTACCCAAAAGAGTCCAACACATCTGACTTTGCCCAGAAAGTGTTGCTGGTCTGAACGGCGGGAATTTGAAGCACAGTGGGGTGATCTCAGTGCATGAACAGAGCTGTGAACTCTGTTGCTCCTGGATGACTTTTCATTTGCAGGTCTGTCACTTTTGGAAAAAACCATAAAGCAATGAAAGGAGTTTTTTTTTGACAGATGTGTTTTGAAAGGATTGTTGTTCATCTTAAAGTTTGAATACATTGAAGCTGAATGATGGTGAGTCACATCTGGCATATCTGTGTGTTTCATCTCAGCATGTCACACATGGAAATGACAGTGAAACAGCTGTCATTTCCATGTGTGACATGCTGAGATGAAACACGGGACACAGGAGGTAAGACTAATAAAACAATAACAAAAGCCATAACAATAATAAATAAGCAATATTAATAAGGTCAAAATACAGATAATAAACTGGATCTAAAATTCTAGTATATCATGAGGGGTGTACTACACTGAGTATGTAGTAACAGCAAGTAGCGCAGCATTTAAAGATAAAGTGTGTGTTTAGTGTCCAGTGTTCACAGTGCAGTGAGGCTGAGTGTAGTTCACAGGGTCTGGTGGTTTTAGCCCAAATGCTTCGCGGCCTTGTGATTGGAAGGGTGTGGCATCTCCCATGATGCTTTTCGTATGCATCTGCTGGTGTAAATGTTACTGATGGAGGCTGTGGCCCATGATTCTCTGAGCAGATCCGACTCCAGTTACTTCCTGTACACTCCATATCTACCAAAATAAAACACACATGGCAGCATACCTGACAGAAAACAGGTGAATAATCTTTAGATATATATATAGATACACATTTATATTGATGTGAAAGGTGAAGGCAGCAGTGGAGAGTGGCTCCAGCAGATCCCAGGAACAACATCCTAGATCTCGGTCCAGGAGAGTGCAGTCAGCTGAGATGCTGCACAGGACCTGAGCTGGAAGGAAACAGACTGTGTGTGTGTGTGTGTGTGTGTGTGTGTGTGTGTGTGTGTGTGTGTGTGTGTATGTGTGTGTTTCTCATTAATACTTAAATGAATAAGAAATGTAGTAAATATGTGAGTATTTGAACAACAATACATTTTAATATCAGTTACATGACTTTAATGTTCCTCTGTCTCTTTATAACCTGCAGGAAAATCACTAACAAACTATAAATAAAGTTTTACTCTTCTGCTTTTACCTGCAGATTCTTCTGAAGTCATTTAAAAAATTGGATTTGTTCAGAACGTATTTGTTTTGTCTTTAAACGTGGATTTAGTGTCTGAATTATGTTTGAATTTGAAGTTGAACTCGTTTTGTGTTTGATCTTCGTTTAATATTTTAGTTTCAGCACAGATGGTTTTATGTTGAATTATTTGTGGAACAATAAATAAATGTTCAAACCTGTCTCTATGGCTGTGTCATATTCAGAGCTTTTTGTTCCAGAAAACATGCTGCACACAGAGAACAGAGGCCTGAAGGAGACACACAGTTGCTGTCTGTAGCTCTTTGTCTGTAGTTTCTAAGAGAAATGCCGAACACTGAGCATCTCTTTTATAACACGCTGCTGGCTCAGGCTGTTTGGACAAAAGGCTTCAGCTGCTCAGGTGCTATAAAGAGCAGCAGCTGCTCCACAGGTAACACACACAGAGGACAACCACCACTGAGAACTGCAGCAACATCAGCAACCAGCTGAGCAACTTGAGGGACAACATGACATCCAGCAACATGAACATGATGAGCAGGGTGAGGACTCAGCAAACATGACAGTCATTGGTCAAAGTGTTTGGATTTGAAACAGATTTCTGTAAAATATCTTTGGCTTTAAACCAGAGTTTCTAAACCCTTTTTAAACCTTTCACTCAGGGTGAACAATGAAAGAGTGGTAAGAGAGATTTCTCAAAAAAATCAAGTTGTAAAACCTTGAGAGTGTAACACCCTTCAGCAGCCCGTCCATCACCTTTGAAAAGCTCAGAGTCCATCATGAAATTTCTCATTTGAACCAGTCAGAATCGTGAGCTGTATCAGGACTGCTACTTTAAGAGTCTACTTCCTGCTGCTTTTGTTCCACATTAAAAGCTTTGTGTAGGAAAATCACAGGCTTTTTATTTTGAAGCAGCCAGGGGACATGCATAGACATGGACAAGAATCTTAATTCCTGTGACCCCTAGAGGACACTGAAAGGACTGAAACCAGATCCTGGTTTCATGCTTCTATATGTTTCATGTTTGACCCTGTCTTCTCCCGTCTGTCCTCAGATCATCTTCTACGAGGACAGGAACTTCCAGGGCCGTTCCTACGAGTGCAGCAGCGACTGCGCCGACATGTCGTCCTACCTGAGCAGGTGTCACTCCTGCAGGGTGGAGAGAGGCTGCTTCATGGTCTACGACCGCACCAACTTCATGGGCAACCAGTACTTCCTGAGGAGGGGCGAGTACGCCGACTACATGAGCATGATGGGAATGAATGACTGCATCAGGTCCTGCCGCATGATCCCCATGGTAACCACATAACCAATCAAAGTAGATTATTTTTAATGTTCCTTGGACGATCGTGTCAAACGTTACAGTCTGTTCTGGTTCAGGTTCCTTTGAGTCCACACTGTCATGCTCACTGATGATTGATAACTGGTGACTGATTTCATGTGTGTCCGTGTACTTTTGGCCATGTACTCACGGGATCTCACAGGGAATCAGTCCTCATTTGTACCTAAACACACGACTAATGAACACTGACTAATCACTGGTTATTGATTACTGATGTGTTCCAGTACCGTGGCTCATACAGAATGAGGATCTACGAGAGAGAGAACTTTGGAGGACAGATGTACGAGCTGATGGACGACTGCGACAACATCATGGATCGTTACCGCATGTCCAACTGCATGTCATGTCACGTGATGGATGGACACTGGCTGATGTACGAGCAGCCCCACTACAGAGGCAGGATGATGTACATGAAGCCTGGAGAGTACAGGAGCTTCATGAACATGGGCATGGGCAGCATGAGGTTCATGAGCATGAGACGCATCATGGACTCTTACTATTAGAGTCACCATGGAAACACGGCAGAAATATCAATAAAGTTGTAGATCAGTGACCAAAGTTTTCTGTGTGGTCTGTTGAAGAAGCTGAACTGTGTCACTTTGGCTGATGATCAAAATCAGCTTTGATTTTTTTTTGTCTCAGGAAAAGAAAAGTAGTATTTGTACTCAAGTACAAATTATTAAACTACATTTAATAGGGAAACGTACATTTTACTGCTCTGCATTTGTTGAACAGACACAGTGAGTGGTTACTGTAACAGCTCTGGAGACTCAGACACACAGGAGGCAGAGCAAAAGTCCTCAGAAAGTTCAGGGTCAGGACCAGGACAGGATGATCAGGGGTGGATAGGACACAAGGGCAGGAACTGAGACGACAAGAGAAGATGAGAACACAAAATAAAACAGGAGGTCAGACAATGAAACAACTTGACAGCAAAGCGTCACACTGAATGGCTCTGAACTCCTCTGTTCATTTTTGTGTCTGTTATTTATTTTCTTTGTATTTTGGTAAATTGTGTTTGGTTAAGGTCACATTGAAGTCAGATTTAAAGTGGGTGAAGGTTAAAGGTCAAACAGGTCAAAGTTATGTGAAAGTTTAAAGCTGGTTGAATTTAGGTTGAAGTTTGTCAGTTGGGTGAAGAGGCGGTTTAACACACAGCTAATATCACCATAGACATTGGTAAGGCTTTGATTTGAGTCTGTGTAAAGTTTTTTCATCACTTATTCATTCATTCACTCCTTCACATTTTCACTCTGTCATAACATCAGTAATGAACCCTGAGTTGTTCAGGAGCAGAGAGCAGCCACACAACCTCCTGTGTGTTAATGTGTTGATTTGTATGTTGTTCTGTAAGCTCTGTAAGGTCTCTGCTGAGCTGCAGCCCCCCTCTTGCCTGATTCAGGATCAGCAGTTTCGACTCATTTGCCTCCAAAAAACTGAACCTCAGTTTATCTGTTGCCTTCAGGTCATGGGGTTAGGGTTAGGTTCTCACAATGATTATTAGAGACACCCACCAGGTAAAATAAAGACCAAACTACATAAAGTGTAAACGTGTATAAAACTGAATTTATTTTTTTGTTTGATTAGATTTTACACATAAAAAGAGAATGAAGAAAACAACAGTATGAACATCAACACTGCAAAACACGATTAAAAAAAGAATAAAAAACTATAAAAGCACAGTGGTCAGGGGCAAAAATATCACAAATATCTAAAGTGATCTGTTACTGTGAAACAGAACATAGAGTGTGTTTTACTGTCTGTCAGTAAACATGAACAAACAGATCCTGATAATCTGATGGTTTCTATCACAGACACAACACAACTCCACACAAAACCAAATACATGAGACTCTGACCTACACTGCTCATCTTTTGGTTAACGTACGTTTAATGTTGCGGGAGCACAAGGTTAATAGAACTTAATCATTGAGTCAAATCAATACACATGTAACATTCAGTGATTTTTAGATCAGGCTTAAACATGTCACAGATGAAACCAAATAAAATCCAAAATCCAAATAAAGTTTTAACAATATGAAAATATTGATTAAAATAATATTAGAAATATGTGTATAATTGGATAACAGATGTGCACTTCTGAATATGTGTGCAGGTTTTAATCAGTCTGCTGGGAAACAAACTTTGTCCAACAAACTAAATATTTGTGAGATGCACAGACGTGTTTCTGAGTTTGTTTGACTTGTTTTCAGCCACATGAGGAGCAGGTTTCTGTGGACATCAGGTCTGAAACATCTGTTGGATGGATTGTGATGAAATGTGGTTCAGATGTTCATGTTCCCCTCAGGATGAACTGCACTAAATTTGTCAATGACTTTTCATGTAGCGCCATCATCAGGTCAGGTTTAATTTGTTCCAGGCTTTGGTTTATGATCTGATACCTACAGAACTAATAACATTCCCATCAGCAGCAGTTGTACTTGATGCTTACTGCTAATTAGCTAATGTTAACATGCTAGCGCACTAAACTAAGATAGTGCACATAGTAAACATTATATCTGCTAAACAGTCGCTAACGTGTTAACACTGGCACATTAGCATGCTGACAGCAAAATAGTACCTCGTAGGTCTCTTTGTAGTTAAACTGTTTCAGATTGGTGTATAAGGTCACAGTGTGAAGCTCTGTAATTGGTCATCTTGAATGTCCATCAAAAGACTTTTCTGGTCAAGCAGGCATCTCCTGAACACGTTAAAATAAGACTATGGACCAGAGAAAACTATCAGGTGATCACGCTGATAAAACTAAACAAACACACACCAGGGATTAATGTTCTACACCGAGATCATGTACAGTAATAAGTGTTAGCTAAGTGTAATTAAATGAAGTTTATCTGTTTCAGTTTTGTTAGAAGATTAGAAACTCCTCTGCACAGACCAGAGATGTTGATTCAGGATCTGGTTGTGCAGGAACCTTAAACACCTGGAGCACCTAAAGCACCGCCTGCAGGCTCAGCCACCATCTCCTCGCCATCTCTGTCCTGCAGGAGGTGTTTTCTGTATGCTCTCTGGATCACCATTGCCGCAACTTCCTCCTGTTTTCTCCGCTGGGTGCTGCTGATTGGCTCATAGGACACCTACAGAAAACAGATGTCATCTATTACATCAGGCAGGATGTAGTGTGGGTGCGACTGATATTTAAGGTTATACCCAGAAGCTGAGTTAAGATGTAAAACCTTGCATGAGTTGTTGGCAGTGAACTTTTCCTCCATTCTGGCTTTGAGAGCATCCATCTCTCCTGAATCACCAAACACCTGCACACATATGATTCTTATTTTTATTCCTGTTCTTATTCTTATGCTTGTTTAATGTGTGAACAGTGATGTTACCTGTGCAGCAAGTGTGAGCAGGACATCCACACAGTGAATCTTGTCTCCAGGAAGCAGAGGCAGATCCATGTGGATCAATCTGATGGTGTTTGGTTTGGGAATCCTCAGAGGACCCTGCAGAGCATCGCAGAAATCTGACAGCTGACTGTAGAACACAAGAGAGTCAATTGTAGAGACCACCAGAGTCCATATTTTGGTCCAATGACAACTCTGAAAAGTCTGGATTTCAAGCAAAGCACTGAGTCGGCTCTGCTTTGGGCGACAAATGACCTCCTTGCTGCTGCTGATGTAGGTTCGCTGTCCTGATTTTACTACAGTTCCACATTTGATAGCCTACAGGAGAATATTTAGCAATATTTTAATCTGTTGTCTAAGAGGCACTGTAGGAGCTGTAGGAGTTTGGAGAACCTCCAAGCTGCATCACAGGTCCTCTTCTCTTTCTATCTACATGCTTCTTTGGCTGAATGATACACAACCATAAGATTTACTTTCATTGCTGCACCAGTGACACACAACTTTATGTGTCTGTCAAATCAGGCTCCACCATCAAGACTGAAGTCTTCTTGGATGTCTAATAACTTCCTCCAACTCAGTGAAGAAATAATCCTGTTCAGATCATTAAACTGTTCAGCTTCTGATGATAAATCTGATATCCCTCTGTTAGCCCTAGTCTCAGAAGTGTAAGAGTTACCTTTGATTCTAATCTGTCTTTTAAGGTCCCTAGTGTCCACTGGAGTTCCTAAGAGCCCATTAGACTCTAATAGAGTCTAAAGGTTTCTAGAGTTTCTAAAGTCTCAGAGTTTATTGAAGTTTTATCAATCAGATGAAACAGGAAAATATTTCCAATGACAAAAATAAAAGAAAGAAAATAATTTTCCAGTAAAGCAGTTTGGATTGTGTGGAGGTAGGACTCACCTGTACTGTATGACCTGGGAGCCATCGGTATCGAACTTCCTCCAGGTTTTATAAAACATCTGCAGGTCGTCATCACTCAGCCGCTCAATGTCCTCCACGTTGAAGGTCTCCAGGATGACGGCAATAAACAGGTGGACCACCAGCAGCATGGACAAGATGATGTAGGAGGTGAAGAAGATGATGCCCACTGTTGGACTGGCACAGTTCCCTCTCACAGCCGAGCCCGGGTTCTCAATGTCTGGGTCACAGTCCGGAGGCGTGTTCAGGATGGGACTCAGAAGACCATCCCATCCAGCCGTTGTGATTATCGTAAACAGACAAATCATGCTGTTCACAAAAGTCTCGAAGTTAAACGTGTCATTTATCATGGCCTCCTTCTTCACATAGGCAAAGCTGAACATGCCAAAGCTGGAGAAGGTGAACATGAGGAGGAAGAGGAGGAGGCAGATGTTGAAGAGGGCAGGCAGTGACATCAAAAAGGCTGCAAGCAATGTCTGGATCCTCTGGGCACAGCGGAAGAGATGGATGATACGACTGATCCGACCCAATCGGAGAATAGCCAGGAAGTTCTGTGAGACGAAATACTTCTCCCCCAAATCAGCTAAGAAAAGCTCTGCAAGAAAGAAAGAGAGAGAAACTGGGAACACCTTATTCTTCTAGATCACAGCATGATGACTTATTGGGAGCAATGCCACCTGCTGGGTGGACTGATGTCTAATATTTCTTTTCCAGTACAGCAGCAGTTTTCATCCGGTGAGGCACATCCTCACAGTTTCACAATATCAATCTGATTAAATGTGAACACTTGTAAGCCAGACAAAATGGGTCAGAACAATATTTTACTTCCTGTTTACATCCCCAAAGCATTATGGGACCTTTCCATTCAGTTTATTAAAATGCAGAAAATTATTATGAACCAAACATAAGTGTAGCAAAGACTCATAAAAGGTGTGACATAATCCATTCAATCAGTCTGTCATCATTTTCTATACCGCTTGATCTGTCAAGGTGCGGGGGAGCTGGAGTCTATCCCAGCTGACTATGGGTGAGAGGCCATGGACTGGTCACCAGTCAATCACAGGGCTGACACACAAAGACAGACAACCACACACGCACACACTCACACCTATGGACAATATAGAGCAGCCAGTTAACCTAATGTGCATGTTTTTGGGATGAAGCCGGAGTACCCGGAGAAAACCCACACAGGCACAGGGAGAACATGTAAACTCCACACAGAAGACCCCAGACCAGCGTTCAAACCTGGAACCCTCTTGCTGGGAGACGACAGTGCTAACCACTGCACCGCTGTGCCGCCCTAATCAATCAGTTATCATTCAACTTTTTTCAAGTTTCACTCTCCACATGGAGCGGCCATGACATCACCAGACAAGACATCAACGTACATAAACTGGCCAACTCACCTACAGTGGCGAGGAAAATAATCACAAAGTCAAGGATGTTCAAGCAGTCGGAGAAGTAGTGCTGTCTGAGCGCAATGATCTTCAGGAGGAACTCAATGAAGAAGATGAGGTAAAAGGCGAAGCAGAGCCAGTGTGAAATGAACTCCTTTTCCATGCTGTCCTGGTCCGTCTCCACCATCAGAATCACCATGTTCAGGCAGATCACCACCACCATGAAAACCTCAAAACACTGTTTGGTCACCAGGTCAAAGAGCAGAGCCTGGCACTTATTCTGCAGGAATAGGAGGAGGAGGTAAAACACAGGATGTCACAGCTGGATGACAATTACTTGCAAAAGCTGTCAAGCTTTGAAAAGTGCAGACTGTAACCCACCAGAGATCCAGACAGTCATGTCCTTCACTTATTAAAGGCAGCTCTGAATTTGTTCGGAGAGCTCATCACTTGCATCTTGAATCAAAGTCTTAAATCCAACACCATGTCCATAATCTGAAACTCTTCATACATCTGTGTTGTGAGCAGCCCCTAGGCTGTTTGAACTCCATTTTGGACTCTGTTAAACTCTTTATGGACCTTTTGGATTTGGTCTCCCTGTTTTATTTTGAAGTCTGTGTGTCTGTCTTTGGGGACAGGAAGTGAAGACTTTTCTCTCTCGAGGATGATGCCTGAGTTGTTTTTGGTTTCCTGGTCTTAGACTGTATGCCGGTGATTTAGAGTTAAATAAAGGGACATTGTCAATCATCAGTCTGTCCAGTGGTGTCCTTCCCTCATGTTCTTGGCTACAGCTTCATAACAATCTTTCCATTTGTTAAAGGAGGCGTCCCACCACAAAATTAGTGGTGGGACGCCTCAAGTTTTGATTAACGTAGGTCTACTTGAATCACCTAATACCTTAAACACTCTCAGTGACTGTCCCACTCTGGCCTGCTGCAGCGTTGCGATGTACATTTCTGTTTTTATACACACATATATACATATATTTTATTATATTTATTTATTATACTAGTTTACCAGAAATTCTATTTTTATTTTTTAAAATCTTTGTACATAGGAAAATGTTTAGATTACTTCTGAATGGGACTGCATGCAACTTTTTGTGCAATGACAATAAAAATTCTGATTCTGAGTTTAACACAGCTCATCAGCTCATTTGACTCCTGGGACCAAAAGGCGAACCAGCATCCTTCAATCTGAGCACAGTTGGACAGGAAGTCAGTGAACCCACCTGAGGTCGTGGAACAGGTTTCTGAGGTTTCTTGGAGAACAGTTTTTTCATGGCCCACAAATGTTTCTGCTGCTCCTCCGTCATAAAAACATGATTCCCTCCAAAGTAAAGACGAGAGTAAAGAGCAACGTTAACTGACAGAGAAAAACATGAGAAGATTCAACAGCAACACTGAATGTGTCCAGTTTAAAGTGGTTTAACACCTGAACCTCAACTTTACATGGCACCTGAACTGTTGTCATGGTAACAGTCTAACTGTCTGTCTCTCAGCCTGTATAGAAACATATCTTGTGTCTTAGCTGATCCAGAGTGTCGATGAAGACTCTGATGAAGAAATTTAAGGTGAAGAAGCGGCCAATGATGATGAAACAGATGAAGTACAGGTACATGTACAAGTTGGTCTCAAACAGTGGCTGAGACTCCACCTACACAAACATACACACACACCAGTAGCTGTGTCAGTATCAGGGGCTGTAACAGAACTATTACCAGAAACAGTAGAGTGCCAATATAGTACCATTACCCGTATCAGTAGGCGTAAAACTGCTGGTGTACTGACCTGTCTGGAGTCCACTGCTGCATACATGATGTCGATCCAGCCTTTAAATGTCGCCTGACAGAGAAACAAGACAGAACTTCATAAGAAAAACAGTGAATTTAACTTTCTTTTCTATTGTGAGCTCAAATGAAGTGATTCCATTGAAACTAATGAAGGTTAAATATTCAATATCAGTTATGGAGGTTTGGAATGAGTTCCTCTGAGAGCTCAGTCTGTATTTCAGTGATGATGGATGACAAAGGTTGTCTGTGTGGATGTGAACTTTATTCTGTCTCTGAACTCTAGTCTCACTCAGACTCAGTGACACAGCCTCAGTTCAACCTCCACAGTCTGGATGTGGAAGTGCTGCAGCAGGATTTGGCAAAAGCCGGAGCAGAGGATTGTGGGTCAGTTTGGTGTTGGAGCAGCTGAGACCAGCATCTACGTGTCTGTTACACCTGAAACTAATTTACCTGAAAAATGGACTCTTTATTTTAATGACATTTGACATATCTGCATTTTGTAGCGATGAAGGTTTGGTTATTATGACCAGGGCGCCTGGATGTACAGCACTGTCTCAGTGTGTGTCTCAGTGCTCAGTGTGTGTCTGTGTGTGTCCTGAGAGTTCCCACTGACCACTTGCAGCAGTGACAGGTAGCCTGCGCTCACGCTGTCATAGTGTATCTTCATGTTCTTCCAGCGAACTTCAGTGAAGTTTTCCAGTATCAGAGAGAGACACTCTGTCTTGTTGTTCACCTCCTCAGGTAAGAACAACTCCTCTGACGTCTCATTAAAGCAGTAGTAGAACTTTCCACCAAATAAATGCACTCCAGTGATGCTGAAGATACACCAGACGAACAAAACCACAAACAACACGTCACACATGGCCGGGAGGGTTACACCCAGAATCTTCAACACCACCTGCAGACAGACAGGTAGAGAGTGAGACATGTATAGATAGACATGGATAGGTGGAGCTGTCTGTCTGTGCCTGTCTGTACCTGTGACTCAGTGATCTGAACTCAAAGCTCCACTAACAGTGTTTCCCTGAAGAACAAAATAACCTTAGTTACTGTGAGATGCAGTCTGTTTGTGGTTAAAGTGTCTGTCTGTGGTTAAAGTGTCTGTCTGTGGTTAACATGTCTGTAACTGTCTGTCTGTGTTCAAAGTGACCGTCTTACCCTCAGGCCCTGGAAGCGAGACAGGGCCCTCAGGGGCCTCAGAGCTCTCACAGTCTTCAGAGACAGGCCAGCTCCCAGTTCAGAGTATCCCAGCATGCCTAGAGTGATTGACACCAGAGACACCTGGAAGACACAGTACACCTGATGATGACATCATTCTACAGGTGAGTGTTAAACACTGAATGAAAGACCAGGTCAGTACAGCACAGAGGAAGCACCAGGTTAACTTTTATACTCAGTTTACTTTACCTGGTTAACACTGGCTTTACTCTGTTAACCTTAACTTCACCAAACTAGATGAATACAGCATTAGTCCTATCGCTATGGCAACCTGCAGGTTCCTAAATCCTGAGCTCTGATTTAGTGCAGAGGGTAATCTGGGAGTTTAACAGACAACTGGCAGCCAATCAGGGAGCAGGATACTCTGCAGCACTAATGTAGGGTGCCTCCTGTCACAGTGATCAATATATTACCAATAACCAGCGTTATTGTTGTGTTCTTACAGCCAAGATGAGGAAGTCGAGCCAGCACCAGGCACTGGTGAAGTACTTCTTGAATCCATAGGCGATCCACTTGAGAACCATTTCCAGCAGGAACAGGTAAGCGAACACCTGATCAGCGTTGTCCAGAACTGTCTGTAAGACCTGACGCTGCTGTAAGTGGACGTCCTCAAACACCTGTTCACTCACACACACACACGCTCATGTTACCAGGTGGACAGGTTTTTACCCACACTGACTGACCAGGTCTTCTCCCAGTACTTAAACCAGCCATTACCACGCTCCTCATCAGATTGGAATTAGCAAGAGAGATCATATAACCCTAACCCTGTATTAACTTCTCTTAACTGGCTCCCTGTAAAATCCAGAATTGATTTTAAAATCCTTCTCCTTACATATAAGGCCCTCAATGGCCAGGCTCCT
>JBBMJY010000021.1:108911-119625 GCA_037833715.1 Toxotes lorentzi
GAACTTTCTCCCATCTCCCAACTGCATCTCTGGAGCTCAGCCACAGTGATCTTTGGGTTCTTCTTTACCTCTCTCACAAAGGCTCTTCTTTCCCAATTGCTCAGTTTGGCTGGACGGCCAGCTCTAGGAACGGTTCTGGTCGTCCCAAACGTCTCCAATGAAGGATTTATTTGCAAAAATTTCAACAATTTTCTCTGTCAACATGGGGTGCTGTGTGTACATTGAGGAAAAAATGAACTTAAATGATTTTAGCAAATGGCTGCAATATAACGAAGAGTGAAAAATTTAAGGGGGTCTGAATACTTTCCGTACCCACTGTACATAGCAAACGAGGATGATGACAGGAGACCTGTCAGAAATGAGCCCTGACCTATAGTACATGTGCAGAACAAAAGAAAAAATAAATGACAAATTTAAAGAGGAAATAACCACAGGCTGACCTTCTCCAGGGCCACACAGCAGCAGGTCATTATTTGCACTGGATTTCTACATACTCCTACTAAGGTTCAGACTCGTCCCGTTCTGTTTCGTCTGTCCTTCGTTCCACTCTGAAACCTGAGGACTGACACACTATCGTCTGTAACAATAATATCAAAATGTCAAAGTCAGTGATCTGAAATCAGTTTTCTGTGTGTTCAGGTGTTTCTGGGTGGGGGGGCTCAGCTGCTGCAGCTCCAGCAGGACCTGATTCCTCGGAGCTCCCACCTCCTCTCCTCTTATTACCTCCTCAAACACATCAGTCAGACCCTCGCCTCCTGTGTACCCATGGACATCATGTGAGTACACACAAATACAAACCTGCACATGTACAAGTACACACAGGTTTATCATACGAAGGTGAAGGCACAGGAAAAATAGGTGACTTTCCAGACGAGCAGTGGGTGGGGGTGGTGGGTTCCACCCTTATGAGCTGTACCTGTATCTGACCCACAGGGTTCACTTCTGTCTGGCATCTGTCCGTATTCATAATCAGATTCAGATTCAGAAAACTTTATTTGTCCCCAGGGGGCAATTTAAGGCACATTGAGCAGCATGAGGTAGAAAAGAGGCATTTCACAAAAGAAGGAACTCAGTATATACAGATATTTACAATCTCAGGGTGGGTAAAGTGCAGACTATGTATGTAGAGAACAGGTCTCCCACGTTTTATAGGTACTGTATTTTGACTATTTTTACATCGTGTCCACAACATGACAGACTTAGACTAAGAACTGCCCTGTAACAGTATCACTGTGGAATATGGGGATATGTGTGTTCCCTGTATTCAACATGAAAGAATCAGAACAAGCAGAAAGTTCAGTCAGAAACATTAACACGCTAAAAAGTGAGTTTTCATACATGTGACCTTTGACCTCCTGTGTTGTTTCAGAGATGCTAACCTGCAGCACCTGACGGTGTTGGAGCTGTCTGACACTCCAGCTCTATCCAACAGCAGATCAGGTCAGTGATGCTGTAGGTACTGTGAGCAGTGTGAGACCCTCAGTCTGAAATGTGTTATGACTAAAATGCAGTGCTGTGCTCCAGGGTATGCACAGTTCCTGAAAAATCTTAAAAGGTTTTATATTTACCTTTCAACATTTAAGATAATGAAATGTCTTAAAAAGTCTTATTATTAAAATCACAAATATGAAACCAGTGATTTTGAATTTGTGCAGGCAGCTGTGACTCCAGCTCCCACTCACCATGAACAGCAGCCAGTCACCGAGCCAGCGTCTCTGACCAGTCACTGCTGTTCAGTATGTGTGTGTGTTAATAAGCTGTCTGTCTGTGCAGTGCTGAGTCCTCAGACCGTGGTGGAGCTGTTCTATCAGTCTGTAGCGAGGAAAATCATCATCTCTCAGATCTATTGTCAGCAGCAGGGTAACTCTGTGCTCCTCTGGACCCACATGATCTCCAGCGTGGTCAACCTGCTTGCACAGCTTCTGTATCCTTCATCCACTGCATGTTAACACCAGGCTGAGTCCACAGCAGCTGGATGCTGAGCTGGTGTCTGTGCTGTCTAAGTGATTACAGTATAAACCGTGTTATATTTACATTATATTTATAGTGGTGACTTTCTGTCTTCATCAGTGTGTATCTGTCTGTTCTCAAATCTTAACTGGTGATTCCCAGTTGGCCCAGTAACCCTGGTTTCCAGTTCCCGGAGTGTCTGATGGCCAACTGTCAGTACACACAGCTGCAGGTGGGCTTGACTGTGTCTTCATTATATTATTATATTAAAAATACTACATATTATTATTCATCACTGGCTCCATTGATGGACTGACTCCTCTTATCCATATCGTGTTATCGTGTACACTAACTGGACCAGTGTGTAGAAGTATTTACAGGTGTTACAGCTGCGCCTGTCTGTTCTCTTCTTCATCTTACCTTGTGTTCATAATCGGTGAATTAATGATAATGAAATGAACACATAATTAGTTTGATGATGTTTTGACAGTTTTGACATGTGATGGTTAAACAGCAGCTTTTCATGTTCTAACTCTGCTTTTTTATTTTTAATTGTTTGTTGGTCATCTCTGTTGCACAGTCTCGGACCATGACGTGTACATATGCAGTACTGCCTTAACAGTGTGAGTGTCTCAGGTGTATCTCATCCATGTTTTTAGGAGTACGTGAGGCTGATTGGTCCGTGGTGTCAGATGAACATCGGCTCCTGTCGCTTCATGCTGGGCCAGTGTTACTTGGCCAGCGGGGAGGGCCAGAAGGTGGGTTACAACAACCACACTGACCTGGTAATGTTTGTACCTTCACTGCAGAGGGTGAAGTACCTGTGGCTCAAGGTGGAAATCATTTCTCCTGTTGTTGCTGTTTCTCCATCAGGCTCTGCAGTGTTTCCAGGAGGCAGCAACAGAGGTGGAGAAGGAGGAGTTTCTGATGAGACTGACGGGCACTGAGGAGGAAGAAACTGCCTCAACCCCCAGATTACAGTACTACAACAAGGTACTCATGACCTGATCACTCACATATGCGTAAAGTACCACAACCATTATAACTTTTAAAACCAGCAGCTGATTCACAGGAAGCTGTTCACCATACTTAGCTGTTCACTGCGAAACCTGTGACATCAAAAGTCCGACAGCCCTCAGTATCCGATCAGCTCCAATCAGTGACAGAGCGTCCACGTTACTGTAGAGAAGCTGAAAATAAACTCATTGTCTTTGTGTTTTCTTTAAATACTGAGATGCTGCTCAGTAACTGTAAATGTTTCTGTGGTGAACTGTGCTTCTCAGAGCATGTCGTGTGAAATGAGTTTTCTCTGACCTGCAGTCCAGAGCCCTGAACCCTCATCCTGCTGCTGCAGAGCCGAGCAGATCCACATTATTCATATTAAACATGTGGAGAGACAGACAGAGACAGATCCAGACACCTCAATAGCATCACAGCTGTGTAACATACAGTCATCGAGCTTTACAGGTGTATCTGAGATCAGGAAGAAGCTGGGATTGCAGATGGGCGTGGTCCTACCCGTTACTGAGTTCTTGTGGGTCAGAACACCAGAGTGTTGACAGGTGTCGCAGCTCCTGTGATCTCATCACGAGAACTTCAGTGGTTTTACTTTGTTCTTATTATATTAGATTTAATTCTGTTTGACTGCGCTCTGAAGTTCCTGTGGTATTTCAGAGCGTCAGTGAAGCATCCTGTGACTTTGGATCTGAAAGAAACTGCAGACTTTTTCTTACTGACAGATTTTATGTGTGTGCGTTTTCAGGTGCTGCGGTTGCTGGAGGATATGGGCCTACCTGAGCTGGTCATCCAGCTGGCCTCTCTGGCCATAACAGAGGCCGTCAGTGACATCAGCAGTCAGGTAAAAGCCTGGTAACACTGGGGAAGAATGTAGTAGCATGTTGGATGTTTTAGCAGAGTTGGATCTCAGACTTATGAGCCTCAGCAGGTTTCCAGCTTCCACGCTGTGCAGCTCACTGCACATGCTCAGTGGCGTTTCTCTTCTTTACATTCTTAACCCTCGCAGGTAAAATTCCTGACACAGAGGAACACCTGAGCCTGTTTGGCAGACTGCCTCTTTTTTACTGGAGGTCTGTGTGCAAAGGATGCTAGTTGCAGATGTGCTGCATCACATCTGTTAACACATCACTGGACGGCAGCGTGATCACACTGAAATAAGTTACTGTTAGCAATGTTAAATTATTGCTTTGTTTTTTCAGAAACACATTAAACGCAGTCCTGCTCAAGGCTGGACAAAAAATAGATTCATTTAACAAAAGTAAAAGGAAACTACACACAAATCCAACACAAAAACCTACAGGGTGTAACACAGGCCAGAGAGGACGAGTAGCGACTGTCAGCCTCTCTAGTGAGCCCAGGTGAGCTGGCTCCGCCCACCAGGCTGCTGCAGGTAGAGGCCAAGGACACCTGTCAGAGGGGGGTCATCACTGTATCAGAGCGTTTCTGTGTGAAGTAGATCCATGTTGGACTGAGGCAGTGACAGGTCGAGTCTTCACTCTTCAGTTTTTAAAGACTAGGTAATAAAGCTCTGAGTTCAGGTGAGTGCTGCACCTGTGCTTTAATTACATATAACACATGCACATAAAAATAAATGTGTCTGCGTCCTCAGGCAGCTCTGTGGACTCGGATATTCAAACATCATCTGGACCTGGGACACAACAATGAAGCCTATGAAGCTCTCACACAGAACCCAGACAGCAGCATGTATGTACACACACACACACAGCGGGTACAGAAGTGTGAGACCAGTATTCAAGATACGTCTGTTTTGTATTTTTTTGGAATGTGAAACTATTTTTTTTATCAGTTTTAACAGTTTGAATGAAAAGTTTAATCCTTGAATTTCAGAGTCTCAGTGTTTGGTTTGTCTGATGACCCGTGTTATCCCAGCATGATCTGACACACAGCTCCTGGTGGTGTCACAGACAGTCTGGACTGTCAGGTGTTAAAGTCTGGTCTCCTTACATTCACCCTCCTGTTCCTGCTGTGACTCTCAGACTGGGATTCATCAGTGAACTGGTCTCTTTCCAGTTGTCTTCTGTGACACAGCACAGCCTTCTTCTGACAGGAGTCTATCTGTCAGATTTTGTGTCAGTGAACTAAGCTGGATGCTTTGGTCCTCCTGATGCTGTGATCACAAACCACGATGATACTCTGACTCTGAGTCTGAGTCTTTAACAGGTTCAGTGGGTCAGAAACAGATCAGAACCTGAGATGTTTCCTCTTTGTGACATAAACGTCTTGTTTTTAAATGATTATTTCCAGGTTTATGTGAAAATGAGAGATTTTCAATGTGAATTTTGGACCCTACTGTGTGTGTGTGTGTGTGTGTGTGTGTTCCATGTCTATTTACACAATTAAAGAAGTGGGATTTGTTAACACACACATTAATGGACCAGCACTGAGGTTTGTTATGTTGCTGTGTTCAGATTTAAATCACCGAAGGTGATTGATGATGGTTGAACATAGACAGTTTGATTAGTTTAGTCTGGTTAGCTGTTGATCCTTCTCACCTGTTTGTTGTTGTCACAGGCAGCTGGATTGTCTTCGTCAGCTCGTGGTGGTTCTGTGTGAACGCTCTCAGCTCCAGGATTTAGTCCAGTTCTCCTACGTTAACCTGCATGACGAGGTAAAACCTTCAGCCCTGACCTCTGACTTCTGACACCTGACACATTCACATCTAAACCTGAAACCTGAAATGAAATGTCTAAAGTGATGAGGTGATGTTATTGTGTGTGACAGTCATTAGGACTGACCAATGCTCGTCTGTCACATGAGGATCTAGAATTCCTGCCTCATGCTTGTACTCCTCCGTCAGCCAGTCACGTTGCACTTTACATCCACATCCAAACTCATACAACATGTCGTGACTTCGAAGGAGTTTAATTTGAGGTATTAAATGTATTTTGTCATAATTAGCATATGAATTTTTCAGTTGTGTCCAAAAATGTGTTTTCTGAGGTTTTGTGAGCAACTTTGACCTTTGACACCAAATTCTTATCAGTTCGAGTCCAAGTGGATGCTTGTGCCAGATGTAATGAAATTCCCTCCAGATGTCCTGTGAGGTGACGTTCACGGCCTCACCAGCACTGCAGCATGAAGAGGGTTAAAAACTGCAAAGATTCTTTATTCAGAGCAGCTTCAGCGACCTGCCCACAGACACTTCAGCACATGAGCAGGAGGAGCCAGGGATTGAACCACCAACCCTGTGATGAGTGGACAGCCCACTCTGCCACCTGAGCCACTGTTCAGGAGATGTACCTGTATTTATGTTTCCCAGGTGTTTGCTCTGCTCTCTGCTCTCAGCTGGTCTGTTTACTGGACTCCCAGTAAACAGACCAGCCCTGTGATGGGAACCCAGCAGGAGACAGGTGTCCTGCGTCTGTCCCTCTGATGGGTAACTGTCTTGTTGTGTATCATCAGGTCGTCAGCATCATCGAGTCTCGGGCCAGAGGTTTGGACCTGCTGGCTCATAACTACTACGAGCTGCTCTACGCCTTTCAGATCAACAGACACAACTACAGGAAAGGTACAACTACACACACACAACGCCACGTTCTCACACTCTGACTGAAAGACACACTCTCTCTCACAATAATTTGTCCCACACACACACACACAGACGTTTCTACTGTGGAAAAAATGTGATTTTACATTAGTCACATTACACACTGTGTGTGTGTGTGTTCAGCGGGGACAGTGATGTTTGAGTTGGGGATGCGTCTGGGTCGGGAGGTCCGGACTCGTCTCGGTCTTCAGAAACAGGTGAACTGTTACCTGGCTGCTCTCAACTGCCTTCGGCTCATCAGACCAGAGTACGCCTGGATCGTCCGACCCGCCTCCGGAGCCGTGGTACGTGACAACACATGTTCACAACAACACACAGCAACACCTGCGTCTGAAGCGGGCTGTGTTCTGCCGATGTGAATAAAAATGTGTCTGTGTTTGCTGCAGTACGAGCGTCCAGGAGCGTCTCCAAAGAGAAACTCTGATGGAGAGTTTTCTTCTGAACCAGGTGAGACCCTGTCTTTAAATACAGCTTCATCAGCAACCTCACTGTGGACAGAAACAGAATTATTACAGACTGGAACCAGATCACATGAAGTAAACCTCAGAGGAAGTGGACTCCTCTGAGTCCTCACACCACCTTTGTTGTGGGGTTGTTGCTCCCTCTGGTGGACAGACCTGTGTAACTGCAGGTTTTAATACTGGAACATGGTAGAGCCTTTAGCAGCTGCAGAACCGGAGATGTTCTCTCTGACTTTGCTTCCTGTTGCAGTCAAACGTCAGGTTGACATCCTGGAACTCAAGGACCTGGAGAAGGAGTACATCCTGTCCCGCAGCCGCCTCACCCTCGCTCAGCATCATCCACCGTCTGCCGCCATCGCCGGTACGCCCCCACCAACACGCTGAGCGTAAAGCACATTAACACCGACGCCTCCAGCAGAATCTGTCACTGAGTTAGGAAGTGACACGTTTCCTGTCAGGGAAAGTTCAGGAGAAGAATCAAAGCTCGGCTCAGTTCAGTTTATTATACAAAGACAAGAAAAGATTTTCAGTAACAAAACAAGGAAGTGATGAAATGAAATGATGCCCAGAGACTCACACACACACAACGTCCTGGAAATGAGGCCGTGGCTCCTTCACTGAGCCATAACAACGATGATGATGGTTTTTCTGCTTTTATTGGTCCAGAAATGACCAAAACCATGTCCTGGTTCAGTTTGCTGCTCGCAGCTGAAAAGTGTCTGCAGGTCTGGACTACAGACAGAAACCTGTCTGTCTGACCTGTCTCTCTCCCTCTGTCTACAGGCAGTGCATCAGCGGTGGAGATGGTGGCCTTGCTGGTCCAAGCAGGACTCTTTGACTCAGCTCTGTCTCTCTGTCAGACCTTCAAACTGAGCCTGACTCCTGTCTTTGAGGGTCTGGCCTTCAAGTGAGTCCTGGATCACGACCGTTTTTGACCTGGAGGTTCACAGAGGGCAGAGGACAGAGCACTCGCACATCAGGATGCGTCCCCTGAAGTCTCATCATGTTAAAAACATGAGCTGTGGGGTAAAAGCTCAGACCTCTGTCCTCTGAGGGACCACAAGAAAACTTATTCAGCTGTGAAATAAAACATGTTCCTGATTTTTGACCCAGGTCTTGTCTGTCCTCATGTGTCCTTGTGTGTTTAGTTTGACGTGTTGTGTGTTTCTGCTCAGGTGCATCCGGCTTCAGTTTGGAGGGGAGGAGACTCAAAATGAAGCCTGGAGCTGGTTGGCTGATAATCAGCTGTCGTCTGTCGTCAACACCAAAGAGTCCAGGTGCGACTTTCACTCCTGTAAATGGTTTGAGTTCTCATCATGTGATGAAGCAGCTTCTGATCAGGACTGAAACAGATCAAATTCAGATCAGTGAGGTCTTAGGTTCTCATTCGTCCAGATCCTGGTGTCTTAGCTCTGTACGGAGGCAGCTGGACTTGACTTGACTCAGGTTCTAAACGTAATGGACTAGGAACTTAAGATGTTTTCCTGAGATCCTTCATCGGACAGTGCCACGTTTCAGTCACATGACTCAGTAGGGTCACCTGACCTCACTGACTCTCAGGATGTTAACGGCCCCACTCCAGGTTAAATACAGTGACGTCTCCAGGGACCCGGAGCAGGTCCAGCTGTGTCCGTGTACAAACACCAGTTATTTCCTGATGTTTGAGTGACGACGTCTTTGTCTCTTTCCGCTTCAGCGCTACGGACGAAGCGTGGCGGCTGCTGGCCTCTTACCTGGACAGGTATCCCTCCTCTAATGGACAACACCACCGCTGCGTCATCAACAAGCTGCTGTCACATGGCGCCCCTCTGCCTGATTGGCTGGTCAAGTCTTACAAGGTGAGAATCAGCCAATGAGGAGAAATGTGGCTTTTACTTAATGATCCAGTAGAAACGTTACAACGGCCTTAACTGACCAGTCGGTCACCTGCAGGCGATCAATAATCATCAGCCGATGATCCAGTTCCACCAGGTTTGACTGCTGGTCTGGTTTATGGATGGATGGAGGGAGGGATCAATGATGAATGGATGATAGATAGATGGATGGCTGAATGACGTCCACTCAGTTACTGAGCAGCTCCTCTGCACATGCTTAGTGAAGACGTGTCCTCAGATCAGCTGCTGTGTCTTTGTTTCCCATCATGCTCTGCTGGTCTCAGGCCGTGGACGCGGCGTCTCTGCTGCGTCTCTACCTGAATTTTGACCTGCTGGAAGCTGCGGCCGAGCTGGTCCTGGAGTACGTGGACGCTCTGCTGGGAAGAGGACACCAGTACTTTGGAATAGAGGTAATACTACTAAGAAGTGCTTGAAGTACTGCATCCACCTCCAGACACTGGGAGTTACACCGTGGTCCAGTGTCTCCAGTCAGGGACCATTTCAGAACCAGTCAGATCCAGATCTACAGAGTCTGGACTGTTTGTTCTGAAGAAAAGTTACAAATAAAGTTTTTGTTTTTTCTTTGGTTTTATACTAAAACTTTTAACTTAAAATATTTAAATTTGATTAACATCCAGTCACAGTCGGTCACGTTTGATCAGAACAGATGATTTTACCGCGCACACAGAGAAACACACACACAGAAACGCACACACTGATTGTGTAAAAAACATTTAGTTTCATGTGACAGATTTTTTTTTCTCATGTTTAACGTGACTGAGTTTCACTCTGACTCGGGTGTGTCGTTGCACTGTGTGTGTGTGTGTGTGTGTGTGTGTGTCTTTCAGAGGCCGTTGTCTGCGACCTGGACTTCGGTCTGGCTGCCGTACACGTCCATCGATCAGCTGCTGCAGGCACTCGCCGAGACTCAGACCAACAGCGGCGTAAGTACTCATCACTTCTGTTCACAGTACCTCTGTCTGCGTGGCCTCTTTGACCTGATGCTCGTTACTCTAACCGTCTGCGTTGCATCTAAATACAAGCGTTTGGCTGTAACATCTGATGAGTAAATGATGCTCACACATCTGGATCAAACATCTGCTTCAGTTCACTGGAGGCAAACCTGAAACATCAATCGATTAATCTCTGCGGGCGTTTGATGAACATTCCTCTGCTGCACTTTGGTGCCTTCAGAGGGAATCAAACCTGCAACTCTGAAACTCTGTTTTTCTGTTTTCAGATTTACAACAAAGTGCGAGACAAACTGGACGAGTATCACAAGCTGGTGGATCAGACGACCAAACGCAGACTCCTCTGTCGATAGAAAGCCAGATCAGACAGAGAGCGGAGGCTTTGTTGTGTTCAGACCTGATGTAAATATTCAGCATGCTGAAACCAGGCTTTGTTCAGCCGCGTCTGAGTGTGTGTGTCTGTTTTATAAGAACATTATCTACATCTTTTGTACTGTTTTTCATCAGATCCGTAAACGGATGAAAATAAAGGTTTTTTTCTTGCATTTCATCCTGTGTCGTCAATGAGCGGCAAAATCTTCAATACTTAATGATTTCTTCATAAAAATATCAAATTAGATGAAACAGTGGTTCCTTTAACAGCCATCTGGAGCTTTTGGTTTGTATCACATGGTCTTACTCAGCAGGTGGAGTCTGACCGGGTCTCATCAGTGTCCAGTTTTTTTCTCAAACTCTTCAGCTCCACCGACCTGCTGCTGTTTATTGTCTACAATGATCCATTTCTAACACATTACTATGTTTCATGTTCCACTCTGCTTCAGATACATGTTGGATTCATATTCTCTGCAGACTGTAATGTAAATAATTAGAATC
>JBBMJY010000021.1:124319-135782 GCA_037833715.1 Toxotes lorentzi
ATGATATTGTTCTGGCCTCCAATGCCACTGTGAGGAACCTGGGAGTTACTCTCGATCAAGACTTGTCCTTTAACTCCTACATCAAAGAAACTTCTAGGACTGCCTTATCTCACCTTCATAACATCACAGAAATCAGTCAAATCCTGTCTCAAAATGATGCAGAAAAACTTGTCCATGTGTTTGGTACTTCTAGGCTTGACTTTTGCAATTCCTGATTCTCAGGCTGCCCCAACAAGTCTCTAAAGACTCTCCAGCTGATTCAAAATACTGCAGCATGAGTACTGACAGGAACCAGGAAACCAGATCTTATTACTCCTGTATTGGCTTCTCTGCATTGGCAGAGAATTTAAAATTCTGCTCCTCACCTACAAAGCCCTCAATGGTCAGACACCATCATATCTCAAGGAGCTCATAGTACCTTATTACCCTACTAGAACTCTGTGCTCCCAGAATGCAGACCTACTAGTGGTTCCTAGAGTCTCCATTAGTACAATTGGTGGCAGATCCTTCAGTTACCAGGCCCCTCTGCTGTGGAACCATTTACCAGTTTGGGTCTAGGAGGCAGACTCCCTCTCCATGTTTAAGAGGAGGCTAAAACCTTCCTCGATGATAAAGCATTGAACCATCTACAAGTTAAGCTGCTATAGACTGACTCAGCTTCTTCTCTTTCCTGTAGTTCTGTTCTTTCTCTCCTCTCTTCTCTTCTGCTGTCGCTCTCTGCAGGTTCATCTGTTCACCTATCAGCTGCTGTGGATCTACTGCCCCATTACTAGTCTCATTAATTATTATTGTTATTCCTACTATTAGTCTGACCATCTTTAGTTCTTTTATTGTTGTTTGATGGTTGGTTTGTATTGTTATTAGTCCTATTATTTATCCTACTTTTGTCCTCTCATTACTTTTAATCCTGCACTTCATGAAACCTGCATTGTCCCAAGTTCTCTCTCTCCCTCCCTCTCTCTGCCCCCTCCACCCATCTCTCTCTCCCTCTCTCTCTCTCTCTGCCCTCCACCCATCTCCCTCCCTCTCTCTCTCTCTCTCCCTCCCTCTCTCTCTGCCCCCCCCATCTCTCTCTCTCTCTCTCCCCCCCTCTCTGCCCCCCCCACCCATCTCTCCCCCTCCCTCCCTCTCTCTCTCTCTCTGTCTCTCTCCCTCTCTCTGCCCCCCCACCCATCTCTTTCTCTCTATCTCTCTCTCTCTCTCTGCCCCCCCATCTCTCTCTCTCTCTCTCCCCCCCTCTCTCTCTCTCTCTCTCTGTCTCCCTCCCTCTCTCTCTCTCTCTCTCTCCCCCCCCTCTCTCTGTCTCCCTCCCTCTCTCTCTCACTCTCTCTCTCTCTCTGCCCCCCCACCCATCTCTCTCTCACAGCTCAGTCCTACCTCAGTCTGCACCATGTGTGATCGGTGAAGTCTCAGGTCAAAGACGGAGCCGTAGATATCCAGAGTGTCCTTGGTGTCCAGCTGCTGCAGCACTCGGTCCAGAACGATGAAGGTCCCTGTACGACCCACACCAGCACTGACAAACACACACACACGTTTAAAGCCACTGAAAGCCGTCTGATTTTTATTTATTCAGTCGATGAACGTCTGATACAAAAATAGTGCAAAGATGTTCTTTGATGTCCTCAAACCTAAAGACACTCAGTTTACTCTGAGACCAGCAAAAACCAAAGAGCCTCACATTTAAGACGCTACGTGTTCAATTTTTTGTCCTCTCGTCTTAAAACAAAGAGTTAATCAATCATCAAAATGAAATGAATTTCCTATCAATCAACTCATCGATAAATCAGCTTCATTCAGCTCGAGGTCAGTTACTGTAGAAAACATGGGGGAGGAAGTTAAAAAAAGAGGGAGGGAAAAAAGGAATGAACCAAGTTATTTCTTGACTATAAAAGGTGGATTTAGAGTGAAATTCCCCTTTAAACACACTGTATGAATCTTTTTTTTGTACCTGCAGTGGACCACGGTGGGTCCAGATCCAGGAGTCCTGTTGACGTAGTCCCTGACAGTTCGGACAAACTGGATAAGGGACTGGGTGGTCTCTGGGACTCCGTGATCAGGCCACACCGTGTAGTGAAACTGACGAACCAGACGGGTGAAGCTCAGCTGCTCCTCCTGACACACAGACGTACAGGCTCAGAATCAGAAACTGACTCGGAGGGAAGGGGGCACTGTTCCACTGCAGCACACACACTGATCTGGTGTCATGAGATAGTCTCTAATTATTTCTTTGTCTTTACTGATAACGTGTGTTTGTCTAGATCAGATTTAGCTTTTTCTTTTGCCCATTTATTTCTCCATCATATTGTTATTCACATTATGTCAGTGTCTGTGTGTCTAAGTTAAACACCTGTGCTGACTGGCAGGTGCCACAGGTACCGAACACATGTTAAACACCTACATGTCTTTTCTGAGAATTGTTTTAAATACAGTTTTACTGGTTGCACTGAAATCCTGTCATAAATGGTCAAATAACAGAAAGAATAAAACATGACTGCTTTAATGTCTTTGTTACATACACTGCAGATGTTGAACTCTCGGATGGTCCACTCAGGTAGAACAGACTCTGACAACATCTGGACGATTTGATCTCCATAGTACAGAGGATCCTGGTCAAACGGCCAGTAGTGATCACACTTCACCTGATGGAGAGAAGAAGAGGAGCAGCTTAAAAACAGAATGTATTTGTTAGTTTAATCACTGCTGTCTCTCATTTACACTTCACTGATTCTGTCTGAAAAACTAACTTTAGTCCTTATCAGACATTTTGACACTGAGGCTGCACGTCTTCATCCACACGTCTGCGCATACTGTCACACTGTCTCAGCTCTGCCTGTCCACTGATGGATTTCTCCCTGTTGGGTTGTTTAACGTCAGTGTAAAGAGAGAGAAGCTGGTACTCTGATTCTATGCACAGAAACACAACACACGTGAATGAGGCTGCATCACCTCCTCATGGTTTCACCTGCACAGTTCACACGTTCATGTGACGTGTGATGAAGCAATTCTTCTTCTTTGGGTCTGACGACCTGCTCAAAGTGTCGATATACAAACAACTGAATCAGGGTGTTTCTGTCAAACGGTGGGAGGTGATTTATGAAACAAACAGGTGCGTGATTTTTTAAAAATCTGATGCGTTGGCAGACTTTTGATGTTATAGATCCATTAAACTCCACTAACTTCACGTCATGCACAGGAACCTGACTCAGAGACCTGAGATACAGCATCAGAAGCTGCTCAGCAGTACTTTGCTGTGAAGGCAGAGGGATTTCTCTTCGTCCCCATGGTGTTGTTTCCTTCTACCCACCCTTCCTTTCTCCACACACTGAGTGACCATCACGATGTTGTGGACATTCTGCTCCCAAACCATCTTCCAGAAATCGTCTTTTGTTCCCGGGAGAGGACCCTGCGTGGCAATGTACTCCCGACGGAAGTTATTACCCTGAAAACACACAGTGTCAGCATTGTTGTTGATACCCCCCTGTCCCCTGTCCCCTGCCCCCGTCCCCAGTGGGCATTTCACCTTTTAAATCTAGAGTGAGGCCAAAAAGCTTAGATATACGTACTGTACATACATAATCCCACCCTCATAACTGCTGTGACATCGTACAGCTCTCTGTAGGATGTGGAGGAGTAAACCAGTGTAATGCCCCTTTATAATATGATGTTAATCTGAACCATGAGTGCATCATACGTTCAGTAACAAGTCTTACAGGGATGTAGCTGGCGTTGATGTAGTCGGAGCAGGGATCATCATCCACATAGGACAGCTTCACCCTGGTCGAGTCGTCTGAATACAGAAACCACAGAAATACTTCAGAGGCGCAGACCTACATCTCCTGTCTCCATGTTCGTGTATGTGCGGAGCTGAGAGTCACTCACAGGGCAGGATGTTGTTGTATCGGTTCTTCCCCCGGTTCTCCGACAACAGAGCCGAGTCCAGCGGCTGATTACGACCGACGTCCTTCAGATCCTGACGGAAGAAAACAGCACAACGGGGCTGAGCAGGTCATCAATGTTTTCTATAGCAATGGAGGTTGCTACACATACACACACATGCATCACGTATCTTCTCATACGCATTCAACTGTAAGTAAAGCTGGTAGCTGACCTCGTACTCCTCCGAGAGCAGATAGTTGGAGTCAGCCTGAAGTTTATTGTAGTGAGACTCAAAGTTTATGATCTTGATGGGACTGAAGGAGACAAACAAAATGCTAAATAGAATAAAAAAAAATAAAAGATAAACTGATGAAGAACAGATGTTTGATTTCTCACCTGGAGATGCGACGGCTGCTGGAGATAAGAGGAGGATTATTAACCATCAGTTTACAGATTTATTGTATTAAAGGAGCTGTTAGATGAGCTGAACAGTCACAGCGAGCAGCAAACCCTGACAGACCTCAGCCCCGTGAAGAGGAGCTATTTCAGGTCACTGAGTGATCAAATGAGTGAAGTAGTGCAGCGTGAGTCTGAACAGTGGGAACTGGACTTTATGACAGCACAGCTGATATCTCCATAAAATCAGGCTCACCTGATCAAAGACACTTTAACAACACGTTAAAGACTAGAGACCATGCTGGTGTGTTGCAGCATGTTGGTTCCATGTGAGTGTTTCCTGTTGTCACAGTCACTGCGAAGTTTCAAGTCAAGTCCAAACTCGAGACCAACAAGTCCAGGTCCTAAACCCTGTGCTCTGAGACCCTGTTTGAGTCATTAAGTTAAGTCGGTTCTTGTTGATTTATTATGTGGCCCTGACCAGCTTATTATTGATCTACATTTTTAAAGAGAACAATAGTTTCTGAAGCACATTGACACAAATAATATTAAATATTCACATGGGTGAAATGATGGGCTGTGCCTGTTTTATCAGACTGACTGAGGTAAAACAGCAGATAAATGGAGCTAAATAAATAAAAGTCCAATAAAACCTTAAAGAAATGAGAGGGATGACATTAAAAACGCGATATTTCTTATTAACATTATCACTGGTTAAAGAAGGTCTGAGCTACAGTATTAGTATGACTTTAACAGTGTCAGTTTTTGTTTCAAAGTGCCACTGTAAGACACTATTCTTACCCTCTGACCCCCAGGTGAACTCCTGATGTCGTTCTCTCTCTCCTCACACTCATCCTGACCACCGCTCTCTCCTCCACACTGAAACACACAGCAGCTCGTTACTGCGGCTCGTTACTGGGGGCGGGGTGCTTCTGTTAAAATAGGCTGGACCTGTGTGTCATTTCTGATGCACCGGACTGATACTGTTACAGATCAAAATAAAAACTGCGCATCATAACTAGAAAATGCAATTTCCAGTTAGAGACTGTTCTGGTTTAAAACCTCATTAAACACACTCAGTGTGTGACACTCACACTTTGCGAGCCTTGTGTCTGCAGACGAGCAGAGCGGTGACTCCCACCATCATGACGATGAGGAACAGCCCGGCGCTGACGCCCTCGATCACACCGCTCAGAGGCTCTGCAGGAGAAGGAGAATCTCAGTGCTCCCTTCATTCATTCATTCATTCAGATCTGATTTCCTTCCCTCTCTACACTCCACACCGCGACCTGACTGCGTTCGGCTGCACCACCCTGTGTTTTGCTCTTTATACCAAACTGACAGAGCTGGAGATGACGATTCTCCTCACCAGCCTCAGTGACCACAGGGACGGACAGGTATGTGTCGGCATACAGAGGAGATGAGACGGGGACATCGCTCTTCTCCTCGTCAAACAGCTGAGTGAAAGCTCGAACACTGAGTCTGAAGGACATGAGCACACAACACATGAAAGCTGCTGTACCTCTGGCCTTTGTGACAAAAGTTTTTGGGCGTGATATGATTCTTCTATTTGGAACTTTTTCATTTAAAACTGGAACTTTTTTTGTTTTGAGGAAAACATTTGAAAAGACAAAGAAAACCTTCAGTAATTTTCTGTTAAATATTTCTAACAATCCAAATCTTTTTCACTTCCTCAATACCTGTAGGCAGTTTTCGGTTTTAGTGGTCCATCACAGAAATGGTTCAGGCCTCTGCTGGTCTCTGGATCCGTGTGTCTGTGGTCACAGGTCCCCCCCAGAGACTCCATCCCTGTCCCCACACTGATCTCAAAGCTGTGGGAGCTATCGGGGCCCTGGTTGCAGTAACTGTGGAAGTAACTGGTCTGGTAGGACTTGATGGAGCTGTTGGATTTATAGTCCAGGTAGGAGGGTAGAGGGTGCTGCTGCCTCGGCTGAGTGTTATCCACACCTCCAAAAAGGAAAAAAGGACAAACAGGCCTGTGACACACTCTGCTCATAAAACACATCAGCAGTCCCTAAAATTCACTTTAAAACCTGTAAGAGCTGCCAGCACCAACTCCAGACTCTGGACCAGTTGGGAAAAACTGAATCAGCGACACAGTTTTTTCTGAGAATCATATCGTCCTCAGACATTTGTCCAGCTGGAAACTTTCTGTCCCATTTAGCTTTTCCACTTTGCCCATGACAGACTAGTTATTATCATGGCATTTATTTTTCAATTGATTTCAGTAATTTTTATTTTTTTTACAAACACTTTAAGACAATGTAGATTCATTACAAATATTTCTTCAGAATAATCTCACTGACTGGGCTGTACATCAGAGGGTGGAGCCAAGAACAAAGAAGTTGTTTTCACAGACAAACTTCATCAACTGGGGAAAATACTAATAACAAATTATCCAATATTAATATTATTATTACTTGTTTTATTCAATTATTGATGTTTGTGGCACCAGCAGGACGTTTTAGCTCTGGCCATAATTCTGCATGTATGAAAAGTACAGGTACGAGTATCGGTACAAACTGATTAGATGTGAGTGGGCCACAGGTGGAATAAACAGGACAAAGGAAAATAATATTAAGTTTTTGTCTTTACCATGATCATCTTATTTTTGTGACTCATTAGCATTAACATGGTGCATAGCTGCAGGTAAAGGGTGTGGCTCCACCTGCTGAGGTTTAACCAACCAATGAGACAGGGTCGGGGTGTTGGTACCTTCTGACTCAGTCACCACCACAGTGAAGAACCTGATGGCTCCATTGACGTCGCTGAACCAGCTGCAGTTAAACTTGAAGACAATGGAGGATTTGGTAACCCCTTCAGGCTTAACACTGACCCGGACACTGAGGGGGGGTACCGGAGGACCTGGGGAAGTCATGTCAGGAAGTTTTAGAAAACTTAATTAGACACTTGATAACTTGATTGGTAAGAACTGAGTCCTGGTCTAAACCCGACTCAGCTGGTTTTTATGTTTCCATGCAGAAAAACGTGTGCCCCCCTCCCCTCTTACGGTCGATCATGGTGACCACGCCGTCCTGAGCCTCCTCACTGGTCGTCCTGTCCGAGATCACCTTCACAGAGACGGTGTATCGTTTGTGGGGCTCCAGCTGGGTGATGACATAGGTGGTGGAGTTTCGGCCGGTGCGTCTGGAGTAGACCAGCGTCTGGGAGTCCTGGTGAAGACACTCAATGGTGTAGGAGTCGTAGTCGGCCGCAGGCGGCGTCCAGGAGCAGGAGATGGAGGTGGAGCTCTGAGGGTGACAGTGGAGGTTGTGGACTCGCTCCGGCTCTACAGCAAGAGACATCAACACACAGTCTGAATTCAACTTTAATATTAGACACATGTATTTACTCAGAATATATTTATTTATTCATTTATAATAAATGTACTCATTTAAAATGTATTTAGTCCATAAATACAACAAATAACAAATAATCAGGAAAAAGGAAGAAAACATTCAGCACTGAGGTTTTATTCTGCACATAAAGAGGACGACAACCTCCCCACACTGATGACCGTCTAAACCACGCTGCTCTCAGCCATCCATCCATCATCCATCCACCATCCATCCACCATTCATCCATCATCCATCCACCATACATCCATCTGTCCCCCATCCATCCACCATTCATCCATCATCCATCCACCATCCATCCATCTGTCCCCCATCCATCCACCATTCATCCATCATCCATCCACCCATCTGTCCCCATCCATCCACCATTCATCCATCATCCATACATCTGTCCCCCATCCATCCACCATTCATCCACCATCCATCCACCATCCATCCATCATCCATCCACCATCCATCCATCCATCTGTCCACCATCCATCCATCATCCATCAATCATCCATCCATCCATCCATCCAGCATCCATCCATCATCCATCCATCATCCATCTGTCTGTCTAGGAGTTTTCAGGTGGATTCTTATATTGATTTTTGAAAGTAAAAGAAAACTCCGATAATAATGGATCAGTTCCTGGTTTTCAGCATTAATTCTAATTTTCTTTCCACGGGTGCTAACAGAAACATTTTTGAGAAGGTTGAGAACTCTTAAGTTAAATATGCACTGGGACACATTCACAAACTTTGATCAGGTTATATCAAGATACTCTGACCCTTTCAGAGACAAATAAAGCTTTGAAGTGAACTGAAGTGAACTGTGGCCACCTACTGGTTCGGATGCTGTTGTAGATGGGTGTGCTGTAGGTGGGCGTGGCACCGCGCTCCGTGGCCCCGCTGACGGTGCGAAGACTGAAGGTGTAAAGTCGTCCAGGGAACATCCCCGTCAGGATGCGGCTGCCGGACGGTCGGCTGTGATATGGGTTGATGACGGACAGCTGGTCCCCAGGAGACCACTTCAGATCAAAGTCGTCGTAGTCGGAGTCCACGGGACCACTCCATGTGATCTCCAGGGAGGTGTTGGTAACACCCCCAAACAGGAAGGAGGTTGGAGGTCTGGGTGCTGGGGCAGCAAGAAAGACATGTTTTTGTTGCTCAGAGCTCCAGCTCTCATTAAGAACACATTAAGAATCCAGGATGTGTCAGGCTCAGCTCACCGGTCCTGCCCACAGTGCCGGCTCTGCTGCTGAGCTCTCCACTCAGACTCAGCACCTCGGCTCGGTACAGTCGACCCGGGACCAGGTCTGAGAAGGCGAACTCCATGACCTCTGACCCCAGCTGTTGCTCAGCCCGCTGAGAACCGTCGGGGTTGTAGAGAGACAGCAGGTATCCGCTCAGATCACCACCACCATGTTCCCAGTTCACCCACAGAGCATCAGACTGGTTTCCACTCCGAGCCCTGAGAGACAGCACGGCCGCTGGGACTGCAGAGGAAAACAAGCACACAGCTTTTATACCAGCTTTGACTCAGAACGATCAATGATGAATGATCAGAACATCAAAGTTGGTATTCAACATATCTCCCGTGAAGTTTTGATTAGTTAATCTTAGTCTCTGACTGAAGTGACACTGGCTCCTGTATCATCTGTTCATCCAGTCTGCAAAGCAAAAAATGAAAAGGAGTCAGAACTTTTTTCCTGTTGTTTTGTTTTCTCTGTTTGTCCTCCGTGCTCTGCAGCGAGCACACACCTCATCTTAAAGTTCTAAAGTTCTGTTAGTTAGAGAGAGTCGGGTTCTTCAGAAGTGACAGATGAACCGAGGCCTCACGTAAACAGAAACGTGCAAAGAGAGTGAAACTGAGGAAAGAAAGAGTGGTTCATTCCATTAACCTGTGATGGGCTATAACGCAGATTTGGCTCATTGGTCATTTAATGAATAAGAGAGTTTAAGAGGAAACAACTATACTTTAATTTCTCTAAATGAGCCTTTGTTTTAACATGCTCACAGCATTCAGCGACATCTAGTGGTCACAGTCATCATAGCATCTTCATTGCTTACAAAATACCTGTAAGATCATAACTGCAGTGACCAATCACATGACCAGAACCCCACACCACCGTCATCAGTGGTGGAGGTTTACACTCTTCAGACGCAAACAGGACACACTCTTCTTTTGTTTGTTTGCTTTTGATGCTTATGAAAATTAAACAATTAGATTCTGACCTGTTCTTATTTTTTTATTTCCAGATTAAATGAAATGAATGAATGAATGAATGATACAGGCACCAGGTCAGAGTTCAAAGCGAGATATGTGGACTAACCACAGTTAGCAATTTCTAAAACTTCCGTTCAGACTGGTCACAAATGCACTGAGGAAATCATCATGGCTTTTCATTCACAGAAGACACAGTCTGAGTCGTACTAACCTTGGTGACTAAACTCATCTTCATGAGTACAACCTCACCTGTTCTGGCAGCGATGGAGGACTGGTTGGTCTGCTCTCCACTCAGGGTCTCTACCACCATCTTGTATAGAGCTCCAGGTCTGAGACCTTGGAAGGAGCACTGCTGACTGCCTGACTGGACACGCCGTCTCTCCTGCAGCGAGTCATCACTTTTATACAAGAAGATCAGATAAAAGTCAAACTCTCCCTCCGGTGGAGACCAGAGGAAGGACAGACTGGTGGTGGTGTTGGTTTTAATGGACAGGCCGGTGACAGCTGCAGGGCCTGATGGGAAGAGTCAAAAAAACTCCTGTGACCGTTTTCAAACTTTGTATATTCAACAGTTTACTTCAGCAGACTGATAATAGTCCAGTTTTAGGTTCCGGTTCAGGATAAGCTGCCACTCGTCTTCACATAAGATTCTACAGAGGAGCAGAAACTTAAAAAAAAAAAAAAAAAACTATCAGTATTTTAAGTATACTATATTGCTCTTCTTTTGTATTATTTATTTCTCGGTTTATTCTATTTGTTTTATTTCTTTATTTCTTATTTTATTCTCTTAACTTTTTTAGTAAGCTTGACTTGGGGGGGATGCACAAGAATTCCAATGCACATGTACTGCAATGTATCTGTGCAACATATCTGTGCAAATAAAACTCTATTCTATTCTATATAAGACTGAAAAGAGTCATGGACCACAGAATGTTCTGACTTTTCAGATCATTCAAGAAATAAATCTTTTAATGTCTTTATGCTTCATGTTTATTTACAAATTACAACTTTTTTCTCAAAATCTATATTTTATACATATTTTGTTTCTTTTCTTGATAAATGACATTTTTCTTGAAATGTTTTTTGCCAAAGAATTCAGTTTTTTTTTTCCTCAAGACATTACAAGTTGTTTTCTTGAAAATTGTCTTTACTTGTATAAAACCACTCTCCCCTGTCCGAGTTAGAAGCAGGAAGTCTTACGTGTCCGAGCCTCGGCGCTGACCCCTGGACTGTGGACGCCCCCGCTGGTGGTCTGGACAAGGAGTCGGTACTTCTTTCCTGGGGTGAGGCCATCGAACCGGTACCTGGTGTATCCGAAGGGCTGAGAGGAGTTTGTCACCAGACTGCCTCTGTCGTCCAGCACCTGAAGGATGTATCCATCAGCCACACCCAGAGCTTCCTGCCAGCTCACCTGCAGGCTGCGGGTGGTGTGGAGGTTGTCCACCTGGAGCCCTGTCACTGCTGAGGGGACTGGACATAAGGGGGTTGTTAGGTCAGGTTTGTTGGGCTGTCCTCTGGACTCAGTGCGGGAGGTAGGAGACAGAAGGGTCCTAGCAAAACTGTCATCTATGCTGGACCATGAGTCCCACCCCCTGCAGGACATCCT
>JBBMJY010000021.1:153592-171757 GCA_037833715.1 Toxotes lorentzi
TAATCCCAATGACATGCTCCAATCTTTCCAATAGGATACTATGATCAATAGTGTCAAATGCAGCACTAAGATCTAGTGTAGTATAGAGGACAAGGACCTTCGTGCTTTTTATTGCACTATTTTCATTTCAGTGTGAAGTTTGACAGAAAATATGTGTTAAGTTTACAGACGCTGAATAATGTAGGTCGACGCAGCTTCAGCTCCCACATTAAAACATATCAGTCCAGAGGCAGCAGGACGACAGAGACGTGGGGTTTAACAGCTCAGCTTCACTTTGCTGAGGAGACGTCAGTGTTTGATGGTTCAAACTGAGCTTCACCACAGAGACCAACCTGTGAAGTAAACGAATGAAGAAGTAATTTTATAATTTTAGTGTTTTACCATAAAAGACTTTGATTCCTCCGCGTCAGACGTGACTGTTCACAGCTTTTTACTGGTCACTGTTCTCCGACCTCAGACTTTGGAATGATTTGTTTCCTGTGACAGTGATACTGATTTTTCTGCACTGAAGCCTAAGAAAACGACGTGTGTGTGTGTGTGTGTGTACCATGTCAGGTCTTTACTTGTGTGTTTAACCTCTGTTGAAAAGCCTTTTGTTGCTGATTGGTAAGAAGGAAGTTCCACCCTCAGCAGGAAGTCATGCTGTTTAACCCCAACGGCCGCAGAGCTCAGGACAGACCCGGACCACTGAGACCAGACCTGGTGACTGGACTGTTCTCTACGAACATAATGAGGAAGTGTTGTTAATTTACATATTTTGCGAGTTGCTGAAAGTCTCAGTAAAATGTTTGTTAAATCTCTGATCTGTCACTTCATCATCCACCAGCAGTGATTTCAGCTTCTTGAAACCGGTTCTGGTTCTGTTCAGACTCACAGCACCATTCAGGTCAGGGAAAGATCCTGAACCACCATCTTTCCTGAACCTGAAGCAGAGACGGGGATCTGGGTGTGAACCTGGTCTCTGGAGTCACAGTCCTAATCCTTGTACGTCCTCCATCCTCTCTGACCCTCCGAGTCGCTGACAGAGCGTTTCAGTTCGACACCACACTGTGTCACACTGCAGTGCATCATAACAGCGGTAGTATAACATGACCCATGATAACACACAGTCATCGTACTGTGCCTAATAAAACGCTCTGTAACGTGATCTAATTCTTCTGCTTCTTACCTCGTGTTCATTGGATTTATTTAACTGAAGTTTACTGACTTTGTGTCTTTGAGGTGGGTTTGGATCCTCGTGGTTTCTTCGTCTTCATGTTTTAGTTTTTTCAGTGATGTTCAGCTCTGAACATGCTGAGAATTGGACTCGTGACTGACTGATGCTTTTCTCACTGGTCAAACTACAAAAAACAGGCAGATCCAAGTTACAATCAGGTGGACTGGTTGTTGAAAGTCTCTGTGCAGTTTATATCTGTTCACATCATCCTGGAGTCCACAGCTGCCACCTGCTGCTGTCTGATGGGTACTGCACAGCGAATACTGGTCTTTAACTGAGTGCACAGGTACGAAGTCCAAGACAGCGAAGGGTATAAAAATCTTGAGGCTAGGATCAGAAGAACCAGGAGGGAGAAACAGGCTCAAGTACAATGAACCACAGGCTGGAACGTTGGACACGGGGACGAAGACACAGGGGCAGACAAGACAGGTGAAACACATTAAGGTGGGGAAGGTAATAAGAACTGGCAGGAAACACAGGAGGGCAGGAAGTGAATCTGGAACTAGACATCAGGTTAGTGATTTCAAAATAAGACAGAAACCAAACATAAAAAGCAACACAAGGGAACAGAGACATCAAACCAGACTTAAGGACTAAACCCAACGTTCTCCAGAGATCAGCTAAACATGAACCAGTAAGACAGGAGAGTTCAACAGACCACTGGACCCCAGTCTGCTGTTCTGAAACATCTGACCCGAGGGTGATCCAAACCGGGGGATGCGAACCAGTCTCCCAAAATGGGATCTATTGATTTGTGCACATGGACACGATTTATTTTTTTGTGACAGTTCATCATCCACCTGCAGTGACTGCAGCTCCATGAAACTGGTTCTGGTTCTGTTCAGACTCTCTCAGAACTTGGTTCAGGTCAGGGAAAGATGCTAGTCTGGTTTAATACAGAAACAATCCAACCTGTTTATTTATACTGTGTCAGAAGCACAGAGCTTTGTTGGTCTGTGTGTGAGGAAGGACTCTAACCTGAGTTAGGGACTCTAACCCAGTGTGTCCCTGGAAACACAGAGAAGAACCAGCAGAACATCCAGCTGCTGGTTCTGTCATGGAGCAGCAGCACTGAACAGTTCTGCTGTTTTCTGTCTATTAGAGGCTGCTTCTGTTCACTCTGAGCCGACTCACACGGCTGAACTTCAGTGTCCAGGGTGTTTCCTCTCACCTTCGTTCATGTCCAAGGACAAGTCACAGCCTTGATTAAAGTCCATTAACTGTTTCCTGTTTCTCTCCCTGCAGCAGACTGACAGGAAACTGAGAGATGGAAAGCGAAGCGTTCACAGGACGCACTGCTCTGAATCTGCTGTCCTCTCAACACACAAACACCATACAAGTGAAAATGAGTTTTCGTTGGCAACTCTGTGAAATGTCTTCAATCAGTTGATCAGTCAGTTCCTTTGTGGTCCAGCAGAGAAACAAGATTGAAAACACAAAGCCCGTAAACACAAACAGTGAATGAGGTTCATGTGGAGACACAGCCGAGGAGGCGGGGGTTCGTTTTTCTGAGGGAGGCCTGAAGGTGGGAGCACAAATGTTTTCACCTTCACAGCGGAATAAACAATCACGTTCTGTTTTTCTCTGTATAAACACACTGCGTGGGTCTGTGAAGTCCTGGTCCTGGTCCTCTCACTGTCACAGATTTAATCAGTCTCTGGAGCTCAGACTGACACTGACCTGGATCAAAGGTGATTTGCTCACAGGCTGACCAGTCACACACTTTGAACACATCTGCTGTCAGGTGAACAGCTGAAGGACAGAGATGCAGAGACACTGCAGTCAAATGGTTTTCATCCTGAATCCCTGGACTGAACTCAGTGGCTGGAAAACCTCGATGACGTCAGCTGGGACTCACATACTGTGATGGACATTTTTCAGTCTTCTGACATTTTACTGACTAAACCATTAATCAGAAAGAACAAACAGATCAATGTCAAGACAATAAAAACTCTGGAGACGCTTCTGTATATTTAGAAAATAATTTAATAACATTGAAATCCAACATATAAAAACAACAGTGGAAGGACTTTACTCTCCTCTCATCGCTAATACTCTTTAATGATTATGTGGCAGAACTTTGACAAAAAGAAAAAGACAAAATTGCACATGAGAGTCCTGACTGTATCTAACAGTAGTGCGTTTAAAGGGCGTTCCCGTGGCTGGGCTCGGTGTGGATCAGTCTCTGTGGCAGTGTCTCTCACACTCATTCAGACCGGACCCAAAGAGAAAATACTAAACAGGAAGCGGCCACGCTCGGCACCCAGATCAATACTCAGTTTGATCAGTTTAACAAAATAAAAGTCTTCTTTTTCCTCTGGGACACAAAGAAAAACCAACGTGCAGATGTTGCACCTTCGATATGGGTGGGGGTGGGGGTGGGGGGCGCATCCTTTAAAACACACACTGGGGAGGGGTCAAACACCACAGTGAGATGTCACGGTCACTCCCAACCACAACCCCCCCAGGGAACTTAAAATAAAAAGGGAGGGAAATGAAATCCAAACAAAAAGCGACAGAAACAAAAGGAGGGAGGACATGGATCGGCACTCAGCAGGTCTATACTTACGTACATGATGTGATGGGACATAAGCAGGTCCACATGTGGACATTCGAGGGAGCACAGGGCCTCCGAGGTGTCCTGGAGGTGGGACGTCTGTCTTACCTCGTCTGATTTGTCTGCCCTCACTGAATCATCTACAGCCAATCAGCTGATTTCTTTTTATTTTTGTGATGATAAGTGTCGGAGTCTGACATCGCAGAGACGGAGCTGAGGACCATCAGTGATCTTCTCCCTGAGCTCGGCCCACGACTAAACTCACTCCCACCTGCTGACACCAGTCTACAAGCCTCCTCAGCTTATCTGAGGCACCTCCTTCAGACGCTTCAAACAGCAGGCGCTGGAGGGGGAGACAGGGGGAGAGGAGAGGGGGAGACAGAGAGAGAGAGGAGACGAGGGGGGAGGAGAGGGAGAGGCACGAGGGGGCAGAGGAGGAAGGAGAGTAGAGGGGGAGACAGAGGAGGGAAAGGCATAAAGAGAGACGGGGGCATGAAGAGACAGAGGGGGGAGGACAGGGGGCAGCAGGTGAACATGCGTGTTTACAGGTGTAGTATAACTAAGAGACAGAGCCTGTTTCCATCTGTCACTTCACGTGACTCCAGAGTAAAGAACAGAGCAGGTGTACCTAATGAACTGACCGTACAGGTGTCCCTGACGAACTGACCGTACAGGTGAACCTGACGAACTGACCGTACAGGTGTCCCTGACGAACTGACCGTACAGGTGTCCCTGACGAACTGACCGTACAGGTGAACCTGACGAACTGACCGTACAGGTGAACCTGACGAACTGACCGTACAGGTGAACCTGACGAACATACAGCTGAGATCCACTGAGCTGCTGGTTCTGAGGCCGAGACACGTGAAGTGACTGAGTGGAACGAGGGTCAGAGACCGTCTGTGCAGTGTATTATGTGTTTGTATGAGTGTTAAAGTGTGAAGGGGGTAAATTACATCTTTCCACAGGGCAGCACACAGTGGAAGGTTTTGGAGGGCTTGCTGATAAAGAAGTCGCACCTATAAAAAAAAACAAAAAAAAACAACAAATAAAAGAGGGGAGAGGGAGAGAAGGAAACACCAGACGCCGGAACATTGAGTCAGTTCAGGAAAGGACACGGACAGAAAAAAACAAAGCATGGAATGAAGTCAGAAATTTAGTCATGTTGTCATCTTACAAAAACACAACCGTGCAACAAAAACTCAAATCAACAATCTAAACCGCCACGCGCTACAGATTACAGCGGGCAGTGATAAAAAGCCTGCAGGGGGAGAAATAAGGGTCAGTGACATAAAATGATCATAAACAGAAAAACCAAAGTGACAGAGCCGACACTGGAGCAGGTAACATTTAGGCTTCACGCCAAACTTCATACATTTTTAAATCGGTTTTACAGGAAAAGGAAACCTGTTTACTTAATTTCTGCACGTATCAAGGTGTTGACCTCCTTCAGACCCTGATAACTGTCACATCTCTCCATCACTAACTCACCTCAGATCGCTCCTTTAGCTCCCTCTCCACAGCTATCGCTCTGCCGAGAAACAGCACAGACACTCCGTCAGCTTCACTTCACGAAAACTCCTCAAAATACATTTCAGTTTTTCAAAGGATCAGTCTGCAGCTATACTCCATGTTTCTTATCGTCAATAAATCCCACGTTCACACTTCTCTGCTCTGAGCAGCCTGACAAAGGTGACAAGCAGAGGCAAATGAAGACGTGGGAGAGCTCTTCTTCTCTTTGTTTCTTAGAAAGGGAGATGAAGACATGAGATGCCGGTGTAACCACCTCTGTCTTTGTCCCATTAGCTGCACTGTGCAGGTCTGAGCACACATCAGATGCACACACAGTGTGTGTCCACAGGTTACAGGAGCTGCTGGTTTGGTCTTTTTGCAAGATTTCTTGACAAGAAGAAACATAAAATATCTGCAGACTTCAGGATTAACTGGATTTAGTTCAGTTCAGTACCTAAACCTGCTGTCTGTTTCTCTGATGTGTTTTATTTCCACTTACATTTTCCAGTTGGCCAAACACTTTGGAGAGTTACCGCTCAACATCCTGGCCTGGAATTTCAGATGTTCAAAGTTTCCGTCCTGCCACTCCTGAAACAGCAACCTGTGCAGCAACAGATCAGCACTGACACCACACCTGAACTCAGAAAGCAGCAGCCCCCTGTCCCCGAGACACCGACGCTGCCCGCCCGCCTACTGCCTGCAGCACAGACGTTTAGCTGCTAACTCCACTGCTTCTAACAGACGCCCACACCGACCAGAGTTCAGCTGCCGAGTGTTTGTTAAAGTGAGAAACATTTACACAGCCTGAGGACAACAACAACAACACACCCAACGAGCAGCTAACAGTGTGCTTACAAACACACAGTCATCAGCATGCAGCCGGATTTTCCCCTCGGGTTAAAGTGTGTGCATCTGCAGTGTATGTGTGTGTGTGTGTGTCTGCAGTGCATGTGTGTGCGTCTGCAGTGTATGTGTGTGTCTGCAGTGTATGTGTGTGTCTGCAGTGCATGTGTGTGCGTCTGCAGTGTGCGTCTGCAGTGTGTGCGTCTGCAGTGTGCGTACCTCAGGCCCAGCTCAGTGTTGTTGGGCATGGCGTACAGCAGTCTCTCCAGGACAGGTGCATGCTGGGCCTGTGGCAGGCAGCTCAGGTAAAGAGTCACCACCTGGAGATGCAGTGAAGAGAGGGGACAAACATTAACACTGTCCCCGTCCACTGTCCATGAGCGAGGCACTGAGCCAGAGGACGTCCACAGCTTCAACAAACATCCAGGGAAAATGTTGTGTTCTCAGTTCTCAGCAGGACTTCACCTGACGTCTCATATTTTGTGTTCTGTATCTGTACTTTTGTTTGAAAAAACAAACTCAGGCTCTTTTTTTTTTTAACACAGTTTTTTTGTCTTTGCGCACATTTTGTGAAACATATTTAACTAGTGCTTAGTTACTATATTTCTATGCTGTTGATTTCTCTTTCACTTGTTTATAAGTTCTTGAGGTCTTCAAAGTGAAATACTCTGAGCTGTTAAGGATAGCAGTCAGGATAATCAGGACATGGTTACATCTTCCAAAGGAAAAGACACTTAAAACCCTGAAATGAAAAACAGAAAAACCTTTTGTTTTAATGATAAACGTTGTCGTGAGTACCTCGAGTACTAAAATATAATAATCAATTATTTATCATTTGAATTGTGGGTAAAATCATCTTTCATACATCTTAGGGATGCTGGGTACAACATTAACTCATTCTATTTATTCTATTTTATTAATTTGTTTTATTTATTTTTCTTTTCTCATAGCAGCAACACCCGTCAACATGTTGGCGTTTCGACCCATAAGGTGAAAACACTGCCAGCCACACTGCGTCAGCTGGAATTAAATCTGGGGCAGTCGTATCTCGGAGTCTGTGGTTGAAACTCGTTCTTCCTGCAGCCTGGTCACACAGACATTCAGCAGCTCAATCCTGAGGTCTTGCCTTGTTGTGGAAGCGGTAGCAGCTCCAGAACTCAGCCGGGTTGAAGGGAAGTTCTAGTCGAGACGGGACGGTGCTCAGACAGCGCTGGACCAGATCTGAGAACAGTCTGGACTGGCTGTTGGCCGGACCACGGGTCTGCTGACTGCTGCTGAACACCAGGTAACTGAAGACAGAGAAAACACACCGTGGCTTGAATCCTTTCAGGCAGTAACGACAGAGTTTTTCTCTGCAGTGGATGATGGTTCCTGCAGGAGACACTCACTCCATCCACAGTGTGTGAAGTTCTTCCAGCTGCATGGCTGAGCCCAGCGCTCTCTCAAAGGCATCCACCGTTTCCTCCACAGACCCGTGCAGCCACTGCCAGCGGCTGGAACAGAGCAACACTTCAGCATCTACAGTTTAACCTTAGGGATCTCTGCAGCACACATTCTACAGGGAACCAAGAACATCTAAAGTAAAGAGGGTCAGTTCTGTCAACTCACTTCTTGAGTCTCTTCAGGAGTCATTTGGTCTACAGGGTTAGGGTCAGACTAAACTACTAAAACTACATGTAAGGATTTCCTACGCACCAAAACCACGAGTAAGAATAACAGATTCAACGAAGAAGCTTTCAGCAGGATCGGATTCCCTGGTCCACCTGTGAGGAGTCTGGTATAAAAACATCTATCAAGTGGTCCACATTGTGTTTTTGGGCTAACTTGTAAACACAGTAAATCAGCACACACCAGTGAATCAGGTGGAGGTAGGGCATCTGCTGCCTGAGCTGCTCCTGAAGCTCCTTCTTGATGACTGGACCTCTCAGCAGCTCCTCGGAGGGAAAACCAAGGATGTGGCTGGTGGGAGAAAAACAAAAAACTCAGTATGTTTCAACATGTGACACAAAGGCTGCAATTTTCACTTTCATCATTCTGTGTTTGTGTGTTTGGAAATTCAGTTGAAGTTGAACACAATGTACCGCAGAACGTCCACAGGTGTCCTCTGACTCTGCTCATCCTCACAGAGCGACAGGATGAATCCTCGGAATAGAGGAACAACGGCGCTCGACTTCTCCTGTGGAACAAAAGAACAGGAAGCCACACAGAGTAAAAATTTCATTTCCCCTGATCCAACATTAAGGGACAATGAAATCTTTGTTTCAGTCTAAAACACAACAGCAGCCAGTGTTTTACTTCAAACCAGGTGGTTTTCAAGTACAAGAGATCCCGTAACAAACCACACCAACACCTGAGCTCACCTGAGACATGAGGAACTTGCAGGAGTGATAGAAGACCTCTGCGTTGTTGGGACACTCAGCCAGAGTGTGAAGCCACATGCTGACCGCCTGATCCCTGTTTCCTTTCCCGATGTGGAGGTCAGCCAGAGCGTTTCGTAGGGTGCAGGACTCAGGACAAAACTCCAGCAGAGACTCACACACAGCAATGCCCTCGTCATACCTGCAGGGACATGACGACGTCTTCACAAGGTGTCCAAACAGGTCAACGAGCAGAAACACATACAGCACAGAGACTGTATATACTACACTGTATGTGCTGTATATAGTGTATATACTACACTGTATACCAACAAATCCCAGAGGCTGCACGCTTAACCAGGGGCAGCCTGGTATATACTCTGCAGATATCTTTTAAAAAACTCCATCTCCACACATTAACACGTTAAATATTTTCAAGCAGTTTGAAAAGCTGACTAAAAAAAAAGGTCACTCAAGGTGACTAAAGAATGATGCAGACGAGCTGTGAGCAGGTCTCTAAACGCAACAGCCTAACAAAACTGTGGAGACCCTCCACAAGGCCGAGGCAGATGGCTCACCTCTGCAGCAGTTTGTACAGGAAGATGAGGTTGGTGTGAAGAGGCAGACAGGCCAGCGTCCTCTCAGCCTGAGACAGAGACTCCTCACTGCACTGACGGATGGCATCTTAGGGACAAAGTAAGAGGCTGCAGTGTCAAACTGACATCTGAATCTGAACAATGATCTCAAAAAAAAAAAAAAAAATCACTAAAACACATTAACGCCGACCACTTCTGTTTTCCACCTCTGCACCTTGGAAGAGAGCGATGAGGATGTCCGGCGGCGTGCTGATGTCCTGCAGCATTCTCCACTCCAGCAGGAAGGACTCTCTGCTGACCAGTCTGGACGGCCCGGCCTCAGCCGGGTCGTACAGGCCGGACGGCAGCCGGTCGAACTCCGTCAGGTGGATGTAGGTGAGCCAGACCAGCGCTCTGTCACCGGCTGTCAGGTGGTCAGCTATACTCCTGTCATGGGCTGATTTCAAGGCGTTCTGCAGAGCAAACCAAACAGAAAAAATCTTTATATCCAGTGACTATGGTCTGATCTCAGGGGGTCTGCATTTCTTTTTTCTTTCCTTCATAACCAACAGGGTTAATATGTCACACCACTGGATGCAAAACCACGCACACCTGAATGTCTTAAATGAAATGTGTTTCAACCCTGGAAGCCTGCACCAGAGTCAACAACACACACAAAAGCAGAGCCACAGCTTTAGGAACATGGTTTCAGAACATGATAAACTCATCAATCGTGTCACGTTTCACCTGTAAAATGGCCAGAGCGCTCTCCATCCTGCCTGTGAATAGGTTGAGGTGGACTCTGTAGAGCAGAGCCTCCACCAGCTGGAAGGACAGTTTGTCGGTGACACCTGAAGACGCCTCAGTGAGGAGAAACTGCAGCAGACGATCGCACACGTAGTCCTTCCCCTCAAATGAGCTCTCCAGGCTCAGATACTGCAGGGGGAGCAAAGGTCATTCAGATTTAACAGATAATCATTTTACAAATATTTAGCTTATCTCATATTTAGTTTTATTGTTGTGTACTGATCTAAAAGTTTGAGAGGCTTTTTCACCATGAATATAACAACAGGTTCCAAACCCATGAACAGTCCGAGACATGAAACCACATGTTGAATTGTAATTGTGGTGACTCCAGTCTGAGACTACGTCTACACTCCACTATTGATCTGTGTCCACTCCTCTAAGAGTTAAACCAGTGTTCAGCCTCCTGCTGCTCTGAGGTCAGTGTTCAGCATGTTTTTGTTCCCATTTACTTTATATATTTCTCTTTCTGTTCTCAGACACCGATCTTATCTCAGAATCATGTGACCCAGAGGTCATTCCCAATCACAACACCATCTGACAGTCAACATAAATCCAGAATAATGACTGCTCTGTTCTGAGTGATTGCCTACACTGGTCCACACTCACTGAGCAGCTGGGATCGATCAACAACTGTCGGCAAAAAACTCCTTGTATGTGTATGCGTACTTGGTGAATAAGGCTGATTCTGATTCTGATTCTGGCGAGGAAAACTCCGGGCTGGTGTGAGTTGAGCGCCAGAGCAACGGAAAAGTTTGAATAATAAAAATAATAATATAATCAGGACATTCAGAAACAGCCAAGGAGCTGTGACAGGGCAGGAACGAGACACCGCTGTCAAGCCTTTAAAACAGATCCGAGGACTCACGTTCCACCACACTCGGTAGTCGGGCGCATGCTCCACAGCCATCTCGCACATCTCCTGGACCTCCTCTCGACTGCCTCGTCTGGAGAACAGAGACAGGTAGTGGCTCCACACCTCCGGGTTATCACAGTTACTTTCCAGAGCACGAGAGAGTGTGTTCAGGGCGGCTTCCAAACACTCTGCTGCAGACCTACACACGAACATACAACATTATATTCCCATTTTAAAAAGTCAAAGGAGAAAATGAACCAGAACTCCGAATCGCCCGGCAGCTTGGTGACTTACATTTCGTTCTGACGGAGGTACTTGAAGGCTAGTTTGATCCACAGCTGAGTGTCTCGAGGACTCTCCAGAACGCTGGTCTCCAGGTTTGATATGTCGTCTGTCTCACTGACAAAGTACCGCTTGTCCTCTGATGTGACACACACATCTAAGGCAGACAGGTTGGTCGTAGAGCAGTCATCTGTGCAAAACCAAACAGGAAGTCATGAGTGAATTCACAAAACATACAACTGGTCGCTTTAAACATCAGAGAAACTTCAGTATTTACACCTGTTTATGTCAAAGAGCCCTGGGTATTCTTCGTCCATCAAAAACAGATGGCAGAACAGCTCAGAACACACCAACAGTACAGCAGCCGCACTGTACTGCTGCAAACACACCACAGAGCAAGAAGCTCATTTATTCTCTTTAGCACCATGGCTAACACCTGGGGTAATGTGTCTGCACTTCCTGGCCTGAGCAACAGCTGCTCTTCCTCTCACATTCTACTGACACTGTGTGAATGCTACATCAGACACAGGTACAATGTTCACCACCAGAGTTTAGCATGCTAACATTAGCTAGTCCATACAGCAGAGTATCAGATGTTTCAGTCTGGACCAAAGTGGTCACCGACTAACACCGATGCAGCTAAAAATGAAAACTGTTCCTCCGAACATTCGTCCCAGCCTCTGACTGAAGGGACCCTGTTTAGTGTGGAGACTGATAAGGACCAGTGAGGCCGACATGATGTGACCACGACAAATCACAAACGCAGTTCTTTCAGACAAGTGTTGAAGCTCATTTAAACTCGCGGCTCTTTGAGGCAGTTGGTGGACCTCCTCCTCACCGTATCCCCCAGGTATGACGTTTCCACCTGCGGTCTCACGCTCGCCGTCGTCCTCGGGGCCGACGATACTCTGTGCCGACGGCTTCGGCCTCCACCTCCTCACGTCTTTACAGGTGGTGAACGGAGGAACTGGAGAACAGGAAGAGAGCATCAGTTAGACATTTGGAAATAGTTTTCTGATGACAGGTGTTCAAAGAAAAGCTGACCAACCGTGTCGCTTGCTTTCGTTCACTTTGCTGACGAGGAGGACGGCCTTCTGATCGACTCCCATACGATCTTTGTTGGTGCCAAACAGCTTCTTCATGTATTTCTCTACAGAACAGACAGAAAAATGAATAAAACACCACAGCCAATGACTGACTGCAGTCTATTCCACAGAACATAAAAGATTTGAGAAACCCGTTTGTGTTCTAACAAACAGTGACAGGAAACTTCTCTGTGTCTCACCTGTGGCAACACAGATGTCCTCGTCCGAGCTGCTCTCAGAACAACCAATCAGAGACAGATTGTATGACAGAATATCCTGGAAAAGTTGGTTTCCAGTCAAAGTACAGTTTCTCATGTGCTGCCTGCAGAGCAGAGGGAGAGGACGCAGACATTAACCACCACAGAGACGACACATAGCAGGTTCACAGAGACCCACCGACATATTCTAATGCTGCTCACCATTTGCAGTCGTCGTCATTGCAGGTTCCCGTGAGATCGAAGCGACAGAAACACTTTCTGGGTTCGATGGCATTGCTGTACGTTACAGAGCTCAGCGATAACTTCTCCTTGGTCCTGTAGTACGGACTGAACCTGGCAGACAGAAGAGAGGGAGAACTCAGTGCCTTAAGAAAAAAAAATCACACACTCCAGTGTTATTTCAACAGCTGTGGACATCAGACTCTGACATGAAAATGCCCCTATGCTGTTCAATCAAGAGTTTCCTGGACTGCTTCTTTGTCTTTATGGTGGACGACATTCATTTTCCAGAGATATGTTTTCACTTTGACATTAAAGGCTTTTGTCTGTTAATCAGTGTCAGAAAATCCCCATTAAATCTGCTTTGATTCAGTGTCATAAAACAAGGAGGGCGAAGGACTTTCATAGGAACTGCGAAGTGAATTTTCATTGTGTTGATGTGGAGTCTACCTGTACGATCTGAAGACCAGCAGAGGGCTGTGATACGATCCAAAGGGAACAGGTTTAAGCTCCATGCTCCCTGATAGACTTGTTGTGTCCACCTCCACAGAAACCACCTGCACAGTGACAGAAAACCAGTCAATACGTTAGTGTGGGAAGTTCAAATTCGGTTTCTATTCATTCGAACCAACTGAAATGTCACAGGATTTTGTTCTGACATAAGTGGAACTGTAACGCTAACTGAATGGAACTACACTCGTAATACAACCATCTTTAGACTTTCAGGTTTTATGACCAGAACAACATCAAGTAAACACCTAAAGAAAGTGTTTGAGTTACAAATTGAAAACAGAGCTGCGACAATTCTTCCATCAATAGAAAATTAATCAGCAACTATTCTGATAATCACATCATGGCTACAGTCACTGTTGAGTATGTGTGGTTTTGGACTGATGGCTGGATGTCACTTTGGATTCTGGGAAATTATAACAGGCTCTTTACATTGTTTTATGACAATAGACAAAGCCATTAATCAAATAATTAAACAAACAGCAGATTAATGAAAATAATGGTTAGTTGACAGGTGAAATTCTGGTTTCACCTGTCCCGCTGGGGGGTGGTCGACATTTTCTCCAAGTTTCTGCAGCTCCCTCACCAGCAGCTCTCCCAGCCGGGGCTGCTGCTGGTACCTCAGTTTCAGAGAGTCCAGGTCCAGCCCTGCAAACATCTCTGCAGGAAACTCAGGGCTGCCTGCAGTCTTGGCAGGTTTGGCGGTGCTGCTGTCTTTAGCTGGAGTGGAGCCAAGCTGCTCCAGGTTGGGTTTGGTGAAGGAGCTGCTGGACTGACGGAGGGAGCGTCGGCGGGGGCCTGCAGCCACAGCACTGGGTGCAGGCGTGGATTCTGATTCGTGATCGTCAGCCTCAGCAATGTCTTCACTGTCCAGGGTGAGTTTGTCCTGGGTAAGGTCGTGCAGGGAGGGCTGGGGCAGAGGGAAGGGGCTAGAGGGGGTCGGGATCTGGATCTGAGGGTCTGGGGGGGTGGACGCTCGAAGTGGCGGCTCTGGAGGCAGCTCTGATGGAAGCCCTTTGTTACGCAGTGCCTGGGCCTCCTTCAGCTTCTGGATCTTGAGGGCATATTCAGACTCCAGCTGCTGCAAACGCTGCTTCTGGGCAATCAGCTCTGCAAAGTGACGCTCTGAGCCGCGAGGAACTCCGTCCACACGCTGCAGCTTACTGAGCTGAGAGGACAGAAGAAGAAGAGTCAAATGAAGGCGCGGCCTCGTTACACTGTAGTCATGCAAATGTGTGCTGCTGCTCCCACTTTACTCTGCTGAAGCCCTGTGGTTTTTGTTCAACACATTTTTAATGAAGTATCATATCAGACACACAATATTTTTTCAAGTACAGTATTTTCCTCAGCCAGGTAAACTTAAATAAATCCTCTGTCTGCGGAGCAGGACCACAATCTAATCCCAGACCCAGAGACCCTGGAGCCTCTTTGGCTCTTTATGAGCAGATGTATAATTAGAGACAGCCTGCTGTAATTCAGATGTGGAGCAGATAAAAATGTTAAATATGTTAAATAATATGTTAAAGACCAGCTGATGACGGCTCCGTGTTCCAGCTCCACCCAAACTGCTGAGAACGTGTTGTTATGCACAGCTATGCTGGAAATCTGACCACTATGTCATCAATCGATTAATATGAATCCAAGATGAATGACATTCTTTCACTGCAGGCTCTCAGTGTTCTGTGTTCTTCTCCGTTTTGTTATAAACTGATTATTTCGGGGTTTCTATAAAATATGTCAGCTTGAACATTTTTCATTATATTCTCACATTTCAGACACCAAAAGATAAAAATCCTCCTTTTGTCACTCTGCAACGCCCCCCATGCCAAGTCAGTGTTACTCACCTGGGTCCGGTTGGCGTCTGATCTGCGTTTGGATCCTCTTCCAGCAGCCAGCTGAGCCTGAGCCAGCTCCTGCTCCAACCTGACAGCCAGACTCTTCTTTATGGACACTCGATGTTCAACGCGATGCACCTGCACAGGGCCGGAGAGGCCAGATGTGAATTAAGACTGCAAAGTCAACTAAACTGTCTCTGTGGGTCCGAGATGTGAACCATACTCTGAATAAGTCACCTGTTCCTGGAGCTTTTTGAGGAGCGTCTTGTTCGCACTGACGATCTTCTCTGAAGCCTGGAGCTGCTCTCTCAGTTTGGCCACCTTAGCCTCAGCAGCCTTCAGGGACTCTCTCTTCTTCAGCTCCTGTTGGAGCAGATGTCTGAGCACGGCCTCGTCTCTCTGCAGCAGCTCCCTGTGTGAGGAGGAGAAGATTGACGGTGCTCCGCCCTCACCAGCTGCTCTGTGCAGCGGCTGACACAACACTGGACACGGCACAGCTTCATGGATACATGTGGAGGAGTATGTGTTATCCTGCTTCATGAGACAGGGGTCTGGAAGCATGGAACAGTTAAAAGCCTACAGAAATGTCTTCTGGTGTGTTCTAGTGTGTCATCTTTCCTGAACATATGCGATTCAGTTTGCACCATTCCACCCACGGTCACTGTACCCCCTGAATAAATATATAATAATCGCATCATGAGAGCTTCGGAGCCTTGGTCACATCAGGAAATATACGGATAGTCCCACATGAAAAAAGGGAAAAATACTCTGAGGCCAGAAAATGTTCAAGATAAATTTCCAAAGACTTTCCCAGACCTGTAAGAGATCAGTGTGTGCTGTATCTCACCTGTTTTTGTTGAGTCTCTGCTCGGCTTCACACAGATTCACCTCTGCAGCTGTTTTCCCTGATGAATCCACCACAGACTCTGGGGCAGCAGGTGAGGTGGAGCTCCGAGGACTCTGACTGTGGTCCTTCAGCATCTTCTGCTTCTCCCTGCTGCGAGGCGTCAGGAAACATTTCACCGTTTAGTCTTTAGACACATCTGAAACTTGTTTGTGGGTGCTGATCTCTCTTTGTTGTGTGCCAATGATGGTATTGGGTTTAAAGTTATGTACCTGGCGATTTCCTCTTTGAGCAGACGGTATTCAGCCTTCTTTGCTTCCGGTAAAGCCTCTGGAGTTCTGACGGGGTTGTTCTCCTTCTCAGATCCTGATGCTCCTTTCGGCTTCGCTGCCTGGAAATATCAGAGACGCAGTTTCAAATCACACATCACAATGGTCCACACAAACAGTGGACCATCTCCTCTGGACAGGAGGTGATATCCCTGTTATATCTGATCAGGTGAACAGGAAGGTCCTGATAAACCCCATGTTTCACTCATTACACTGGAACAAATGACTAAACAGCATCTTTGCAAATCAAATTTTGTTTTTCATTCCTTCGCTGTTGTCCTTAAAATCTTCACAGGACTAGCTTTAGCTATTCAATGTATTTATATTCTGTGATTCCCTCAGTATGTTAGTTTTTATTGTTAGCAGCTGATCCACTCATCCCCACACTGTTCTCATCTGTTCTACCTGCACACGAGGGACTCACAGAAAGCTGAAGATCAGCTGATTTCTTTATTAACACGAGTTTGTGAAGCTGCTCTTCTGGCTTCTTTCCCACAAAATAACTTAACGTGGCCATGAGTGATCACAGACATGGACCAACACATCAACCAGGACCAAAGACATTTGACAGAACCTCAACAGGATTAAAGCTCCCTGTCCCTCGTTCTTAGATCCAACAGTGTCAGCAGCGTGCTTTGGACTTTAATGGCAGGCGTTTTTAACATGCTGGTCATTTTACAGAAGGTACAAACAGGTGAAGAAGACACACACACACACACACATTTTGGAAGAATTGCTACACAAAGTGCTGCACTGCCTTCTCCACAACTACAACTGTTCTGTAATTTCCCATCTTGAAATCATTCTGGAACCAGGTTTTTTGTGTCTATAGAAGATGCAGAAAATGTGCCCCACCTCCACCGTCCTCCTGGCTTCTTTGATCATGAACTCCAGTCCTCCAAACACCGCCTGTGTGGAGCTGCAGGCGTCCATGTCCGAGTCACTGTCGTCCGAATCATTGAGAGACACCACCACTGACTTGTGTCTGGGGAGCTGCAGAAAACACACAACAAACGCTGCTGCAGGACAAAGCTGTTGGACCACAGCAGACATCAGATCAGGTGTGTTACAGGTGCATGCGGCTCTCAGCTGTGAGGTCTTACCACCAGCGGGGCTCGGGGAGTGTGATGTCCTCTGTTGAACTTGGTTCGAGCCTGGGACACCGTGTTGAGGCTGACGGTGCTCAGGTTTCCTCTGGTCGGGGGCTGAACACCTGCAGGAGGCGGACAGCTCGGAGACGGAGGACCACTGGAGCTCTTCTCCTGGAGACAGAACCAGGAAAGAAAAGATCTCACATTATCACAGTTGAAAGCAAACTTTAAACAAACCACAGCAGAATCGCATCTGATCAGTAACATACCCCGGTCGCTGCCACCCTCTTGTTGGCCATGGACATCAGACAGGTCTCCCTCAGCAGCATCTCCTCCTCTTCTTCCTCATCAGCAAAGGGAGGTTTGGGAGGAGGCTCCAGCTCATCTGGTGGAGGGGGAAGAGGGGGAGGCGGGGGAGGAACACCAGACAGCATGGGGGAGAGGAAGGGCTGAGAGAAATCCTGGGGGGGCAGAAACAGAGCGGACGTTATATCTGTGTTAACGTCTCATGATTTGTTCGACACATGAATCTTTCTGTGAAAATCAGGCCACATTCAGTTCTACCCATGACCAAGACCAACAATCACTGATTACCACTCATTATTAATTATTGACAGAGTGCAGAATACTCAGTTTAGCTGTAACCGCTCACACTTTTGTATCTTTTGAGCGCCATTTGTACCGAGATCCCTCAGAGAAATCCATGTCTGTGCGAAGACACAGGCGCTAAAGTAAAATGAATTTATTAATGATTTTTACTAAAACAATATAGAAACACCAACAAGAGTAAGGCAGTTAGAGAATCTAATCAAAACGCTCTGTGTGTTTGATGGAGGTGGACGTCCTTTAAAGGAAAGCTCCTTTAAACATTTATGTCCACCTGAACACTGAAACAGGTTTTGATTGTTGTATTCATACTGTGAAGAGATGTCTAAAAATATATCTCATGATACTGCTAACTGTTCTGTAATCTGAATGCTGGTCCTCTAACATTGTCCACGTCCAACCCTGTTTGTATCATGTTTTATATGC
>JBBMJY010000021.1:177150-189679 GCA_037833715.1 Toxotes lorentzi
CACATGAACGCGCTCGCAGTAGATGGATAAATTTACCTGAGCCAGGTGAAAACCAGCTTCATGATACAGGTGACCCCCAGTTCTGGTTCATAAATGAGGCCTATGAAACACCGACGGGCGTCTGGTGGACTCTAATTAAATCAGAGTCCCCAGGCGGCACTTTCCGTTCAGATATAACAATTACAGGCAGCAGGAAAGGATACGTTTTCTCGAGGGAGAGTCGGTCTTGTTGCAGTGACTCTCTGCGGGCCCGTAACGACCGACGGGAACTCTACTACCTCCTTCCGCCCGGCAGCCTCGGTTCCAGGCCCCGCGTCCGCAGTTAGGCATGGACCGATGTCTGAACCTGCCCAGGGCACCGTGGCTCCGCTCCCAGAAGCTGGACCGCGGGCTGGGGTCGCCGTGAGGACCGAGTCCCGATGGTGGCGGCAGCGGAGGGGGCAGAGGAGAGGGAGGCCGGTCGGGCCCGCTCGGCCCACATTGCTGCCTGTGGCCCGGGGCGAAGGGGCCGTGAGGTCCGAGGTTGTACGGCATCAGGAGGCGGAAGTCAGGCGGCTGGTGGCCCATGTGTGGCAGTATATTGTGCGGGTGTTGGTGGGGTTTTCGTGGTCGCGTGGGCGCCCCACCACCTCTGCCCGGCCTGTTACCCTCCCCCCGCCGGAACGGCACACTCTCCTCGGTTTCATCATCGCAGATCTCTCCGTCTTCGAGCTCCCCCTCCTCTCTGGAAGATTGATTAACCGTGTTTAACTCCATGCTGTAGTGAAGTCAGCAGCAGCCTGCGGACCATAAACTCACCGGACTGTAGACCTGTCGCTCATTTCACCGTTTAAAACACCAGTTGGTTTACAGTCGATCCGCCGCGGCTGTCAGCTCACCGCCCGCTTCTCCTCTCGGTCAAATACCGCGAGACAAACCGAGATCGTACGAGACTGGAAGCATCCCATATACGGAAGCTTCTAGTTGTTTACGCACTCTCACTGGCTTCACGTTCTTAAATGTACTTTAATCATTTCGGCTCCACAGCGCAGGTTGGTCCTGAGGAGGTTAATGCAACATGAAGACAGTCACTTACTAGTCTCACATTCAGCCAGGGTCAGAGCTTCTCTGACTCAAAATGTGAAGAACTCTCACTGTTCAATATAAAATGTTTTCAGTTAGAGCCAGTGTTGCTGCTGATGCAAACACAGGCTTCAGCAAAGCCTGTAAAAAAAGAAGATGTAACCATGTGAAAATATACCTGCATTACATTAACTGAGCTTTGCAAGGCTCTCACTGAGTGTGACTCCTCCGCTGTACCAGTGGCATTCTTTAAAGGGGTGTTCTGAAGCTTATAAATCCAGCTCTTCAAACTGGATTCCTCCCAGTTGTTGTAAAACCTTAACTAAAGACACCCAGCCTAGATGTCAGTGAGAAAATATAGCTTCAGTGCAAATAAACTCCTTTCTTAAAGAAAACAATATCCCAGAGGATTTTTGGTCAGACGTTAGAACATACCACAGCATTGAAACCGCTCATACTATAATAATCAGCAACCTCAGACTAAACTCTGATGAACATAAAGTCTCAGTTCTTGCTGTCACTTAGTGACATCATGAGAGATGGTGAATGTTCCCATAGCTATGATGATGACACACAACTGTACCTCTCAGCTGAACCAAATGTGCTTTAGCTCTGAAGTAGTTCCAGCCACTTCCATAGGAACCTGCTGAGACAGTCTGCTGAGACCACCTAAATCCACAGAAGAACTGTGGCAACTTCTCCAAGATGCTGCTACATCCTACCTACCAAGTACCTGAAAAACTGTGCAGGTGTACCAAGGAGAGCTGGTCCTGTTTTGAAGGCAAAGGGAGGGTCACAGCAAATTCTGATTTAGATTTTTCCTCTTACTGCACTTTGGATGAAATTCACTGAGAGACAAAAAGTATTCATGGCCTTATTTTTGAAAATATCCTCTTTTTTACAGTCTGGAGCAGCTACAACAGGAAAATGCTGCTGAAGCATCGACAACTCAGGATCAATGATCTGATCAGAGATCAGTTACAGGAGACAGGAAGTGCTGTGATACTGTAACTACAGGAAGCTAAGAATTCTTTACTGAAGTGGGATTTTGAAACAGTACTTTTACGTGTGATTTAGTATTTTTACATTCACTCGTTGGATGTGTACTCTACTGCTTCTGTATTTTCTATTTAACAGTCGTATTTAAATAAAAACGAGGACCCGCAGTGCGCGTGCGTTTCGGAACTCTGCTCCGGAAGCTGACTTGTCCGTTTTGTTTTGGATGTTGACAGGCACGTGAGCTGCTATCGTCATCAGTAGACGGGGCAGACAACATGGCTGCGGAGTCTGTACAGAAGGTAAGAACCTCTTTAACCAAGCCCGGCGCACCCTGTCTGTTTCAGGCGTTATCTGCCTCCAGCAGCCGTGTTTGCCGGTTACAGCTAGCTTCGTGTTCACCCCACACACATGCATCGCAGGTTAGTTAGCCAGCCGCTGTTAGCCGCTGTGCTAATCGAAGCTACAGCGACAGGGTGAGGACACGGATGGACCACTGTCCGCCGCCAGAAGCTGCCGCCAAGCACATCTGTATACTTTGTCTGTAAACGAACGGGCTTCTGCTGACATGCTAACAGCTAACGACAAGTTTAGCTTAACCGGGCGAGCTGACTGTTGTTTACAGTCCGGGCCGCCGAGGAGTCACAGAAACCACCGACGGACTGAACGAGTTTCTGCTGCAGTGACTGCACAGAAGCAACACGGACACCTGCTCTCGGCGCAGTTTGACATGTCCGTTAACAGGTTCCAGACTCGGGTCTGTGCCGTGAGATAAACCAGATGGACCTCATCCAGGTCTGCTTCTGTCAGCCGCGTACGCTGCAGTCTGTAATGTCCTTTAAAGAGGTTTCTGATCGCGTTGTCTGCATTTTAAGTGTGCCTAATGTGTTTAATTTACCTTTGTGTATGAAATTCAAAGAACCTGGGTTCATCTATGAGCTTAACATCTGTTCTGTTTCCAAGCAAATCAATGTATAAGAAAAGCAGTGAGAAGGGACAAAGGTTATTTCCGTCTGCCTGGATAGTAAATGCAGTGCATGTTCCAGCAGACCGAGTACAACCTGTTTTGGCTGTGTTGTCATACTGCACTGGTCTGACAGACTTTATCGTCGGTTTGTCAGACCTGTTAGCTTCTGCTAATAGTGACTGCTGGTAAGACTGGCAGAACCAGTTGCACAGTGATGGTGGCTGGACTATGGCATGGGCAATGGCATTCAGAGGAAACTGTCTATCAAGCTACTGAGACCAGCCATACGTTTGTCTTGTCGTGGAGCTCAGTAGATTTATGATGGCACAACCTGATTCTCACTGCCAGGCCGGGTGACAGGTCAAACATCAGTTAACACAAACACTGGGCTTCCAGAGGAATGCTCCCTCAACTTTTGGCATGTTGTACTGTGTATTGATAACTGTCATTGATCCAGATATTTGATAGGAGGACTTATCTTTCAAAGATTCAGATGCTGAGTTCTGAGCCTCAGCTGTAAATAAACAAGAGGAACAAGCTGAACTGCAGCTGAGCTGAATGTAACATCTGTCACACAGGTTATATTTGACCATGACGGAGTCTTCATTCATCCCAGCGGCGATGAAGATGGCATCGAGCAGGATTTACTGGTCTCAGGGTCACTTCGGATTGTTGACAAGGTAAGGTAATCAGTTCATTTGCAGATTATTTGTCCATCTTCAGATTTTTCATTTTGTACAACCAACAGTCCAAAACCCAAAGATGTCCAGTCACTGTGAAAGATTTTGAGAAGCTGTAACCTGAGAATTTTAGTCAAGAAGACAACTGAAAATTTTTATTGATTTATCAAAATCATTAATTGTAAAATTTGTGTAAACTGGCTGATTGAGTGTTTCAGGTCTATGTGATATTGTTATTATGTCATAAATAGTGTGTTAGTAAAGGGGTTCATTGTTTATCATGTGGTTGCTGGTTTGGTATATGTAATAACTTGTGGACCACGTCTCTGTCTCCACAGGATGGGGAGATCCTTGTGGAGTACAGACCTTTGGAAGACACTGTCGACCCATCCAACATGCTATGTGCTGGAAAGGTTTGTGTCAGTTTGTTGTGTTGTAAGGAGCATCTGGTGTCGTCAGGTTAAAACTCCAGTGCCGTCACTAGAACACTGTCAGTCTGTTTGTTGGGCAGGTTACATGTTATCATTAGTCAGCGCTTCTTTACAGATCACACTGTGAGCCCGCAATGGCTCCCTTGAGTCAGTCAGAGTAAACCCAGCTGGAGGTTCTGCTCATCATAGTTCTGATGGTTCGTAGTTTCAGCCCGACATGGTCCTTTCAAAACACTTAATATAACCACATCTTCATCTCTTTCATGTGTCACAGCTGCATCTCCACCTACTGACAAATCACAATAACTAACACCTGCATACACCTGTCCCTTTCACCTCACACAGTTTGTCTCACCTCTCTCCCTCCTGACCCCCTCTTCGACTCTCCCACTCCCGTCTGGGGAGGCTCCTTACAGTTTGAAAACCTCTAGTATAACATGATATGAATATGAGCAAATAGCGAGTTAACAAATGTAACATTTAAACCATTAATGACTTTCAACAGTATATTTTATGAATATCAGAAGTTTACGAGTTACTGTCATTATGTCATTTGTGTTGGGTTTATAAGTCAAACAGATGCAAACACATCAGGAACTTTGTAAGCTACCCGAACATTTGGCTGGTACAAAAACAGCTGTCACTATGTCATTCTTGTTTTTCACAAGTCATCGTTTCTGTCCAGCATGACAGATAAGAGCAGGTTGTGCTGTGACATATTTCTGCAGAACACTAGCTAACACAGAAAAGGAAGAAGTGACTCTGTGTTTCAACAGGATTCGAGTTCAGTCATGGAGTGGGCTCAGTGTCCAGGGGAGAGGTCTCACCAGCTGTTAGAAACTCAGCAAAGCTACGAGACAGAGTGGGACATGGTCAACGCCGTGTCTTTCAAGAAGAAACCCTGCACAAACGGAGAGGGTGAGTTTCCTTCAGTCTACTTTAAATGTCTTTTAACAGCTGTGAGCTGAGACATTACCTCACCATAATTCACCTTAATGTCAATTAAATCTGTATCTGACAGTGAAGTATCAGCTGTAGACACTAAATCTGACAGTTTGTTTGATCCAAATACTGGAGGTCCTGGTTCAGAGGCCAGTAAAGAGACTCAGCAGAGCATCTGTAGTTTCACACAGCATCCTCCAAACACTTAGTGGCAAACTGAACAAAGCACTGATGGAAGTGCTGAGCTCAAAGCAGAGGTAAAATATCAGCCTGACAGAAACACTAACCTGATGTTAGCGTAGCCACCAGGTTATTTCAGTGCTCTAATTCTGAAACCAGGATCTGTCTGTTTTTTGTTCCCTTTCCCTCGTCTGTCAGGCTCTCTAAACCACAGCCACGAGAGGAGCAGGTGGGCGTTTACCTTCAGTGTCAGTGACCTCAGGTCCATCACAGTGAAGGAGGAAGGTTGGACCTTCCTGGTCTTTAAACTGAAGGAGTCCTCCACCCCCTTCCCTCCTTTGCACTTCCACCAGGGCGGCAGCAGAGAGTTTCTGGACAGCCTGAGAAGATTCGCTCTGCTCAGCGAGTAAGTACCCACCAGAGCATCAACAAAGATAAGAATGATATGATGAAAACATTGCTGAACTTCTTGGAGCACCGTCGCCACCTGTGCATCAGTGGAACAAAGTGAAAGAGGACTGTGTGTCGCCTGCATCCTCGTCTACAGCACCAAACAAAACATGGATCCTGCAGTAAAACTGGACAGATGAGCAGAGCTGCCGGTATTTTGGACATGCATATCTGCAGTGTTCAGTAGGATGAATGAACAATTTTATTCAATTTTTAATTCATAATTTTATTTATTTAAATGAAACTGAAAGTCTTACAGCAAATTGCTTTCGTTCACAGTAATGATATTTCAGCTGAAGTCATTTTTCTTGTCCAAAAGATTTATAGAAGAAAAGTTTTTAATGATTTTTTTTCCCCCCTTGAAACACCAGAGCTCTTCAGATGTGTCATTTACATGCTAATTCAAATGATTTACATACAGAGTGACTGTGATGTTTCTATAGGTCCTCAGTGGACAGCATGCAGCCAGGACGCGTCTTTTTCTTCAGCTGTCTGAACCAAACATCGTGTCAGATTATTCTCTTGAGGACAGGCGCAGGGTGCTCCTTATTCTCACCGCAGATAGCTGTTATCAAAGTTCTTATCAAAGCCTTTCATAATGAAATCGTTGGGATTAAGTTCCGGATATTGACATGCTCAGAGAACCAGCATCACCAGCATGACATCTCCTAAATTGTAGGAGTAATTCTAAGTGTTTCCTGTTTCCCTGTAGCTGATTGTCTGAGAGGTGAATTATTCTGCTGCTGTATGAGACAATCACGTGTGTGTCACACTTTCTCAACTGTTTTCTTCTATTGAATAATCTGTCAGTTATTTCCTTGATAAAATGGCAGGTTCAGCTGATTATTCTCTGTGGTTTCATCACTGCCACTGATCCCTTTCACAATAAACACAGTTTTCATGTTGTCATTTCTTACTTTGGTATAAAAATATAGATTAGCGCCACTTTAAAATGTCTTGTTTTGTCAGACCCACAGTCCAGACTCAGAGACACTGAGTCTGGACTGTGGGTCTGTGGATTTGTTTTTTGTCGATCAACTTATCAGTTAATTGACTAATCGCAGCGGCTCCAGTTCACATTAGACCTGCCACCCAAACATTGATTTTTTTTTAATCATCAGTCATGGGGTCAAAGCATCTGACTTGTGAGTCTTTTTGTGTTTATAGGTCTCCAGATGATGAAACGTGTCTGTGGGTCAGCACTCCGAACAAAGCTCTGTCCCAGTCCTTCGAGAACCTCCTGGACGACAACAACTTTGGCCTCGTTCATGTGAGAAACTGAAGTTACCACTGTTAAATATCATAAACACAAAGTCAGTCTGCCAACATGGAAGTAACACACACCTCTCTTCTTTTTAATTTCCTTTGAGTTTGCATGGTTATACATTTTTAAGAAAGGTAAACTTCTCCACAGGAAACACTGAGCAGCTTCAGAATATTTTAATGTCACAAATATTTTCCCTCCTTATAAAGTTTAGATGGATTTGAATTGTTCTCTTTGTGTCCATCAGAAGTTCAGAAAAGACCCATATGTGACTACACTGGGTGGCTTCTCCAAAGTCACCAACTACATATTTGATGCTTTCCGGGGGACAGAGGAGCAGCACCAGCGCCCCCCAGAGGAGGTGGCTGACCTGCTGGGTGAAATCATCCCAGGACTGGAGATCAACCAGCAAGAGGAGCCGGGCTTCGAGGTCATCACCAGGGTGAGAGGAGGCTCACAGCCACACTGCTCACTCACATGCTGTTGCGACTTTATTTGGTTTAGCCCATAACTGTGTCTGTGTGTGTGTGTGTGTGTGTGCGTGCGCGCATATATACTGCCATATATAGTATAAATGTTTCCAGAGTGTACACAGTTCACAGTGTCATTCCTGTCAGTGGAAGGCGAATGAGGGACAGTAACAGACCAGTGCTCCCCTGTGAGGCTCAGACCTGTTGTGAAGCCAGGAGAGAGACGTAGACTGCAGGAGAGAGAGGCATAGGCAAGCACAAGTATCAGTGTTAGAGCTGGAAATAACAGTCATTATTATTAATCCTATGTCCCATTAAATGTCAAAAAATAGTGAATTTTTACTTTTTTTTTTTACTGAAAAATGTCCAATTCACTATTTGATTATCAAAATTGATGCTGTTTATTGATCTGTTGACCAGCATTTGAGTAACGGTAACGGTTCATAACATCAGGTGTATATCGCAGTTCTTCACAGAGACACGAGAATTAACTGGACAAAGTAAATCAATAAGGCAGCAGAGTCACTGAGCACAGTGGTTCTACTGCAGGGTCTCACTGAAGTCCTCTGTCAGGACTCACACAATTTTCTTATTTTATCTGTGTTCATAACAAATGTTCTTAACCACAGGTGTGTTAGCTTTATGAAGCACAGTTAAACTTAGCCACTTCACCTTTGTCCCATCAGATCGACCTGGGAACAAGGCCTCAGGTGACGAGGAGGGAGCCTCTGTCTGCGGAGGACTGGGCCAAACACCAGGATCCAGAGGGGAGGATGGTCAAGATCCCTCACCTCAAACAACTCATCTTCAAAGGGGCATGTTGAATTTATCACTGCTGTTACATTTTTCCATTTAAAGTTAATTTGTGTCGGAACCAGACAAAACCCAACAATAATCTCAAACAGTGACAGAGTGAAGTTACATCTTACATCATGTCACATCCTGTTAGGAAGATACTCACGTTTTATTTCACTGCTTCCTTTGTTTACCTTCTTTTCTCTGAGCTGAACTAAGAAATGACTCAGGCCTAAACACACCGTACGTGTCCACAGTGTATGACGTGTGCTCTGATCATCACACGTCTTTATCTTGTATCTGCAGGGACTCTGTCACGCTGTGAGGAAGGAGGCATGGAAGTTCCTGTTGGGGTATTTTCCCTGGGACAGCACGGTGGAGGAGAGGAAAGCTCTGCAGAGAAACAAAACGTACGAAAACTGCGAACTGTCCACCACAGCTAGGACTGCTTCCCCTGAGCCTTCAGTCATTTCACTCGGCTAATGTCAGCTGACATCATTTAGAAAACACTGATGACAAACGACAGTGGAGCTGAAGCAACATGTCTTTCAGTAGTTAATCAGCAGAAAAAAACTATGAACAGTTTGAAAAGTCCTGATCACTTTGATCATTGATCACTCTGATCAATCCTTTCGGTAATATATCATGTACAAAAAGTCACTTTTCCTCTGGGAAATTCATTTGATTGACAGAAGATCAGCAACTGTTTTGATAATGGATTTATTATTAATTAGTGGTGCATTGCTTCGCATGCACACTATTGTTCTTGCGATTAATCTTCTTCTTTTTCTTCTTCTTTCGTACCAATTTTCGGTTCAAAACGTGCCGCTCGATCTAACTCGCTATGCTTGTATTTTTTTTCTCCAGATTTTCTTTTTTTGCGAATTTTGACTGCAAGTCAAAATTTTTCCAAAATCACTCATGATGCTTAAAGGCTCACTGTTTAAAAACTACACTACTTAGGAAAAAGTTGATTACACCCTGAATACACAAGACTTGTGTCTACATTTTAAAGTTTGAATGATGTTTCTAGGTGAAAGTATGCCTGAGCAGTAGATGTTTGAAAAAGGGAGAAAATTTGCGACTTTTTTGAACGTTTCCCATTCATTCTCTATGAGAAAATTTTCGCATTTTTTCGCGAATAACTTTGCAAAAAAAAAAAAAATCTGGTACAGAAGAAGCAGAAAAAGAAGAAGATGAATCGCAAGAACAGTAGTGTGCAATGCGAAGCAATGCACCACTAAAAAGCAGAAAATACCCTTTTTTTAAACTCCCTGTAAAATCCACATTTTTCACAGTAGGAACTTAAAAAATACATCAGTGTTCCTCAAACCCAGACACACAAACTCACACAGACACACACAAACTCACACAGACACACACAGACTCACTCAGACACACACAGACTCACACAGACACACACAGACTCACACAGACACACACAGACACACACAGACACACACAGACACACTCAGACACACACAGACTCACACAGACTCACACAGACTCACACAGACACACACAGACACACACAGACACACACAGACTCACACAGACACACACAGACACACACAGACACACACAGACTCACACAGACACACACAGACTCACACAGACTCACACAGACACACACAGACACACACAGACACACACAGACACACACAGACACACACAGACACACACAGACTCACACAGACTCACACAGACTCACACAGACACACACAGACTCACACAGACACACACACTCAGACACACAATAGCGCAATGCACCACTCTCATGATTTCCCGCAGGGGAATTGTCTAGTATTATTATTGTAATTGTTTATTTACCAGAGACAATGCATGGTGCATGTAAAACTCATTTTCCACCAGTGATCTGCAGTTTGACCAAGTGAGTGGTAACAGTCATCTGTGGTGAATCAAAACATTGATCTTTGAAAGCAGACTGGATGAAACATCACGATCACAGTTCAACAGTAGCTCCTAACCAGGGAGTATACCATCACTGATCTAAGCATCATTAAAAACATCCCTTTATTCTCTGACATATCACAGGCTAGACTGTTATTGATAAATCAAGAAAATGATCAGCATTCATCAAAAAATGAAAATAATAGTTAGTTGCAGTTCAAGGTTCATCATTGATCTAATCCTTAGATTAAATCAAAAATGAAGAGCATTACATTTAAGAGTTGCTGCCCTGATGTACAGTGTAAACTGTCCTTTGGTTGTTGTGATGGGACTGTGCCACGGTCGCATTCCCGGTTTGTTACGTTAGTGATCTCCTCCTGTTTGACAGTGATGAATACTTCAGGATGAAGCTGCAGTGGAAATCAGTCAGCGAGGAACAGGAGAGGAGGAACTCAAGACTCAGAGACTACAGGAGTCTGATAGGTGAGGGTTTATTTGCTACATGGGAAATGGAATGAGTGAAAATCTGATGTTAATGTCTAACAGCTTACATAGTTTGTGTTTGTAGGGAGTCAGACCTGCAGTTTAACCAGCTGCTGTGTCCTTCCTCCTTTTTCCTTCAGCTTCTTTTATCACAAACATATTTTACCATCAAACCAAAGTCTTTACTATAAATTGTGGTGAACAGTGTTGTTTCACAACAGGAAACAAAGAAACGTTGTATGAAGACAAACATCAAATGTTATTGGGGCCCCAGTTTTTGCTTGTTTTTCAGTTGCTACGCTGAAACGAGGCACAGACTGCTGTCATTAAAAGTCTGTAAAGAAGTGAGATCACTGCTCTCCTCTATAAGATGTGTTCAGGCCTCCTGTGTGGACAGAGCCTGGTGTCAGACTGTACAGTGTCACTGGTTCCCCTAACCTTTGTACTGTTGGTTCTTTAGAGAAAGATGTGAACAGAACGGACCGAACAAACAGATTCTATGAGGGCATCGACAACCCCGGTCTGGTTCTGCTCCACGACATCCTGATGACCTACTGCATGTACGACTTCGACCTGGGTGAGAGATCGTGTTCCCCTGTTACCTGAGTTCAACATTCAGTATGTTTGACCAGCGTATGATTGGTTCCCCTGTGGAACACTTAATGGACCAGACTTTCATACCTCGATTGGAATTTCATGTGTTCAGTTTATCTTGGTGAACCTGAAGCTGTTAAAGTGATAGTTTGTGTTTAACACCGAGTCATTTCACTGAAGATGTTCATGGTTATAACTGACCTGTTTCCCTGAACGTTTTCCGTCCTGGTCAGGTTATGTTCAGGGGATGAGCGACCTGCTCTCTCCCATCCTCTACGTGATGGAGAATGAGGTGGACGCCTTCTGGTGTTTTGTCTCCTTCATGGACCAAATGGTGAGAGAAGCGGATGTTTCACACACAGCAGCTTCCTGACGTCGGAGCAGTAATGAGAGGGTTTCTGATCGTTCAGTCACCTTCAGCAGCTGTGGACTTACATTCCAGACCTTAACTCCTCATCAGCATTTTCTATGAAACACTGAGAAAGTTCTCCATATATGAGAGGAAATGTTATGAGTAACAATCTGCTGTTTAGTGAGTGAATTTCAGTGGATTACATGTGGTTGATGCATATTTCTGTTATAGCACCAGAACTTTGAGGAGCAGATGCAGGGAATGAAGACTCAACTGATCCAGCTCAGTACCCTGCTGAGACTGCTGGACTTGGCCTTTTGGAACTACCTTGGTATGAAGCTCTCAGAGAATGGGAGGCTATCCTTAAAACAAAAATCTCTCCTTCTCAGAGTTAGATGTTTGTTTGCTGCTGGTGAAGTTACTGCTCAAAGAGCCCAGCACAGTAATCTGACACGAGTCCCAGTACAACAGCAGCAGTCAGCTTCGCGCTGCAGCATCTGCACACATGAAACAAACGGAACGTGTTCATGAGGTTCTTCAGAGGAGCTGGTTTGTGGATTCTGTTCTCTCTGGACAGAGCCAGGCAGCTGTTCCCAAGCTGTGTCTGAACATCTGGTTCAGAGAAAAAGACAAGAAGAGCATTTACCTAAACGCTGAACTCTTCCTCCACCTTACATTTCTCTTTACATTTCATATTGTTTGCTGATCTTTGGAGGTGTGACCTTTACTTTTCTGAGCTTTACGAAGTTTACTCTGTTCAGCTTTTTATACCTGGAAAGTCAGAAAATACATTTGAGGCTGTAACAAAATGCCCTTTATCCAGTAAGTCAGAAGTCAAAGACACAGTGATGATATAACTGTGTTTAATTGAGACGATCAGTGTGTGTGTGTGTGTGTGTGTGTGTGTGTGTGTGTGTGTGTGTGTGTGTGTGTGTGTGTGTGTGTGTGTGTG
>JBBMJY010000021.1:194154-208137 GCA_037833715.1 Toxotes lorentzi
AGGATTCTAATTATTTACATTACAGTCTGCAGAGAATATGAATCCAACATGTATCTGAAGCAGAGTGGAACATGAAAGATAAGACTTTACTGATCCCTGAGGGAAAGTTGTTACAGCAGCATAACATAAAAACACAACATTGCACAAAGTACTACTACAGTACGTAAGACCGTAGAAGAAATAAAAAGTAACAAATAAGCTAAAAGTTAAATATAGAATATACAGAATCACCATAAAATGTACAGATTAGAAATGCACAGCAGTGTAATTATGTCCTACATCATGAAAGAGAAAAGCAGCAGCAGGTCGGTGGAGCCAGGACCACAGACAGAGAACATGCAGCTCCGGAGCCAGAGAGACCTGCAGAAAGGTACAGAGAGAGAGAGGATCTACTCGTGACACTCCCAGTAAGAATAGAAACTGTCTATTTCCTAAAATGTGAGAGTTTCCCTTTAAAACAGCACAAGCACCCGATTAAATCAGACCTTGTGCTCTGCTGTTACAGTCTGATCTGAATCCAGTTTTATTCCAAAGTGAAGCGACTGTCACCTTTATGACAAAATGGTCGACATGAAAATAAAAAGTGGTTCATAAAGTTGCCAGATAGCAGAGGCCTTTAAAACAGCAGAGGGGAGTGTGATCCAGTGGATGTTGAGCTCTCTGGGATCAAACTGATGACATTCCCAGCTGCAGCAACGCAGTTTGATTTTGTCGATCCTGGTGGAGCTCTGCTGTGTTCTGGCTGCAGCTTTAAAGTTTGTTTTCATGTAATCGATCAAACTCTGGGCAATAAAATGATTTCAGGACATCAGAGTATTTACCATTCATGGTCAGCAGCCTGATACCTTTACCATAGATGATGTGTTTAGACGAATTGAAGTCAGCTGCAGTCCCCTCCAGCTCTGTGGAGCCTTTAGCCTCCTTTAGTTTTAGTTTTGGTTCAGCAGCTAAAGAGCCAGATATTTCCCTCAGGAGCTGGTGGAGACCAAACAGAGCTAAAAGAGAGGCACTGGACTGAGTCCAGGTGGACTCAGAGACCTCAGAGAACAGTGAGTCACAGGTTGCGCTGAAAACAAGTGAACAAAAATGTGATGTAAAGCATCTTAAACTAAACTAACTATAAAGGATCAAGAACAGAACCCTGAGGAACCCCAGAAATAATCAGGGACTCTTTAAATGTGATGATCTCTTTCGTCTTTATGAGCGGATGAACTTTCAGTGTTTGAATCAGTGATGTGAGCTTTATGAAGTAGCAGTGGTCCCAGTCTCACATACGGGCTCCTTCATCTCATTTATTTTGATGAACAACACACCTGAGTCGAAAGTGAGCAGAGGCTGTGAACGCAATAGTGAAGATTGTCTCTGACACACAGAAACCAGGAGTGCAACCTGAACTGTGTCTTTCTTATTGTTACCGTGACGATGACTGCTAAGTACCTGCAGCTGCTTCACTCCTACGGGTCGTATCCAAGGCTCGGGACAAATGACCTGTGCAGTTGTTTTGGTTTTAGGAGCTGTTGGCAGAAGACCACCCAACATGGTGTCTCCAGTGAGGAGAAGACGGGACTGATCTCAGCCCTGTGACGCTTTTCATTAACGTCTGAGAGAGGATTTGATTTGACTCAGCTTCATCTTCTGTCCATGACTTTCTGCAGAAATGTCACAGCTGCTGATCCACTGAAGAACTAACACTCCTCACGATGTTCGCCTCCAAATGTCACATCAGCTGATGGACGTCAGCCTCCCTCCCCTCCCTCCCCCTCGCCCTTTGATGGGAGACTTGTACCGTTAAAGGAGGAGACGGAGGAAGGTATCACCTGAGATCAGCTCATAAAGCTGCATCAGAGTCAGAACAAAGCAGCCGGAGCTGCTGCTGCCGCCTCTCCGCTCTTTCATTTCCTGTGCTGCAGGAAATTGTCTCAGCAGATGGCTGATAGCTCGCCGCCACCGCCCGCAGCTTATCGTCCAGCCATCTCTCAGCGTTTTATTGAAGAGGAGGCTGCTTTGTGTGGACGGAGGCCTGACTGTCATTCACTCTGCTCCACCTGCTCACAGCTCAATGAACCCCGGAGGACATAGCAGAGACGGCAGCGGCCGTCCAGACAAACGCATCATGATCAGCCTGTTTACCTGCTGCAGGAAGACAAAGAAAGAAAAGGACAGAAACACAAACCTGCTCGTGCAGGACAGAAAAATGTTACGATGGAATAAAGAGATTCGTAGAAAAGAATTCAGAAACTCTTTGAACTGAACAGGTTCCTGCTGGTTTCACTGACATGGAGCTGAAATCAGGTTTGTGTTTACCCCACAGATGAAGCAGCGTCCTCAGGACCACCCTGAGGGGCCCCGCCGTACCTGACACAGGACCGCCACCCTGAGGGGCCCCGCTTGCCCCCACTACCTCACCTGAAACCAGCAGGTTCTGTAACCATCAGTTCATTGACACAAACAGTTTTAATTATTGATTCAAGTCATTTTTCAGCAACAACAGCAACAAGCTTCCTCTCTCCTCTCCTCCCCTCCTCTTCTCTCCCCTCCCTTCTCTTGCTCCCCCCTCTCCTGCCCCCCACCCTCTCCTCCCCTCCTCTTCTCTCCCCTCCCTTCTCTTCCTCCCCCTCTCCTGCCCCCCACCCTCTCCTCCCCTCCTCTTCTCTCCCCTCCCTTCTCTTCCTCCCCCCTCTCCTGCCCCCCACCCTCTCCTCCCCTCCTCTGCTCTCCTCTCCCCTCCCCTCCCATCCCCTCCCCTCCCTGTGTCAGTATATAACCAGAGGGGGGCTGGCGTCGGGCAGACAGACCCTCTCCCACTGTCAGGACCAGGATCAGGATCAGGATCAGCAGAGCGGTGCAGGCTGGAGCCCTGGTACTCGTACACCCACTGGTTCCCCATGGCCTCGTCCCATGTGATGAAGGAGCCGCAGCCGGTGCCCAGGATGCAGCCGGCCATGATGATGTTCTCCAGCAAATACTGGGCCAGGAGGGGGCTGTCGCTGGACTCGGCCATGTTCGACCACCAGCAGCAGCGGCACACCGGGGGACAGATGGTGAGGACAAGTACTCCTCTGCATCCTCCTCCTCTTCAACCCCCTCTTCTTCGTCATCATCATCCTCCTCCTCTTCCTCTCTAATCTCATCATCTAGTCCCTTTACAGAGGTCTACCTGAGGTTCAGTACAGGATTCACTTTGTGATCCAGGCTGTGGTTGATAGTGAATCAGGTCCCAGTGAAACATGGACTGGTTCCTGCTGGTTCTCAAATGTGGGCTCAGTGGAAGAAAACGAGTCTGTGGAAGAAGAGAGGAGAAGTAAACGACTCTCAGAACATTTCTCCCACTGAACCTGCAGGTTTTCCTTGTTAAAGAGCAGGTGAATAAATCAGAGTGTTTCTGCTGAGGTATTTAAAGGGTGAGAACAGAACAGGAACTTCTTCTTCTTCTTTCTCTTCATAGTTTGATGGTTTTCCTTTCGTCATATGTGATTCTAAGCTGAAGTGCTAAAATGAAAAAATCCCTCCTGCTTCCATGTGTGACTCAAAACTGAAGCCACGGTATTGAAATTCAAACAAATGTCAAGTTTGAGTTTACAGTTTACAGTTACAACAAAGGACATTAATAAACCGATGCAACAGCTGATCAGGGCTCACTTCATCAGGCTGAGCTGTAAATATGAACGTGGTTCAACCACCTGTTTTGACCTCAAGTCTCCTGTAAAGATGTTTCTGATGTTTTAAGTTCACTCACTGACTTTGAACTATGAACGCACCTGAACATCAGAGGAGTCCGACTTTATCAGAACCTCGGAGAAACGGATCATCTGCTGGAGTCAGAAACACAAAGTGAAGGAAGAGGAGGAGAAGAAAATCCAAAATAAAAGCAGATGTACCTGATGAAATGGACACTGAGTGGAGCAATAAAGAAAGAAATGAAACATTACAGAGAAAACTTTGTAAATAAAAGCAGCCGATCTGTCAGAGCCGAGTCTTAAATCAGCAGTGGAAACAGGGACACACACACAGACAGACAGACAGACAAAAGCTGTCACTGTTGTGTTTGAGCCTGTAGCTGAACTGTCTGTCAGTTCCTGTCACTTGATTCTCAGGTCTTCATCTTTATTTCATGACAGAGACCAGCTGCAGGCTGCAGAGAAAGAGGAAGCTCATAAACTCTGTCAGTGTTTCACTTGTGTTACTGCCCTTACAGAAGTGAGTCCAGCCCCTGCAGCAAACACTAACATCTGCCTTCCTTTAAATGTTAATGCTGTGAAACCTCAAACAATGTTTTTCACACAGTTTCATTTCAGTTTTTCTCTTTTTGACGAACATTAAAGGCGGTGACTTGTTGCAGTGAACAAAAAACAAACATCTCAAATAAATTCACCCAAAACCAAACAATCAGACCCGTGTTACGAACAAGAAGCTGAGATTCTACATTTCACAGAACAGGATGTAGATCAGTCTCAAACCCTGCTCACACTGTGTCTGTGGTTGTGTTGTGTTGTGTTGTGTTGTGTTGTCCAGTCTCGACGTCCGTCCTTCTGTCCCATCGGTGAGAAGCCAGACAAAGAGGATGGGGAGGATTCTGGGAAAACAGCGGTGGTGTTTTCTCTGAAGAACGAGGTCGGCTGTTTGGTCAAAGCTCTGAGACTCTTCCAGGTGAGACAAACTAAATCCAGATCCGGAGCAGATTCGTGTCTTGACTCCACATCTTTACTTTCTTTTCTGATCCTTTTCTCTCTGACCCCCACCCCCCATGCAGGAGAAGCGAGTGAACTTGAACCACATCGAGTCAAGGATGTCGAAGCGAGTCACTAATGAGGTGGAGATCTTTGCTGACTGCAGCTGCAGTAAGAAGGAGTTTAATGAGTTGTTGGAGCATCTCAAAGATCACGTCAACATCATCTCCTTCAACACACCTGCACACGTCTGGTCAGCTGAGGCAGGTAGGAACACCTGCACATCTCCCAGCAGCCCCCTCTGCCCTCCTCTCTTCTCAGTAAACCGGACAGTGAGACAGTGAGCCTGCAGGTGACGCCACGCCATCGATCGCTGATCTCTGTCCAATTATCAGTTATCACATCTGATCAGCTGATACAAACACAGCAGCAAAAATGTTCATGTAAAACTAATGTAGGAATATGGAGGTGAGACCATAAAGACTGATCACAGATCAGTCATTCAACAGCGCAGCAGTTTCAGTCAGGATCAGCTCTGACAGGATGACACTCCTGTGACTTCCTGCTGAAAATGCCAAACCTCTAACACAAAGACGAGACTGTTTCTCCAGTCAGGGAAACACGTCACAGCAGCAGGTGTGAATGAGTGAACAGGTCGTAGCTGAGGGCGGAGACTGTGAGGTCTGCAGCCAAGAGATAAACTGCTCTCACTCCCGAATGAACTGACGCAGTAAAAGTAAACAATGACTAACCTGAATCCCTGAATGTTTCCCGATGATTCAAAGGTTTCAGTTGTTTGAGGACGATGCTCCGTCGACTACGAATCAACCAAAATGTTGATACAGATGAAGGCATGAGGGCACTGACTAACCCTAACCCTCTCATGCCTCCTTCTGTATCAACATCTAGGTTGATTGGTTGTAGTTCCTGGTCGTGGGTGGAGCACTGCACACCATCATTTCTGTCTCGTTCTCTGTTCCATCAGATGGAGACGACGTTCCCTGGTTTCCGATGAAGATCTCGGAGCTGGATCAGTGTTCTCACAGAGTGCTGATGTACGGGTCGGAGCTGGACGCCGACCATCCTGTAAGCCTCATTTGTCTTTTACATTTCACAACTTTAAGTTACATCATTACTTTTTGGCCACCAGAGGGCAGAAGAACTCCTCAACCCAAGATCAGGTTAGCCAGATAACTTCAGGTTTAAGTCTGGGCTCTCAGGGTTATGTCTTACCGGATCACATCGCCATGGTAACTAATCAGATCAAAACCTGTCAACAGCCCAAACTACTCACCAGTCAGATCAGTGGAAATGCTGAGTCATCGGTCCTACAGGATCCCGACAGGGACAAAAGAGTTTCCCCTAAACCCTCTGATGGTTTGATTAGAGACATGATCCACACACTGATCAATATCTGATCACAAATGAACATCTCAGTCAGACTGAGCTCAGCAGACATGAACCTCTCTCCTCTTCTCTCCTGTCAGGGGTTTAAGGACAACGTTTATCGTCAGCGGAGGAAATACTTTGTGGAAGTGGCCATGAATTATAAACAGTAAGACTCACTGTCTCTGTCCCTGTCTCTGTGCACTCTGACCAAAGACATTTCTGAGAGAAGACGACGGCTTTTCAGAGATGCAGATGTTTTTAACAGATTTCATTTATAATGAAACTCTCTGAGCAGATAAAGGACCGTGACCACATTTAATATGAGAACACAAAACACACATCAGTAACTGGTTAATGTACATCAAAGGTTTCCACTGTCTGAGTACTGTCTGTGACTCTGTGGGTGTTGAGACTCTGACGTCGGTCCGTCTCCACCCTCAGCGGACAGCCCATCCCTCGTATTGAGTACACCCCTGAGGAGGTCAGGACGTGGGGGGTGGTGTTCAGAGAGCTGACCAAACTGTACCCGACTCACGCCTGCAGAGAATACCTGAAAAACCTGCCGCTGCTCACCAAGCACTGCGGCTACAGGGAGGACAACATCCCCCAGCTGGAGGACGTCTCGCTCTTCCTCAGAGGTTTGTCTCACTTCCATTCAGACACTGTGAACACCAGCCGGAGTTATTAAAACACCTGTGCAGGTGCATCGTGTGTCTCACGATTTACAGAGTATGATTTTAACCGGATGAACTCTGACTCCTGCTCACACTGAACATTAACAGAGAACATCTACAGGCTTCAGTGTTAATGTGCAGCCAATGTGAAGCTTCATCACTACATTTCACAGTAAACTGGTCCCAGTCTGGGATCTGATCCAGGTTCAGGCTCTTCTTTCCCATTCATGATGTGTGGTTTTATGTTTTATCAGAGACAGGCAGAAATCCAGAGGACGACAGACGTTTTCTCATGAAATAAGGTGTCTGTGTTTCAGAGCGCTCTGGTTTCACTGTGCGACCAGTCGCAGGTTACCTGTCTCCCAGAGATTTCCTGGCTGGTCTGGCCTACAGAGTCTTCAACTGCACTCAGTATGTCCGACACAGCACCGACCCGCTCTACACACCTGAACCGTGAGTACACACCTGGGGCGCTGTAGGAGATTGTGACAGATGATGAATGTGTTTGATTCTCTGCTGATGTTCTGATTTCAGCGACACGTGTCATGAGCTGCTGGGTCACGTGCCTCTGCTCGCTGATCCGAAGTTTGCTCAGTTCTCTCAGGAGATCGGTCTGGCTTCTCTGGGAGCTTCTGATGAGGACGTTCAGAAACTGGCCACAGTGAGTGTGACAACCTTCAGTCCACAGACAACACACACACCTCAGTGGGAAACGCACACAAAAGGCAGCGCTTACTGCCGAACAGGTCACAGCTCTGTAAAACTTTACATACATACATGACGCAGCTCAGACATCTCCTGACGTGTGTGTGTGTGTGTGCACGTGTGTGTCTGTGAGTGTGTACAGTACATTTATTGTTTTTATTATTGTTATTAGATCATTTTTATTTGTTGTCGTCTCCTCTGTGCTGTGATTTTTTACAGTGTTATTTCTTCACTATTGAGTTTGGACTCTGCAAACAGGACGGTCAGCTGAGAGCGTACGGAGCCGGGCTGCTGTCATCCATCGGAGAACTGAGGGTGACACACACACACACTCACACAGACAAAGACACACACACACACACACACACACACACTCACACAGACAAAGACACACACACACACACACACACACACACACACACACTCACACAGACAAAGACACACACACACGCACACTCACACAGACAAAGACACACACACACACACACACACGCACGCACACACACACACACTCACACACACTCACACTCACACTCACACACACACTCACACACTCACACTCACACACACTCATACTCACACACACACACACGCACTCACACACACACACACACACACACACTCACAGACACACACACACTCACACACACACACTCACACACACTCATACTCACACACACAGACACACACACTCACACTCACACACACACTCACACACACACACACACACCAAGTGCTAATCAAACAGACCTGCTGAGAACATTACCTTGATTTTTTCCCAGCATGCTCTGTCCGATCAGGCCTGCGTGAAGATGTTTGACCCGAGGACGACCTGTAACCAGGAGTGTCTCATCACCACCTTCCAGGAAGTTTACTTTGTCTCTGAGAGCTTCGAGGAGGCCAAAGAGAAGATGAGGTAAACAACAACAACCCCCCCCACTCATCAGATGTATCCCACTGAGTCCACTCATGTCAGATAACAGGAAACATCCCGTGTAGACAGATGTAGAAAGACACATGGAAACGTCCTCACAGTGCTCACCACAAAGCAGTGCAGACGTCTCCTGTCACTGACGACTCCTCTTCTCTCACAGGGAGTTTGCTAAGACGATAAAGAGGCCGTTCTCTGTGTACTACAACCCGTACACTCAGAGCGTGGACCTGCTCAAAGACACGCGCAGCATCGAGGACGTGGTGCAGGACCTGCGCAGCGACCTCACCACCGTCTGCGATGCTCTGGGCAAGATGAACACCTACATGGGAATCTGAGGCCGGCACCTGCCTCACCTCTGAGCTCTGATTGGTTCACACCATCAGACACGCAACACCAACGCTTCCGCAGAGCATCACACCTTTGTCCATGTTGCTTGTTGACTCACTGCACTGTGGCTAAAACTGAGTCATCCAAATTATCACACGCTGCCCCAAACTGTTTTTACCCTCCCAGTAAAATAAATGTTCCCCAGCTGGGTCCACACTGGTGACACTGGTTTGACACAGTCTGATTTCCTGTTTCAGAGATGTGGACATCTTCAATAATCCAAGTGACTTATTCTAGCAAATTATCACTGAGTCCAAAGAGACAAAAAGGTTCACTCTTTGATTATTATTACGCTTTAATTATTATGATTTACTATGCATCATTATATATAATATACATGTCACGAGGACAGACCTGAGGACAGACACGAGGACAGACACGAGGACAGACCTGAGGACAGACCTGAGGACAGACCTGAGGACAGACACGAGGACAGACCTGAGGACAGACCTGAGGACAGACCTGAGGACAGACACGAGGACAGACACGAGGACAGACACGAGGACAGACCTGAGGACAGACACGATTACAGACCTGAGGACAGACACGACGACAGACACAAGGACAGACCTGAGAACAGACACGAGGACAGACCTGAGGACAGACCTGAGGACAGACCTGAGGACAGACATGAGAACAGACCTGAGAACAGACCTGAGGACAGACCTGAGGACAGACCTGAGGACAGACCTGACTCTGGATGTTTCTGGACGAACAGAGTGTCAGTCCTCTCACCCACCTGACCGTGATGTTGTGTTTTTGCTTCTGTGCAGTGCGGGAATAAAACGCCGTGTGTGTCGTTGTGTGGTGTGCAGCACATTCCTTCGTCTTCTCTGTCTTCGTCTCCGATGTTGCTGTTTTAATAATAATAATAATAATAATCATACACCAAATTTGTATAGCGCTTCCGGACACTCGAGGACGCTTAACAGCGGAAACAACACTAATAATAACAATAATAATGATAACAGTAGCAATAATAACAGTAGTGATGAAGTGGAACAGCAGTTTAAACAGGTGGGTTTTGAGCTGAGATTTGAAGCTCGGTAATGAATCGAGGCGAGGCTGTTGAGGGCTTTGTAGGTGATCAACAGGGAGCCAGTGGAGCTGTTTGAGGACGGGGGTGATCTCTGCAGCAAGTGTGGGTGAGTATTGTAGTTTATGGAGGTCGGGATACGAGTGGGAAGGATGAAAGGCTGTGACGGGTAGATGGGTTGAGTTCTGGTTCTGAGAGGGAGTGGGCGGAGGAGGAGAAGGCAAGTTGTCTGTGTATTGAATAATTTTTGAGTGAAAAAAGGTCAGGAAGTCGTTGCATTTGTCTGTAGTGAAGGTGACGGTTAGTTTGTTGATAGTGGAAAACGGTGTGAGGGTCTGAGGAGTTGGAGTGGACAATGTCAGAGTGAAATTTGGAGCGGCGTTATTGAGTGTGGCTTTCTACATGGTGAGTCCGGTTTTCTTGCTGAGGCGTTCCAGTTGTCTTCATCTTTTTTTTGATGTTATGTAGTTCCGGGGTGTACCATGGGGTGGAGTGAGAGAAAGAAACTGTTTTTGTCTTGAGGGGGCAAGTTGGTTGAGGCAGGCCCTGCTAGAACAGAACAGAACAGAACAGAACCAGGACCAGGACCAGGACCAGAACAGAACACAGTGGGACATGAAGTGATGATAACGTTAATAATGATATGATTCTTAGAATTATTATCCAATTACAGCATCATGTAAGGGGCCATTCTGCACAGTGACAGCTGTTACTGCTGGGACACGTTTGTCTCTTCAGGGACAGCAGCCTCAGAGGAGCTGGTCCACTTCCTGTGACTCCGTTATTTCCTTTCACTTTCTTCAGTGTGTTTGAGACGTGAACAAACGGCACCGTCACACCGACGCTCTGACGACAAACGGGTGGACTAACCGATCACAGCACCGTTAAATATCTGCACCGTGTTCACAGCCGGACGTTCAGGTGAGACTTACTCTGAGAGGCAGCTGCTGCTTCCTCCTCAGCTCACAGATGAGACGAGGAACTAGGCTCAGACCTCGGACTGGGACCGGGACCGTGCACCTGCCGCGTACCTGCCGAGGCTCCGTTTCCTGGATTAAAATAACCATAATCGACGAGACGTTCAGTCACCCAGGGGCGGACTTAGTGATGTGGGGGGCTGAGTGAAACAGCCAACAGTCACCGCGAGGCTGCGTCGCCTCTGACGTCGGCTCTGACGTCGGACCTGGCCCGGTGATGTTTGCATGTTGGAAGATGTTGAGTCCCAGACTCAGACAGCAGCTGTACCCAGACCTGTGTCCCTCCAGAAGGAGGAGCTTCAGACTCAGCTCCCTGGACTTAGTCTTAGGATTTGTTCATATATTCATGGCAAATATGAAGTTAACTAATCAGCTGTGATTTCCATAACAATAGCAACACAAAAAGAAAGAGGCTGTGTGGCCCTCTGATGGATTTAAAATCATCTTCAGAGATCAGACCGTAGTGCCCCAGAAAGCCAAAAAACAACATGTCAGATCCTGTAAATCCAGATCCTGTAAATCCAGAGCATGGATCCATTTTCTCCATGAACCCTCCCAGGCCCTGTGGTCATGGATGGGCCCCCTGGGCACAGACAGGTAAAACTCATTTTGTGACTCTTTGTGATGGGTTTGCATCGTATAACTGAGCTCTGTCACTTCCTCTGGCCCAGGGGCCTCAGAGGTCAGGGGCCCTTTCAGTAATCCATCCTATAAATTCCTCTTACTCCCAGGAGACTGATCACTAAGAGAAACAGCAGCACAACATGAGGAACATCATCCGTCAGTGAAAGCAGCATCATCGTAGTGACCAGGCACCATTGGGCGGCCCCTCTGAACCCTGTGGGCTCATGGTCTTTTGCTTTTGGACAGTTTAAGGTGAAAACTACGTATCATGCACAGACCGGTGAAATGGGCTGGTTGGGAGTGAAGACCTCAGGAGTATGAGCTTTAACTGATAACATCATTAACAGTGGGAAAAAATGATGGATTAATTATGGTGATTATAGTTATATCAGAGGATTAGAGCACGAACAGCCCGTGAAACAGAGAAAAGCCTCCTGATACTGGACAAACTGACTCCAGGTCATTTTTACATTTTGAAAAGTAAAATAAAAAATAAACAACTGATTATTTGTGTTGCTGACTAATTTTCTGTTGATTGAACTATTAATCAATCAGTTTCATGTATTGCTGAGAGTTTCACATTCCGACGTCTGTTAGCTTAGCTTAGCATAAAGGCTAGAAACAGGACGAGCAGCTGGCTTAGCTCTGTCCAAAGGAAACAACATCCATGAAGATCCCTGATGAACAGGTGGGTTGTGAGTGTTTCACCTGCTCAGGTACTGAGGTGAACAAACAGTTTGTGGTGTCAGAGCAGGTTATTAGGTGTAACTGTTTCTGTAACTGCCCCTGATTCAGCTTCAGAGGTTCTCCTCCTGATGAATCAGTGAACAATCCGCTGGACTTGCTGTCAGCTCATACACTGTAAAACAACCGAGGAAACAAAGGTGACTACACTTTTCTCACTTTCTAACCGATTCACTGCTGAAGGCTGTAAGTTATCATTTAATTTACCTTTGGTTTGATTCTCTATCACATCAGTGTGTCTCCTGTTTTATTCTCTTTTTATCCCACAATGCATCTCTCTGTATTTTCTTCTGAGGGTGGTGGATTGTGTCATGGTTGCATCATTCATTCTTATTGGATCAGAAATAAAGATGAAAGACTCACTGGTGTTGAAGTCAGACACTGGTTTGGTTTGTTAGTACAGCTCAGATTTGACTTTAAATGCTGAAGAATCTCCTGTAGTGTTTTTACAGCTGGGCAGGTGAGAAGCCTGCTTCTCATCACTTAGGGACGAAGGACGGGACTAATAACACGTTGTATCTTTGGTTATTAAAGTAAAAAATGTATAAAATAAAGTATTACAGCGTTTTTAGACGAGGACAAAGCAGCGAGGACAGGAGGCCGGAACGCTCCACTCAGACCGCTGCTGGTCCTCTGAACATGGGTCTGGGCCAGCCTGGACCTTGTTGTCAGGCTGCTGGTGATCCAAATGAAACGTCTTTCTCCTGGTTGGACAGTCTGTCCACTGTCCAACCAGGAGCAAATCACCACAAATCAAACAGCAAATCATTCAGGAAACAGGCTGGAGGCTGTGTGAAGGCACAAGTAGAAAGGGTTAAAATACCAGATTAGATCTGTCCCTGTATCTTCATCCTACTGTATGTGGACTGAATTGTTGCTAAAGGCTGGATTTGGATCATGTTACCTAAAAAAATCCTTACATATTATACTGCAGCAGCATCACGTGTGGTTTAACACAGTAACAAAGAGGAAATCCTGTGTGAACCTCTGCTCATATTTCAAACACAACAATCAAATGAACAACTGAAATAACAGACAATAGCCGGCAGAAGCAGCTCTTTACTTCACGTCGTTCTGAAAGAGGCTCTGTGAAAGAAACAATGCTGTGTATCATTAAATCAATACTCCATTGTCATCAGGCTGCAGTGCTTCATTATCCTCAGGACTCAGCAGTGAAATATGAGGCACAGACGAGTCTCTGATAATGCCTCTATTCTCCCTGCAGCCAGGCACAATGAAGAGGAGCACGGCAGAAGAAAAACAGGTGAACTAACGGTTCAGTTGGATCAATATGTGCCACCACAGAGGAGAAGAGCATCTGTTATCTCTGCCCTGTGGCCAGGAGCCACCTTTGTCCTGGATTTAATGAACTCCACACAGCTCAGTCTCATTGTGTGGCTCCTCCACAGACTGTGTCCTGTGGACTGGAGGTGATCTCAGGTGGAGCTGAAGGTGTTTGTATCAACCTGCACCAGCAGGGGGAGACACAGGACAGAGGGAAGCCTGAGGCTGCTGGTGGAGAGACAACTGGAAATACACCAAAGCAGAGCTGACACGTCCAAAAGTCAGTGGACAGCTGAAGGTGTGTAATCATACACACACCATGTAGGTGTGAGGCTACTGAAAAGCAGCATCAGTGAAAGTGAAGTGACAGCAGCACACACTGACTCCGAGACACACAATAAAGATCAGAAGCCAGTACCACGAAGCAGGGCCAACATATCCAGGACATCTTTGAGTCTGAGTTATCTGGATTCACTGAGCTGTACGGGGTCACCTGTATCATGAAGCTGGTTTTCACCTGGCTCAGGTAAATTTATCCATCTACTGCGAGCGCGTTCATGTG
>JBBMJY010000021.1:215827-227035 GCA_037833715.1 Toxotes lorentzi
CTCTTCAGTGAATCAGTATTAGGATTCAATTACCATAAGCACCTTTAATCTGAGCACACGGCCTCTCACAGAGGAAACACGATCCCTCCACCCACGCTAATGAGAAAAACCACACTCCAGGATCCTTCGCTCACCATGTCAAATCATCTACAAAGGGCAGTTATCTATGGGGCAGGACGCATAAATCATACATTAAAGACACCTCTGCTTCCCGAAACAGCACATTTCTCTGTCTGCGGGTGACCTTTCCTCTTTGCAGCACCTTCAGCTCGGTCTGATGTGGATCCTGCTGCTGACGGGCGTTTGTAATAACTTCCTCCCATCTCGAAAGAAACAAGACTCCTGGGAGCAACTGTGCATCTTTTAGTGTTATGCTAATGGATGCTGAGTTTCCTCACAGAGGTTTCACAGTCTGACACTGTGCCCCCCACCCCCAAACAAAACTGAGAAAACTGTAGGTTTTATTTTTGTTGTTGCTTTTGACTTTTGTTTATAGAGCGGCAGGATATCCTGAACAAACCGCCAAAAAACTGAAAAACTAAAGAGAGAGAGAGAGAGAACGGTGGTCAGATGGTCAGAGATGAAAGGTCACGAGGCTGTGATCCCATATTCAGATAATTATCCCATGCACATTAGAGGTATTAACTGAGGTAAGGACGTGTAGACATTAGCCCTGTTTTCAGTCTATGCTATTTCACATTCAGTCAAACTGTCAAATGTCATGAACAGCAGCTGAATCAGCTGTGATCAGCTCCTGTCTGCAGTGAACCCATGGATGAACACACACCTCTCACTGGATCACTGTGATACTGAAGGACACTTAAAAACAGCAGGATTCTCAATGAAGTTCTGCAGGATGGACTTCGGAGATGATGATGTCCTCAGGAAGTGAGGTCACACTGCATCAGATCAACACGTTTCAGGTCTGCGTTCAGGTCGGACTCGGTCAGGACTCTGAGGAGGAGGAGTACGCCGGCTGTGCACCTGTGCCTTTCACTTCTCATCCCTCCTTCCTACAGTCTGAAACCCTTTGCCTTAAAACCAGATAATGTGAGATTAGACAGTGCTGTGTTTGCTCCACCTCTCTCCTCTCTCTTCCAGTCGGAGTCTGGAGTCAAACTCTGTTATTTGAGTCGGTATGATAGTGACCTGTGGGGATGAATGAGGCCTTTGTGCTGTCTCTTTCAGCCGGACGTCAGCTGATCTCTGCATGCCTAATCAGTCACTTTCCACTCCAGTCATAGAACAACTATTGATTAATGCCAAGAGGATTAGTGACATTTTGTGGAGGACTCTGGGCTTTGTTATTATTAACCCCCTCTCCAGTGTGAACATCACTGAACCCGGACCTCTGTGCCTGGTTCAGCACTCTATACAGTGCAACGTTTATTTTAACTTTATTTTTACTGCTTTTGCTTTTGACGAGGACACAACAACTGCCAGCAGACGACAGGAAGAGGAAGATGGAGATGGATCGAGCACTCACCACCTCACTCAAAAACCAGTCACCACCAGACAAGCTTTAACATGGAATGGTCAGTGGCCTGTACTCCAGGAGGGGTGTGAGACCTAAGAGAGTAATCCAGATGTAGTGAGCAAAACTAATATTCAGTGTTCGGGATGTTTTGAGAACATGATGGAACCAGGAATCAAATATGATTTTGACATTTCTGTTGCACTGATGCATTAATGAATGTGACTCAGGTTCATTACCAGGACCAGTACATATGACAAACGTGCATCTTCAGGACGTTTGTCCTCCGTTTAGTTCCTGTGAAGCCTCCTCAGCGCTCAGACAGTAACACAGTTTCTAAACACAATCCTTCAGCCCCATTCAGACATGTTGGCAGTAATCTCATCATCATCATTGCAGTCACACACCATGTCCTGTTTTATGCTTCAAAATGGGAAAATATGGCTTCCACTTTGTTCACTGCACGGCGATAAAGACTTTGATATAAAGAAAGGAAATGGCTTCTATTCACTCAGACTGCAAAGACAGTTCAGACTCGGCACTAATTCTTCAGAGTTCAGGAGAAGGTCAAGGGCAGATTCTCTGAAGCTGCGTCTCAGTCCTGTACACCAGGACAATCAGTGTCCAAGGTGAGAAATTAGTCAGAGCTCTGGGACAAAGACGTCCCTCATTGTCCCTGAAATGAAAGTGGCCTGAACAGGAACTGATTAACTTTGCAGCTTTATGCCTCTTAATACATACCATGGTTTACAAAGGGATATGTGTATTTAGTTTGGTTCAAATAGCCTGCAAAGGTTTTCTGAAATGAACTTTACAAAACACATTTAGCTTGTTTTATAGAGGACAATTAGTTAATACAGTAACTTGGGTAATTTGTTTCCCTGGGTTTTTCTAAAAGTATTTTTTTCGCTGGAGTTTCCGCATCACTTGGTATTAATTTGTTAGCTGCAATGTGCTTAATTTACATCTGCTGTTAAATTAGCTTTGACCTCCTGCTAATTTCTCCCTTTATTCTCATAAAATAATAATACATATAAGATGAAGCAGTGTGATGACTCCAAAGGGAAAAGCAGTTTCTGGGTCAGCACAGAAAACACTTCACAGCAGTGAAGTCTGAAACTGGTTTTACTGATTTTATTCAATGTTTTTTTTAATCAACATTAAATGAACAGACCCAGAATGTGTTAATCCACCTGTCAACACTTTCTGAATTCCCTGCTCATCTTCCAGGTTCTGTGCCATGTTTGATCAGCTGAGGAAGATCATGTGATATGATCAAAGGCTCCCAAACAGCTACTAAATGGACCTTGGTGTCAGACTGTACTGTCAGTTTATAATTTGCCGTCTTCCTGTTTCCAGTTGGTGTGTGTGTAGATTTTTTTTACAGTGGCTTCAGTCAGGATGTAGGATGTAGTTTTCTAATCTTTAATGAATCACCTCAGATGAAATATTCTGTAAGTCCAGCAGGATGATTGAAAGCACAGAAATATAAAAGTACCATAAACATAATCAGAATATAATCTGTAAATCCGATGAGTTGATAAGCCACCTCCTCCACCACAATAAAGGGCCTGTATCCCCTTCGACGTGAGCTAAGTACATTAATCCCTCTTCATTCCCTGATGAGAGTGTAATCTTATGGGATAACGTATACTGAAAAACTCCACGTCTGTTTGTGCTTATTAATATCATGTCCTGGGCTGAGGTTCAATATGTTGGTGCTGAGAGGCTGAATATCGTCTGAGGTCAACAGAAGGGTTGGGGCGTGGCCCAGGAAGAGGCCGTTACATTTCACTGTGGATTCAGTTAAAGATCCGGGGACATCCTGTCGTCGGCCTCCGCCATGTTCATTCATACCTTATTAAAACAGAATGACACCTGATAGAGCTCATACCTCCTACACGTCTATAATAATACTGTACTGGAGCCTGGGGGCAGGGGGGAGGCAGAGCGTCACATACCTTCCTGCCTGTAGTCCAGCTGTGGACAGATGCAGTCACAATATTGATACAGCTCCACACGTTTGAAGTGGCTCAATATTACCAATCGTTTCCTGTTTCAAAGCGTTGATGAGGCGGCTCGGTGTGTGTGTGTGTGGTGGGCCGCTCTGTCCCGTAGCGGCGTTTGTCTGCAGACAGATATTGATCTCGGTGAGTCCCCATCTGTCACGTTAATCCAGGCTCTGACTGATCAAAGAGTCTCCGCTTGGCTGAGGTCATCAGGAGATATGTTTGACTCTGAGATTCTTGGGGGGGGGCTGAAACCTGGCCCCATCACAATGTTCCATAAATACTAGCTGCAGCAGAGCCCGGACAGTCTGTTAGCGGATGAGTTTATCAGCTGTTCAACAGCTGGCTCAGCTGTTTTGACATTTGATGGTTTTCAGGTCCTGAAATATGAAGCATTAAACACAAACTTGAGTTTTCTGCTTTTCTTGTCACATATCACACAAACTAAATATGTTTGGACGTTGAACTGTTGGTTGAACGTTGGTTGGTGCAGAAACGTTGCACGCACAGTTCATACTGACTGAAATGACTTCTGGTTTGTCTGTTGGAGGGTTTCCTGAGTATCGATGCAGAGCATATGGATGTAAAAATACCTCCACCTACCAGCTGTGTTTGTCAACTTTCTGGACTGTAGATGATTTCAGCTCCAGCTGATTGACTGAGCTCTTCACTTAACAGTTTCCACTGAACCTCAGCTACACATTAACCACATTTAGTTGTCAAACAGCAGACTGTCTCATGGTCGGATCTGTTAGATTAGAGCTCTCTGCACCAGATCTGACTCTTAAGGTAAAAATGACAGCAGCTTTCAGAAGTAAACCAACGAGCCGTTTCTCTCCACTAATAACATGGAAAATCCTTTCACACTGAGCTGGAAACATTTCCTGCTTTGTAAACTGAGAACCTACAAACTGACTTTAAAGTCTCCGTCTGCTGACACTGAGTGTGTGTGACAGCTGTGAAATACACAGCGAGCGTATTCAAAGCTGTGCTGTTCTGTCAGTGGGACTGAGGGCGTTTCAGGATGTCGTACGACGTGTTCAGATGTGGAATATGTGCGAGTTTGGGCTCCATCTCTGTGATACAGTGATGTTTGATGTCTTACATTAATGTTGTGTAACGGCTTCATTCGTCCGTCACAGGGTGTTTCTGAACTGAGCCTCAGTCAGAGAAGATGGCTGGTTTGATAATCAGTGACTGAAATCAGATTTTGAGGAGCGTTCGATGGTTGCAGCTCCTTAAAATGTGGGAATTAGCTGCTTTTCCTTGTCCAAGTGAGCGTCTCTGGGTTTGGACTCAGAATCTGTGGAGCTTTTTCTCAGCGTTCTGGTATTTTAGACCAAACGATGAATCGATCCATTGAGAAAAAATCTGCAGACACTTCGATCCCATTAATTTGGACACATTTTACCAATCAGACGCCGTATGTTCATATCATGAATGAGTCTTTTAGGACAAGGAAGGTAGAACTTCAGCTGCAGTCTGAGACAGAATCATCTGTGACGTGACCTCCAGCATCGTGAATCGGCCCCATGGTGGGCAGACGGCCGTGGCACTGCTGGGATCATCTGCTGCTCTCTCACAGGCTGCACTGAGGACTTCATTATATGAATATCATGGGCCTCAGGGCCACTAGCCTCCTTTCCACAGTGAATTCTTTCATACATTTTCTCATCAGTTTCATTACTTATTAGTTGGAGAGCTCAGCTGCCTGTTTGAGCCACAGCAGTGGGTTGGATCTGTGATGCTGGAGCCATCAGTCGGTCCGACACCCAGACTGAGACATCTCAGTTTCTGTTGGATGGATTGAGATGAAATGTGGTTCAGACGCTCATGTTCCCCTCAGGATGAAAAGCTCACATGTGAAAAGTCTTGTGGGTGTTTACTGAGACCAGATGTTAAAGTGCCGTCACATCAACATTAAAGGTGGAATTATCAGTAGACCGAGTCCGATAGAGTTTTTAAATCTCAGCCTCAGCATCTGACAGATGAACAGACTGTTGTTCAAACGATTCACTGAATAATCAATAGTAATAAAGCCAAATATTTTCATCATCCATTCAAGCAAAAAGACCAAATACCAACACTGTACTCAGGTCCAGAAATGAGAGGCTGTGATGCTTTTTGTCATATGTAATTAAAATAATGAATGGATTTGTAGTTTGATTTCACTGTTTTCTGGACAAACAGTGGACCTGCTGTTACAGGATGTTCAGCTCTGTGTGTGAGGAAACAGTGTGTGCAGGAGTTTTCTATTTCCTGCACGTTGTGTTAGAAAGAAGCCTCGCTGCAGCACCCTGAGTTTGTGCTGTTCTTTGCCCCTGAGTGCTGAATCATCAGAAGTCGGCAGCAGATTCACAGGTAGAGCAGAAAAATTACCTTGGGCTTTCAGAGGAGATTATTCGTTTTCGTCCTGGTCTGGATTCTACGGAGCCCCTCTGGTGACATTGAATAAAAACCAAAAAAAAAATGCGTGGCCACGAGATCGTAATGCTATCTCAGGGCCACGCGTTATTATCTCGTATGAGGTGAAAGGCACAAGTGCATGCAGGTGTCCACACCTGGTGACCTAATCAGAGTCTCGACTGAGTCCGACCTGAACACAGACCTGAAACACGTGTTGATATGATTCAGTGACATCACTTCCGGCAGACAGGAGCTGATCACAGCTGATTCAGCTGCTGTTAATGGGACAGTTTGACTGAAGGGAGACAGACACAGGATAAAAACACAGGACTCAAGTCGTCGCAGCCTTTATTGTTTGTTTGAAGAAAAACTAAATCACCGGAGCTGAAAACAAAACACTTTTCTGTCAAACAGCCACAAGATCCATCACAGCACTAATTCAGACTCATGTTCCAGCACAATAAGGACCAAATGTGGATTTGTGTCCCACTTTTTTATCCTGCACCTAGTTTTCAGTCGCAGCAAAAGAAGATCCCTGTTCAACCAATAAAGCGGCGATGACATGTCGTCTTTCACTTCACTGACACTGAGAGGAAAATCCATTGGAGTCATTCCACAGCAGCACAAAAGCTCCTCTGCTGTTTCTGTGGGACCTCGTTTGGATGTGAATGGAGGCTGAGCGGAGGAAAGAGCACAGCTCATCCTGCAACAAAAGGCTCTGAGGTCTGATTCACAGTTTCATCTCTCAGCAGCTGAAGACCTGATTGAATTTCAGGAAACAGACGGGATGAACTGAGAGACGAGCTCGACTGCTTAAATGAAGTTCATTCTGCCGTGAAGTGGGCAATCTGTAGGAACCTCAGAGTTACCTATCAGTTAAGAAGAAGTTACCTCGTCCCAGTTACTGAACTCTGAGGACTTTCTGCTTTTCTTTGGCTGAAGTGACACTAAACTGAAAACCTTTGGGTTTGTATCAGACCAAGCACAGAAGATATCCTTTATTCATGTAAAATATTTTTACCTGTTTTCTGACTTTCTATAAACAATTAATGAATAATCAAGAGAATTATTGTCTGAGGAAGTGTGTTGATACGTGTTGGAGTGTACAGTCCATGCTGCAGATGGTCTGAACAGACTGTCACAGGGCAGCTGTAACCCTAACCCTTAGCCACAGAAAGCAAAAACAACTGAACAATAAAATATGTTCTTCAGGCTTTTTTCAGCTTATCAAAAAGTGTTTTCTCTCCATGACACTGTCGGCGTCGGCGCTGCTGCAGAGCGTTCATTTGGCAGATTTACAGTGTGAGCCTGTTCATCTCAGACCAGAAACTTTTGAATGGAAACTGAAGCGTGTCATGTTGGTCCTGCTGGGGTCATGTTAGTTCATCTCAGACTTGCTCTGTATGGTCAGACTTCTCTTCACTCAGCTCTGATGCTTTGGAGCTGATGGACGGGAGCCTGACTGCAGCACTGGGTTCACTGTATGATACTGAACATGTGAACATGCGAACTGTGATAACTTTAAGTTTCTGGATGAACTGATCTTCAGTTCAATATTTTATTTAGTAACAATAATGATACTAAAATAGAAAATTGAAATGCAAACAGCGATTAGGACATATCCTCTGGGGAACATGAATGTCTGCACAGCATTTTCATGGCCATCCTGTTGATATTTGTGGGTTCTTCACTGTGTACTGAAGAATGAAACTGACAGATGGTCGCTGCCGTCTTCAGAGCCACGCTGCTAACAGGCTAAAAATAGAGCTGAGTTATTTTGGTAGAACCTGTGTCAGTTTTTATGGATGGTGAGAGAACTGATCTCCACTCTGTGTGGACTGAACCAACAGAGGGAGGACTGTTCAGTGCGAACACCTCTGCTGTGTGTGTTGGACTGAGGTCAGAACATCCAGCTTCATCATGTATCCTCTGAGCTGCTGCCTCAGAAAGGACCATCCGCTCAGCCTGCAGTCTGAACGTTTGTTTGCAGATTTCTGTGTGGGCGTACCTGCGCAGTTTATTTCCAGAGCTGCTGCAGAGTCGCACCTGCTGAGAGAAACTGTCTGACCACGCTCCAGAGAAACAGATGTTCCTGCTCGGCCTCATGGGAGCTGGGAGTGTGCGGTCAGCAGGACACTCTGAGAGTTTCTTTAACAGTGAGCACACTCCTACACAGACAGCACCACGGCGTGTTACAGCACACTGGTGTTTAGAGAGTGTTCACAGCAAGCGCCCCAAAAACGTGTGCGTATGCTCGGTGACGGCGCCATCTACTGATCAAAGCAATCACGTGTTTTTAACCCTGGACATGAGGGAAAGCTCCTGTATGTGTTTGTGTGTGGCTCCGCCTAACTCTAACCCTGATGCTCGCCGTGTTTTACTTTACCTGACTCATCTCTGAACTTCTTCTCAAGCGTCATTGTGAAACTAAGCTGTTTACCTGGTTCTACCTTTATAAAAGTGATGCTCAGATGATTTCCTCTCATAATAAACTTTATTAATCCCTCCTGGGGAAATTAATTACTCTCTGAATTTCACCCACACCAAGTGAACGAAACACACACAAGCACGCACATGCACTAGAGACGCTGGGGCAAGGGGCTGCCAACTAAGGTGCCTGGGGAGCTGAGGTGGCTGTGGCTGTGGTGCCCCTGAGCAAGGCACTGATCCGCCTTGTATAAGAAGTTTCATTTGTATAGTATGAAATGATTTATTTTCCCACTCAGCTGTGACATGTTGATATTTGTCATTCTGTTTTTATCATGAGGTCTAACCCCCCCCCAACGGTCCCTCCCTCTCCTCAGGGAGTGCGGTCGTGGCTGATCTGGGATGAGCCTGGTGGACTTTAGGCTTCAGGACTCTGCGAGTTTCCGGAGGAGGCTGCTGCCTGTGGTCATGAAGCTGCCCTGCTCTCTGTGCTGCTCCTTGTGGTTCCTCCTGCTGCTGGGAGCTGGATCTCTGCTGCTGCTGGTCCACCTGCAGGATCTCACTGAGACCGTCCAACAGCAGATCCCAGGTCAGTTCTGTCACTGTGTTCACTGTGGAGTTGTTGTGTTGGGTGATGCCATAGTTTGATCATCAGAGTTACAGGATGCTTCACACTAGAGCTAGAACAGTAAGAGTGTTGTGGCCCTTTGATTTCATAAGGAGTAAACAGATCCCATCAAATGTGAGGAGGAGTTCTAGCTGTTCCAAACCTGGAGGCTGCTTTTCTGTAGCACTTTTCAGATCTGTCTCAGATCCGTCTCTGAGCTCTGGGGCAGCTCCTTCGACCTCAGGGCCTGGTTTTTGCTCTGATATGAAGTGACAGCTGTAGGACATGGACAGGTGTGTGCCTTTCCAAATCATGTCCAATCAGTTAAGTTTTCCATAGGTGGTGCTCAAAGAAATTAAAGGAACACTTTATAATCAGAGTATAGCATCAAGTCGATTAAACGTCCGGGACATTGATCTGGTCAGTTAAGTAGCAGAGGGGGTTGTTAATCAGTTTCAGCTGATTAATGGGCCCTGTGCTCACTGCCCGGCACCGTGGAGCTCGATTGGCATTTGCCATAGAACACCAGAACTGGCAGGTCCGCCATGGTGCCCTGTGCTTTTCACAGATGAGAGTAGGTTCACCCTGAGCACATGTGACAGACGTGAAGGGTCTGGAGAAGCTGTGGAGAATGTTATGCTGCCTCATATGGCGAGAGTATGCAGGCAGTTCCTGGAGGATGAAGGAACTGATAGTACTGACTGGCCCCCACACTCACCTGACCTAAATCCAATAGAGCACCTCTGGCACATTATGTTTCGGTCCATCCGATGGCGCCAGGTTGCACCTCAGACTGTCCAGGAGCTCAGTGATGCCCTGGTCCAGATCTGGGAGGAAATACCCCAGGACACCATCCGTCGTCTCATTAGGTCCCAACGTTTTCAGGCATGCATCCAAGCACATGGGGGCCATAAGAAACTACTGAGTACCATTTTGAGTTGCTGCAATGAAATTTCAGCAAAATGGACTAGCCTGTCGCATCATATTTTCACTTTGAATTTTGATTGTCACTGTTAAAAATCTGCATTAATCCACAGATGCATCCACAATCTGTGAGACTAAGCAAGTTCAGATGATTCTGTTACTGCTGCGTAAACAGGCGTTTACCTCGGCATACGTCAGGAGCCACACACACCTCAACTCAAACACAGACTCAGAAGAACATTTAGGGTTGAGCTTTAAGACTCGGTCCAGCAGCAGGCCTTTGGTTCTGTGCGCTGATGTCGGACTGGAGGACGGACCTCTGCACTGTTCTTTATCTTCAGCAGGTCATATCACATGTGGGGCGGTTATTTACTCCTGTTTCCGTTCAGTCATGGTACAGTCAGGGGCAGGGGGTGTCTGAGTTTTGTTGTGTCCGAGGAATCAGTGTGTTTGCTTGTGTTGTGCCTTTAGCCATTGATTTTCTCTTTTAGAGATGTATTAGGTATCACATTGATTAAACTATCCTGTTTCCTCTCAGCCTGCCGTCCAAACAAGCTAAAATTAGAGGTCTCCTCTGTCACTGGTTTGAAGCTCGTCAGCTGTTGCTTCAGCTCCCTCTTTTCTTTCACAAATGATCAGATATCACTAAACCTGATTGATTAGTAAGCCATTGATTTTCAGTGTGGAACAGCTGCTATAATTTACAGGCTGTCTGGGATGATTGTTCTTCTTTAATGAAATCAATACCTCAGTCAAAACTGTGAAACCGAATCCCTGCTCAGCTCTGTGAGGCCTGATAATCCAACATGTAAGAGGCAGTCTGTTCTCAGTCTGTCCTCTTCCCCACCAGCTCTGTAGATGAAATACACTACTCACAATAACTGAGGGATATTGTTATTTACATGAGTGCTTTTCCTATTTGGTCTGAATTTTAATGAAATCAGTAAAAGTTCCCTTTGATATTACTAATAATGAATGAGAAGAAACTCATTTTTATTAGTTTAATATTTATTACCCCAAACATTTAGACAATAACAAGGATAGCCCCAAATAACAAAAACTGACAATGTCAGTAGCGGGTGTTTCCACCATTTACCTCAATGACAGCTTGACAGCGACGTCTCATGCTCCTCACCAGCCTCATGATGTTGTTCTGAGGCAATGCGTTCCACTCTTCCACAAGTTCTACAGGCAGTTCTGCCAGGTCACGTGGGGGTGGGGTACGATCATCCAGTCTCTGCTTCAGCTGGTCCCAGACGTGCTCTATGGGGTTCAGGTCAGGGCACATTGCTGGCCATACCATATGAGGCACTCCGACTTCCTGAAGTCCAGCTGTGACAATTCTGGCACGATGTGGTGGA
>JBBMJY010000021.1:257333-270969 GCA_037833715.1 Toxotes lorentzi
GTGTGGTTGTGTCTCTCTGAGTGTGTGTCTCTCTGAGTGTGTGTGTGTGTGGTTGTGTCTCTCTGAGTGTGTGTGTGGTTGTGTCTCTCTGAGTGTGTGTCTCTCTGAGTGTGTGTGTGTGTGTGTGTGTGTGTGTGGTTGTGTCTCTCTGAGTGTGTGTGTGTGGTTGTGTCTCTCTGAGTGTGTGTGTGTGGTTGTGTACCTTGGCAGCCTTCAGCAGCATCTCTCTCTCCTGTTCGTCTTTCCTCTGTTTCTCCATTCGCTCCAACTGCTCGAAGAAACGAAGCTGAGATCGAACGTCTGACGTCTGTTCGTAATGTTCTTCATCCTGACGGAGGAAGAGGAGGAGGAGGATCAGCTGACGGTGAGATAAAGTGACTGTGTGTAGACTTTACTAACTGGATGAAGTGGATTATTGTTCACTTAATGATTCTGGTAAAAAGAAAAGCTGTGTGACATAAACAGACATGAATTTATGAAATTTATTATAAACTGATCTTTCAGTAAGACGCCACTGACTCGCTCCTCAGTCTTAAAGTAACACACTCATCCCCTCATCCGTTCACTCTGTAACAGGGTTTCTGCAGGTTCACCAAGTGAAATTTAAGACTTGTTAACACAGCACAGGTTCTGACAACGACAGAGTAACTTCCCAGCTGTGACAATAATTCCCAGGGATATAATTAATCAGTGAAGATGAGCTGGACAGAAATAATAATCCTAACAATAATCTGCCGTCATGCAGAGGCCCTGGGCGGGAAACGTGATATTGAAGCAGCGCGTTTGCCTTTGTTCTTACCTTCCCACCGTCTGTACGATGCTGAGCGACGGCTGAAACCTTCTCCAGCAGGGAGCGCAGTCTGGACTGGGTCGCATGGGAGATGAAGTTCACCACCTCCAGCGGCACCTCGGTCACACCCAGCTTCTTAGCTGAAGATGAGAAACAACGAGCATCAGTGTGAAGCTCCTCCGATGGGACGGGAACACGGAGCAGTTCCTACGCGTTGGCCTGCAGTTTTCCTTCAGATCAGATTTATTGTCTTCATATCAAAATATAAACCAGTGTATCTGTGACGTCTGGACCGAGCTTCGTGTTTGTCATCTGCTGCTGAGTGACCAGAGAAACGTCCACCCTCACACATCATGGATCTAAAACGTTGTGTTTTCCAGAAGATGTTTTGTTGCAGTGTGTTTGATTGATTCCAGCGGCGGTGAACTGGCTGCAGTCAGCCGAGCAGTTTTTACTAAAACTATTCAGAGGTTTCTCTGACATTCAAACTAAATTCACAAGTGAATTTATAATTCCTTCATTTCAATTGTTTTTCTTTGTTTTCTTCTGCTCTTATATTGGTCTTATTTCATTTAGTAGAAATATAATTTGCTAAATCCGACCTCAGAGGAAGAAGTCAGAGGTTTCGGAGAAGAAAGCCAAAGTGTTTGTGTGTGTCCTTTAAGTCTCTTTCTTCAATGAAGGTTCTCTTCTCTCTCTTTATTAAAACAGTTTAATTTTGAGGATCATCACAAAAACCGGCTGAAACATTTCGATCCTCTAAATAATGACGTTTTGGGTGGATCTTTCCTCTCCAGTGCTGTCTGGCCTCTGACTTCTTCTTTTGTCCTTGGCCTAATTTCACACTCAAACTCCACAACTCTGTGTCCTTTTACTAAAAATGGGCATAAATACTACAGGGAATCGAGTCTGTGGCTGCGAACCCTTCAACTGAGCAGCCGAGCTTTGTTTCAACAAACTCTCCCGTCTTCACAAACTGGTGGTAAATTTTGTTTCAGCCTAATGTATCTCACCTGTTCATGAGGTGAACATCCTGCTCAAGTTATGTGTTCTTATCTCCGTAGACCACAATCTAATTCACTGGAGCCAAACACCGTGCTCGGAGCTGCTGCTGGGCCTAAAATCTAAAAAGTCTTGGTGCAGCTGAGTGGATTTGCAGCCACGATGCTCTTCACATTCAGGAAGCAAAATATTCATTTTACACTCAGTTTTAATTAGTAAGGTTATTTTGGTTCCTAAGTCAAACAACTGGACCTTCGCTCTGTGAGGACAGGCAGATTTGTAGCACAGGTCTGGACTGCTGGAGAATTTTGTTTGTGTGTTTGTTTGTTTGAAATCTCTCAAATCCCTCGTACACGCCACAGAGCTGGTGGTAAAACCCATCTCTCGACTTTCCTCAGTGTGACCGTTCCCAGAGCATCAGACACAAAGCCTCATACAGGGGACAGTACCTGTGTCCAGGATGCGGCGGTGCAGGAGGCCGGTGGGCAGGAAGGACTCATCTTTACAGGAGCGGATCTTTGTGCCAACCAGCTCTGAGCTGGTTGCTAGGATACGGGCGTTTTCCTCATTAAGGTTGACGCCGGCCATGGACGCCACATCGTTAATGTCATCGTCGTCTCTGAGGATGGCAGAGACAGAGAGGTTAGGACGCAGGAGAGGAAAGGAAAAATTTCAGCCTGAAGTTCCCTTCATTTTAATGCAAATAAATAACAGTTAACAAGCAAAGTCACACCAGAAAGGTGACAAATTGGCCTCCCAGTTTCCTAACAAGTTACCAGAATAACCAGTAAGTTGCTGCTGCAGCTGGAAGATGCCTCCAAGCTTTCAGTCCGCTCCTGAGTCAAGAGGGACTCTGCAGACCAGCTCTCCTCAGTTTATACCAGACTGACCTTCTATCAGAACCGTTCAGATCTAAGAGGATAAACGTCTTTGTCTAAGACTGAAACAATAAAAGCTCCAGTAAGTACATGGGAGCACAGACAGTCAAAGCTGGTCTCCTGCTCTGAAACACTGAGCAGTGTGTGGACACATGGTCTGTCAGACATCAGGACATCAGCTCAGACAGCCAGAAATGAGATCCATCTGGACCTCAGCAGAAACACGGCCGTGCTGTACACACGCTGCCCCCTGTGGCTGATCTGTGAACTACGCGTTCCAGTGACGGCTCAGTAGAAGGAACCTCAGCCTGGAGCGGAGACTGCCGTCGTATGGAAACTCTTATAATCTTGGTTGAACGTTTTGAAAAAATATCTGCCAGTGCCTTGAACTAAAGTAGGTGATTCAATCAACGACTTATAGAAACGTGTTTGTTACTCAGAATTCAAAGACAGCTTTCCTGTAAATGTGAATGAATGTTGAATTATGAATAGTTCTGAGTCATAACTCATTTAAAATTTAAGATTTTGATCTCAAACAAGCTGAATTTCCATGAAATGAAAACTTGTACCTGATCTATCATGTGACTCAAAGTTTCAGTTTATACTTCACCTGAATGTCCCGCCCCCTGGGTCACTCAGTTTCTTCTGATTGGCTTGAGCTGCCAGGTTAACCAGACCTTTGCCAACTATGGTTGTGGGTCCCCTCAGAAGAGTACCTGAAGAAAACAAAAGATTATAATTTAATAAGGGCAATGGACATGTTTTGGTTTTCCACTGAAAAGAAAGTTCATTTAAAAGTCAAATCATTTTTGCTGAATTATCTAAATCTGAGAAGGTGAGTCGCTGCCATCTAGTGGTGCAGTTCCACAGCAGCTCTGAGTGAAACGCTGCTGCAGCTGGACTCACCCTGAGGTCTGAGAGCCTGACTGATGACAACAGGGGTACGAGTCTGTACGGTCTGGACTGCTGGTCTCCCCGCAGCCTGAGGGAGAGGACAGATTTTATACAGGAGACATTAGGAATGACAGCAACTGAGACTAAAGTGAGTTTTGGTTCCGGATTAACGGCAGAGTAACAGGCAGGGTTCGACCACACGTCCCAGGATGCTTTTTACCACCAGGAACAAAAGGACACGTCAGTATTCTTCTCTGAAACATCTCTGACTGCTTTGTTCCTACAAATATTTCAACTCAGGATCAATAAACTCTCTGAAAGGCTCCTCATTACAAGATCAACTCGACACTCCCTGATAATCTTGTGTTTGCTGACCTCCAGTGGTTTGATCTCTCACCTGGCTGCATGGGACAGGTCTGAGACCTGAGAGAAAAACCTGAACCTGGTGAATGTGGATGTGAACTCTTCAGCTGAACGGCCAAACTTCTCTGCAGCTCTGACAGTTTGTCCAAATGAATGGATAAAAGTATATTTTTATTTATCTTCTGTTCCCTCATCATGCATCATTTTTATTTAATTTATCATATCTATATAATCCAGTGCTAATGAACTGGATTTATGAAGAAGAATCACCTGAAAACTACACATCCTCTGTCCATTCACAACATCGTCCACTTGTTATGGCACAAATCTGAACTGTAGATCTGAGACAGCTTCCACTGTCAAACCCTCTGATAGAGGATTTATGGATGTACGACTTTGTGAAAAGACAGCACAACAACTTATAACGCACAAGAAGAAGAAGATGTGAAGAAAAGGAGAATGAACCTGCAGCACAAACTGAGATGTGTTGACACCAAAGTGAAGCACAGACCTGAGTCAGAGCCTGCCTGCCTGCCTGCCTGCCTGCCTGCCTGACTGCCTGACTGACTGACTGACTGACTGACTGACTGACTGACGTGAATGCTGCAGCTGGAGACCTGAACATCTCACATCTAACTTATCATCGTACCAGAGCTGCTGTGTTTGTGAGAGGTGTGTTCAGTCTGACGGTGCTGGTGGCTGGACTGACAGGCAGCCGCGGTCTGATGGCGGCAGTGGTGACAGAGCCGGGGGTGGCCAGGGGGGGTGCTGAGGTGCTGGGGGTGGTCGTCATCAGGGACTGCTGACTGCTGAGCAGAGATTGGCGCAGGGCGGGGAGGCTTTTCTGTAGAGAGACACAGCAGCTCAGGGTGAAACAGATCAGGCTGCTGCTGTGATGATTCCCCACAAAAAACATGTGAGAATCTGTTTCCACTGTTACTGTGACACTGATGAAAGATGTGAAACATCTGCATATTACAGAAAACTGCTGGAATATGGAGGGAAGAGGAAACCACAGAGTCCTCCACACTGTCCATCACTGGAACTCACTTTATCAAGATGTAATTTTAGACATTGTTCAGAAAGTTTGTCCCTCAAATGTGTTGCACTTTTAGGTTGCTTTGTTTTCAATTTCAGTCCAGTTCATCCCAGACCAGCTCTGTTGGGTTCAGGTCTGCAGACCGTGCTGGTCTTGAAGCCACCGTTTAGTTTTCTAATCTTCTGTGCCCTGGTCCTGCTGTAGGATGAGGTCCTCTTTGTTCCTGCCTGGTTCTCTCTGTTCTGAGAGCAGTAAACAGTCCTGCTTCCTGCAGCACAGTGCTGTAGCACTGCAGTAACACTTCATCTCTGAGTTTTCCGTTTTTGGTGACCTAAACCTTTTTTTTTTTTTTTAACCATGGGCAGTTGTACCATTTAAAGTTTTTCACTGGACTTGAACTGTTTAAAATAAACTAAAAATGGGAGGGGGTGTCCAAAACCTCTGGCTGGTAGTGAACATATCCTAGAGTCTGTATGAAGGCTCAAGTGATGGACAGTGTGCAGGAGTCTGGATTCTGCTGAACATGGGGCAGAACATGAATGTGGTGGTACCTTGAGGAAAGGGATGAGGTAGGGCTGTGGGGAGGACTTCAGCTCAGCCTGCAGCCGAGTGGTGAACTCCTCAGGCTCAATCTTAGCATCCTGAACAAACACAGAACTCTGGTCAGACTCAAGTTAAATAATAGGAGAAAATGAAATCCAGTGAATGGAAATCCCGGACTGAGTCCTCGTGTAGTAAAACGTCTTACGAGTAGGTCCTGAACCAGGGCCTTCACATTCTTGGAGGTATCTGGGGAGGGGGAATTGTGGGATGCCAGCTTGATGAGCGTGGCGAGGAAGTTCTTGCATTTCTTCACGTTTTCTTGCATCTCCTGTCAGGGACAAACACACGTGTAACAACAAGTTAGAAACACTGAGAGAACTCAGAGAAGTGTGACTTTTCCGTCTGTACATTAGCTGAAAACGGTCTGTACATGTAGCTCCACCTGACCTGGGACACCACAGTGACTCTGGCGGGGGGCGTAGCGGTGGGAGCAGGAGTTGAGCTGGTCAGGGGGGCGGACGGGACCCCGGCAGGCTTGGCCACAGGCGCCCCCCCTGCTGTTATCACCGTTGGGGCCTTCTGAGGGGTCGTCATCTTCACCGACACCGCTGCACCGCCGGGGGCCACGGTGATGGTCTTCTGGGAAGCAGCAACACCATCAAGCACAGGAACCACCACCAGACAAATGATATTTAATCACATTATCAGCAGTCATTTATTGATCTATTGATGAGCTTTTGGAAAAGAAGGATTCACAGTTTGAGCAGCTTTTCCTTTATTCTACACCTGTTTGGTTTTCTACAGCTTGTGGCTGAATCCACGTTTGAATCTTCGTTTCTGCAACATCTATGATCACACTGTACGAATCGTAACGCCGCGTCTGCTCGGTTAGATATAGACGTAGCTTGTTTATTAACCAAATTTTAATCTGTAGGTTTATTTGACTTCCCATCCTTCCAGGTTAGATAAACGTACCTTTATTCTAACGCTGAGATGTAAAATCTTTGGTTATTATTAGGGATGCACCGAAATGAAAATTATTGGCCGAAACCGAAAATGAGGAAACCAAGGCCGAAAACCGAAAATCCGAAAGAAATTATGCCAGTTATTAGTACCATTGCATTTATGGCTATGACTGTGTACTGACCTCATTAAAATTGCAAGGCATTGCGATTGGATAAATTAATATGAATGTTTCAAAGAATAAAGGACAAATTAAACCCGACGTGGAGAAATTCTTTGCAGATCCACCTCCTCTTGAAATTTTGGCATTACATGTTTTGCAAATCGCTGTCCCTGTGTCTTTCTCAGATATACCGAAATACGTCCACACCGCAGACATGTTGGTCCTTCCAGACAAGCTCGTACTGGCCGCGGTTTTCGCTTGCGTCATCACAACATCCTGTTTTGGTCAGAAACTGAAAATGCACTTTTGGGCCATTTTTGGCCGAATGTTCGGTGCATCCCTAGTTATTATTCTGAGTCTTGTTGTGAGTGCATGAAAAAGAAGACGAGGGGCCAGGAAGCACACACCTGTACAGTGGTGGTGGAGGGAGCCTGAACCATTCTGGTTGGAGCAGGGGAGGCCAGGCGGACAGTCTGAGGTGTAACAGGAGCCTGCAGACAACAGGGAGGGCAAACAGAAGACGTTTGTAATAGCACAGCATCCAAGGCATTATGGTGAGCAGCTACATTGTCAGGTCAAAGTTCATGTGAGGACACGAAGGAACGAACGTTTGGGAATCTGTCCTGTGCACAAGCAAATTAGATTTTTATACTTTGACATTATTTTCTTGAATTTCTTTTCTTTTGTATATTTCATGCTCGTTTGCTGGTTCTTTCCTTATTTTCTTGATTAACTCTGAGACCCGGTTCCAGACATGTTCTCAGTACCAGACCTACCGTGGTGGCGGTGCTGACCCGGATGGTGGCTCCGGCCGTCGGTGTCACAGGTCTCTGGGTGATGTTGGCCACCGTTTGGGCCTGCTGTGTTTTGGCCTGAGCCTGAGCCAGGACCTGCTGGGGAACCATCACCAGCTGACCAGTCTCTGTCCGGACCAGAACCATACCTGAGGGAGGAGGAAACACTGGTCAGAACCATGGCCTTGGTCAATCTAAAGGGGGTGTAAGTGCCTGTTAGATGCTCGGCAGTTTGCTTTATTGAAGACGTGTAAACAGTCACGGGATGTAGATATAATGAAAAGAAAATCAGCTGGTACACGTTTTCAGGAAATCAGGTGGTAAAACCTGAGCAACAAACTGGAACCACCAAACAACCAGTGACCCATCAGGTAAGGTGAAGATGTATCACCCTTGTGTTTCCTCACCCTGAGGCATGGTGAACCCGGGGGGCAGCTGGATGGTGGTTTGCTGTTGGGGCCGTACGGCCAGCGGAAGCTGAGGAGCAGCCGCCCGGGTCGAGCTCGCCACCAGTCCGGGTCTCTGCTGTTGGATGGAGGTGGCCACCACTGGGGCGCCCGGTGGCCTAACCACAGCCACTGCAGACTGACCCACTCCATTCATGGCAGGCTTCACCCCTGCAGCAGCCAGGGTGACGGTGGCTGTACTGGTACCAGTCTGAGTCTGGCTGATGGGGGACTGGGCAGCAGGAGGAGGCGTACTTGTCAGGATGACAGAGTTTCCAGAAACTGGCTGGCTGGGCACCAGCATCTTGGTGTGCATCAGAGGGTTGCTGTGGTTCATGACCTGAGAGGTGGAGGCTGATGGGGAGGGGGCACCCTGGGTCACCACCTGGCCACCCTTGGGGTCAACCCCGTTCTGGGCGATGCTGGCCACCGGGCTGGGGTGTCTCTGCAAAGCCACACCGGGAGACGCCACTGAAGACTGAGGTACCGGGAAATTAGGCTGAGCAGCAATGGAGGTGATGACAGCAGACCCCCCGGCACTGACAGTACTTATAACAGTGCTGGCCCCGGCTGGTGGGGGGACCGTGGGCGAGTTCACCAACTTTACAGCTCCGCCGTTTCCGTTCAAACTTTGCAGTCCGGGAGACTCGGTCCTGATAGCCTCCGCCGTGGGGGCGATGGAGGAGCTGGGAGCCGCGCTCGGACCCAGGACAGCCGCCCGGTGGAAGCTAGCAGCGGCGGGCTGAGTGGTTAAAGTTACGGGTCCCGGTCCGGGGGAAGCAGTCGGAGGAGCTACCGCAACTGTTTGCAGCCCAGCTCCGGCGGTGATCACGGCCCCGGCAGCGACGGAGGAGGTAGAGGAGGAGAGGGTTTGACCGGAGAGAGGCTCATTAGCGCCGGGTTCCTGGGTTAACCCCGCTTTCGGATGCCCTTGTTGCGGCTCCACAGACCCCACTTGATCGCGCACTTTCCCTGAGAACTGACCCGCGGCGGCCGGAGCTGCCTCCCGTTTCCCGTCGGAATACGAAGCAGCGGGAATCTTTCGGTCCCCCAGTTGAGATTCCAGAGAGCCGACCAAGTCGCTAACGGCTTTCTCATCCACCTCATTGAAGAGCATGTCCTCCAGTGGGTCGGAGGCTCCCGCCATCTTTGATATCGGACCGTTGTGCAAATCGTATTTTAGGATGTACGCATGCGCCGAGGATCCGGCTGTTTTTCGAGCATAGAAACAGAACAAACAGATTCTTTTGTTTACTGATCCAGGTTCACGGTTTTTTTAATAATATGTAATTTACATGAAAAAGTGAGCATGCATGTTGACAGATTACTGGACAGGGCAGGGAGGTTCAGCTTAGTGTTTTGTAGCTGGGTGGTGGGCTTTTACATGTCTGCGTCCATCAGTACACAGAGTCACCAATGACAGTACCAGTACAATGTAAAAATAGTCCACAACAAGTCCTGCATTCAAAATGCTCCTTTAGCTCAAATAAAGGACTATCATCAGCTGAATGTGCTGAAAGTGTCAAAGTGAAGGTGAGTGGGGTCGGGCCCCTCCAAAGTTTGAATAAATCTGAGGGGTCCTCATATGATTGATGGGAGAGGAAAAGGAAAAAGACAAAGCTCTGACGCATAGATTAGGATTCTTTTCATATGACTTCTCTCTAATCATTGACCTCTTATGAAATAATGGATAATTTGGTCTCTTTGGGCCTCAAACAGTTATTTAAACCCATGTGAGACATTTTGAGGCAGAACTTTTTTTTGGTTGAACTTATAAACACTGTCACAACATGACAAGGAAACACAATCAGACACAGCTTTTAAAGGGTAGCAACCACTGGTTTGATATTTAATGTGCTGTATTTAAGGAAAAGGTTCATCTGAAAAGGAACTAAAACGGTCAAATAAATGTTGTAAGGCAGATGTTTCTTCAGTTAAAGTACAGTATAAACATGAAGATTTACTGTCAGTGCAAAGATTAAAAGTATTCATTTTGCAGAATGAAATAGAACAATGTATATTATGTTACTAAATTATAACTACTGATGCATTAATGAGTTCATCAGTTACATCCTGCATCTGGTGAAGATGGAGTGCTTTTTTGGTTTGTTTTTTTTTACCGGTGGGTAGTTTGTGAATTTACACTTTTAATAGGCTAATGCACAGCAGCAGAAAGGAACAAAGACCTTTCAGGCACAGGCTGTCTTCAGCATTTCTGAAACACCCTTATTAAACAGCAGCCAGAGCCTCACTGCCGATAAATAACCAGACGATACAAGTCATCAAAGAAAAAACATCAAAAGACAAATATTAATCAGAAAAGCAGAATTAAGAAAAATGAAGAGTAAGGTTTGAGATGAAATACATCACATTCTGTTTCTGCCACAACCAGCTAAGTGACCAACAGATCTACACACGAACAATAAAAAATAAAAAACCTAGTTTGTGAATTTCACCAAGAGATCAATAAAGTAACACAGTAATACATATATAAAAATAAGTACAACATTCAAGTGAAGTGTAAAGATAAGATAAGATACACCTTATTAGTCCTACAATGGGGAAATTACATCCATTACAGCAGGATGGAAAAACTGAAGTACTGGAGTAAATGTACTCGGTTACTTTCCACCACTGAGTATCAAGTCTTTCTGTAAACAGTGAGACACGAGTCCTCTGGGTGGACAGTGGAACACATGAGGCGATGTTGCCACAGTGAACAGCCTTTTCGTCTTCTTGTTTTCTCTTCTATTCCACACAGATCTGGACTTTACCGCGGAGCGTAGCCCCGCGATATTATGAGTTCCCGTTAGCCCCCGCGCTCAGAGCCATCCGATGGAGGAGGAGGTGGCCATGTTGTAGCGGGGAACAGTGAACCCGAGGAGGAACGCTATCCGAGACGTTTGCTGTTTAGCCGGTACTGTTAACCGCACGGTTCCGAGGGACCGTCCGTTCTGTTTCCTGACAGGACTGCCGAGCTGCAGAAGACACCATGAGCGGCGGGACGCCCTACCTTGGCAGCAAAATCAGCCTCATTTCGAAGGCCGAGATTCGCTATGAAGGGATTCTGTACACCATCGACACCGAGAACTCCACCGTCGCACTGGCTAAAGGTGACGCTACTCCCGGCGGGTGCTGCTGTAGCACCGGCTGAAACCGGTTACTGCGGTAGAATAGACTCACGGTGTTCACGGCTCATAATTAACGATTAAATGCGACTCAGCTCCAGGCGGATGGTGTTTAGCACTGCGCAGATTTGATCCAAAACAGATTAATAACGTTAGCCAGAAGTCTAGCGTCAGCCTGCTAACGTAGGCTAACATGCTAACAGCCAAAGCGGCACGGTGAGATGCGTCAGTCCCGCTAATACCAACGTTACGTCAGCCAGACGGAGAGTTTGTAGAACCGAAACCTTACAGAACGAAAACAGCCTCTTAAAGACAGCATTCGGCTGGATTTAAATCACACAACTGCACGTGGGCACATTAACATTTTTTTGTCAGTAACATGAGTCAGCTAACGTTAGCATGGCGGTCAGCTGCAGTGAAATGTCACTAAATTCAAACGGGACATAAAATGTTTATATAACGTTGACGGACAGTTTTCAGTGTTTCGAAGCTGCCTCACCTGCTGCAGCTAACCTGAACCTGTGACGTCACTGAGAGCGCACTCACCTCACCTGTTCACCAACAACAGATTATGACGGCAAACTATTTATGAAGCCTCAGCGGTGGTTTATCTAATGTAATGAGCAGCCAGGTGTGACAGTGCAGCGCGCGTCGCTGTGTATGTGGTGTTTATTTATCAGGGTGCTCTGTGAAATACTCAGACACATGATGCAGAGCAGCTCCTTCTCATTATCGATCGTTTTCTAGATCGATCTTTTTATTCTCTTGTCTTTAAAATGTCATAGAATTCGTATTTGCAGGTCTGTAAGTCTTCAAAATACCGATTTCATTGTCAGATATTAAAAAGTTTCTTTTACACAGGTATTGGGACTGGGAAATAATGTGATATAAATGTCAGTAAATTCATGCACTTTGTAAATAGATCTAGTCCGTATGGTTCCTACTGGTGTTTACAATATCTTTCATTCTTTGAAACGGGTTTTACATTTTATTCTGTGTGTATTAAATGTCCTAGTCTTAACCTGGTGAACCTGCAGAAACCCAGAATTGTTAAAAAAAAAATGCTCATCACAATTTCCAGGAGCTGACAGATTTAAAAAGCTTATTTTGCCCCCCCAAAAAACAAACAAAAAACAGTGTAACAGATATAATAGAGAAAAGCAGAACGGCTGGTGTTTGAGGGTTGTCAAAGTAAATGACCATTGTCCTTCGGTCAGTTGATTATTTCACTAAACCTTTCAGCAGAAAAGTAGTGGGTATGTTTCTAAAGTAGCCAGACATATTCTGCACACCTGAACTCACTGTGGCTTACTCTCACTTTGGTTTGAAAAAGAAATACTGAAATAAAGGATTTACTAGGATCATAAAGGAAATGTTGTGATTCATTAATGCAGCCTTTTTAAATATTATAGATCCTTGGTTTAGTCTTGTACTTTTGAAAGTAACTACAGTAAAAAATAACTTTAAATATAAAAATATACATATAATAATAGAAACTATAAATTCATTAGCAAACACTTTGGTAAGCGATTTGATTTTTTATTTTTTTTTGCTTTATTTTCTAAGAAGAAATTCCAAATATTCCCTGATTTCAGCCTCGTGAATGTTTGATGCTTTTCTTTGTCACACATGATGTAAAACTGAAAATCCTTCTCCTTGAGTTGTTGGAAATCATAAAGGGCCTTTTTCATTATTTTGTGACATTTTTTAGTAGTCAGGTGTATTCAAAAAAATTGTATTAAAGTCTGTAGGCTGAGAAGGCAGAGACCATATCAAATGAGCGCCAAAGGGTTCAAATCAGATTTCTAAAAGGAGTAATGCTTGGTTAAATGACGTCCTCTGACCTGTGGTTCTGACTGGAAGCCGTTTCCTCCCTGTCAGTTCGGTCCTTTGGCACAGAGGACCGCCCCACCGACAGACCCATCCCTCCTCGAGATGACACCTTCGAGTACATCATCTTCAGAGGCAGCGACATCAAGGACCTGACTGTGTGTGAGCCGCCCAAACCAACATGCTCTCTTCCTCAGGACCCTGCTATTGTCCAGGTGCGGTTTCACCCAAACACATTGTGGGTTCAGTGTTTATATTTGAAGCTTTTGTGTAACCGTGTGTCTTTCTCCTCAGTCGTCCATGGGCTCCAGCTCCTCGTCTTCTGCTGCCGCTGCCCCGACCCCGTTCCAGTCTGCTGGTTCCTACGGACTCTTCAACCGGGCCCCAGTTCCTTCCTACAACCAGTTCAGCACCAGCCCTCTGGTTTCCCCTCAGTTTGGAGCCGTTGGTGTCGGTAGGAAAAAACGTTTGTGTGTTTAAGACATATTTTGTGAGAAAACCCACCCCTCTCCTTTATGGCTCTGACTGTAAACGACACACTGTGGGAGCAGGGACTCAGATGGGCATGATATCCAAGGGTTCAGGGTCTCTCCATGGCTCTTGTACCACTTAAACCATGCCACAGAAACCGAGGGGGACTGATTTATGGCATCAGTGTGACTTCAAACAGTCAAGGCCTTTCCCTTCCTCCTCTACAGGTGTTTCAGTAAAAGGGTTGCAGACATAGCTGTGACTAGGGTTGTGCCGATCACAGAATTTTGATTTAAAAATTTTATGTTGATTATTTATTTATATAAGATCGG
>JBBMJY010000021.1:271051-286149 GCA_037833715.1 Toxotes lorentzi
CCGATCTTGTAACTGATCATAACCTTCACTGAGCGGATGGTGGATTTCATAGTACAAGATGTACTCTGATGATCTCTATCAGGAGCTTTAGTCGGCACTTTTATTCAAGACGGCCACGGCAACCAAGTTAAGTTTTTCGCAGCCCATTCTATAAAATATGCTTTTCCTGTTTGGAGGTGAAGGCAGTGGCTCAGAGTATACATCATCATTTTGACCTTAAACTATTGATCAGTTAGTTGATTAACAGAAAAGTGTCGTTGCTTTTTTTTTATCTTACGTGAGAGTAAACAAAAAATATGTCTTTCTGGGTTTTAAACGATTTGTCGTACAAAACATTGAAGACCTAACTTTGGGCTGTGGCTAATTATTCCAGACATGTTTCAGTTTTCTGACAGTGTGTACTACTGATTACTGATTATGGAAAATAATCGTCATACAGGTTCATAGTATGGTTTTATGGTTTTGCTGACATTTCGAGAGATTTTAGTTTTTGTCTTGTCAGTCGTCACCATTGAACAGGCGAGGTTATGATTTGATGATGATCGGCACAGCTGAGTTTGGTTTGTACTGCAACACACACACAGGCCACAGATAGGAGTGGATACACAGGATACACAGGGCTGCAGATCAGCTAAGTGCTTTTAAAGGAACCTAGAGTGTTGTTGCCATCAGTGCTCTATTCCTGCTGTTCCTCCCCATACAGGACGATCAGTGCCCTCCTTTGTGAACGATACAAGCACAGCCTCGACCCAGTCTGAGAGCAGTGCTGTTGGCTCTGCTCTCCCCTCTGACTCTCGGTCTCTGGGTACGCTTGTGACCGAAGGTAAAAACCAGCAGGAAGCCGCTTGAAAAGGAAATCACAGATCTGTGTTTACTCACCACACGGGGTGGTACTAAATCACATTGGGCTCCATTAGTTACACAAGGGTTAAAAATCGGTACCAGTCTGTTAAAACTCTACTTCACTTACCAGAAATCTGATTTGCTCAGACAGAGCATGTTTGTATTCTTGACATTTGCTTTGTTTGACAGATTTTCTCATGAGATGAATTAACTTCTTTGTTTCCTGACGTTTGTGTTTTCTAGTTCTGACAGTAATGAGAGTGTAGAGATTCATCTTTAATGCCTCCAGTATCAAAACTTGCATGGCAGTAAACTTAAACGATTGAGTTTCTTCATGCCCAGAACCCTAACTGCATGCTCTTCTTAGCAACCTGCATGTCCTGTTCAGTTTGGTGCCTTCAAGCTTCAAGCCTCAGACTGTGAATCGAGCTGAGTCTTCTTAGGATTTTAAACTAGTTTCCAAACACGTCCATCACACTAAGGCTGCTTTCATACCTGTACTTCAGTACTTCAGGTAATGATGAGCAGATGGATCATAATTGAACTTGAATAGAGCTACAACATTTAGTCAAATAATTAATCAGTTGACTGATTGCTCAGATTTAATCAGTCTGTTACTGCTGCTGAAAACAGCAGGTAGCGTTCTCAGAGTTCGGCCTGTTTCCTGTTTATTTTAGGAAAGTTTTTCATGTACGTTTTGTAGCTGTATATTTTCAAACAGGGAAGGAAACCCTGTTAACCTAAAAATACAGAGACAGGACTTTTGTCTTATGAGCCACTTCATCCTGATCATAATCACTCAGCAAACCTTCGCTCACATTTAACTTTGTCCGTGGTCTGGAAATTGCATTAAATTTTGCTCTGAATTTGGAATGGAGCGTGACTGGAGACCCTGCTTTTCAGGCGGTCTGCAGCAGAGTTTGTTTGAAGTGAACCAAACAGCTCAGGTGTGAAAGACCCTGAGGTTCAGCTCCGGCTTGATGTTGTTTGTATCTGTGAAATGAGCCCAGTTGTGTTTCCTTCAGACAGCATGTCTTACTTCTGTTGGTTCTGTCCAATCAGTGCTGACTTATGATCACTGTGATCAGACTGTAGCTCAGACATTGGGAGCAGTGAGCACCACTAACCCCGATCTCTGTCCTGGTTTTCGTTCAGGCCGCAGCAGCCCCAGCCTGGACCCTTTGAGGAAGAGCCCCACCCTGGAGCAGGTGATCCAGACAGCTCCGTTGGCCCCGACCACCGCCACCTCAGCCCCGGCCCCTGGCCTGGGGCGTAGAAGCCCCACCCATGGGCGTACAGCCCCCCCAACCACCGGGCAGAGCAGTCAGAAGGTCCAGCACCAGGATGGCTTGGATGCAAGGAGGGGTGAGACTGTCAGGGGAGGCCGCAGCAGCCAGGGCTGGTCTGCACCCCGAACCATCTCCGCCTCTCACGTCACTGCTGTAGATAGGGCTCCCACTGCAGGGCTTACTCACTCTATCTTTAGCCACTCAGGTGAGACCTCAGGCCAGAGACCAGCACACTGGTATGATCTGTGCTGTTGTCACATGTGGAGTTATATTTGTGCCTCGTTCCTGAGCGCGCTATGGGACATTTTCAGCACTGACAAAGATTTTTGCAAGCACATTAATGACATTTTGCTATTATTATGCAAGGAATAATTTAATTTGAGCAAACCAAAATCAGCTCTGTCCTCAGTAACGTTATGTGTTTATGCTATTAGCATACAGTGATAACCTGTAAACTGAGCTAATCAATAACAATGCAGGAGAACAGTGATCAAAGCTGTGCTGATCAGATAATCAGGAGACTGACGCCTCTGAGAAGCAGTGTGGACGTTTTCTGGGTTCTACACTGCAGATTGTAAAAGGACCAACAAAGATGAGGCCGTTTGCAAATTCTGACTCTACAACCACAACTCACCTGCTGCTGCGGCCGAGGTGAGACACTAGAGGACCAGAAACCAGAGCAGCAACAACATCTGACTGAACACCTTACACCATCCATCAGTGTGAGGTGAATAATTGGAGTCTGTGTGGACCTGCTGCAGTTCACAGGACTGTCACTGACTCTGGCGTCTGCCAGCAGGACAGACTGGAAAACCCTCTGCAGACTGATCTGAGCTCAGTTTGTGTGTGTTTGAAGAGGTTTTATCTGTGGCTGTGAAATGTGGACTGTTCAGTCCGTCCCTCTCAGGGAGCCAACACCAGCTAACAGCTGTCTGCAGGCTGATGTTCTGCCGACACAAACTGAGCAGATGAGTCAGTGAGCAGACTTTCACCTGTGATTGAATCGAATCAATTGTGGACTTTGTGAAGTGGATCAGGAGATCAAGGCTGATATGCAGCCCTGTTACTGTGCTGTAAACATCTAATTCTGTGCTCAGAATGTCCCACGTGATTCTCTTGAATGAGGCACAGATGTAACTCCACAGTCTCATAGTAAATAATTTGCTCTCTGTGTGATTTGTTAACATTTTGTTCCAGAGATCCCACTTTTGAAACCGTTGTGCCTTTGTCTGAAGGTAGGAGTCTAGTGCCACCAGGGCTGTTTTCACATGAGTGTTGACGTTGTTTTGGAAGACTAAAAGACTCTGCTGTTCCAGGCACAGACGTCCAGAAAGTCCCCAAACCAGAGTCTGAGCAAGCACGAGGTGAAGGCAGGGATTCCAGTAAACGTTCCACAGGTTAAACCACCACTACCACCACCACGCTCTGAAACCATCCTCAACAGCCCATTCAGACTCTGCATGCCTGTCAAGCTTTTCTCTGAGGCAGTGGAGCCCATACACTCATCCTCTGCAGCCGCTCGAGCCCGATCATCCCTGTCTGATGTGTTTTTTTTTAGTTTTTTTTTGCTGATGAAAGCATGTGCAGATTGACATGCTGTTCATGTCAATGGACTCGAGGCGACGAGACTCGTCTCCTCGTTTTCAGACGTGTTTTCGTGCTCAGTGAACACCGGAGAATGCTATCTGTGGTGTGGTGGTGCTGTGAATTAGTAAATGACTGAGTTACTGCATTTTCTTCATGTTTGATGTGAATTTGATTTCTGTAGTGGACATGTATGAAGCTAACCTCTGCAGCCAAGCTGTTTAACTGCACTTGGCTCTTTGCTGACTCATTTAGAAAGACTGAGAACTCTTCCACTGCAGTGGGTGTTTGCCTTGGTTTACTTCCTCATGTGTTGCCATGTGATTTTTGTTTTTTTGCTGGTTTTGTTCCACAATACCTCTTCAGACCTGTTTATCACGATAGCTCATGTAGTCTTGCCTTCTGTAATTCAGCAGCTGCGGGTGCGCTGGCTAACCGTCGTGGAAGAGGGGGCGGTCACCGTGGCAGAGGGCGCTTCAACGTTCGCCGAGACGGACCTATGAAGTTCGAGAAAGACTTTGACTTTGAGAGCGCCAACGCCCAGTTCAACAAGGAGGAGATAGACAGAGAGTTTCAGAGCAAGCTGAAGCTGAAAGGTATTTCTTCCACCAAGTTCATTCTTGTACATTAATTCAAGTTAAAGTACTATACAAACTACATATTTGAAGTGCTTGTAGGGTACTTGAGTGTACTGTATACATCCACTCCTCTACAACTGAGAGGCTCTACCTACCTTCCTGCTCTACATACTAACTATCTTTCAGTACATTTAGCTCATAAAACCTCCTGTGCTTTACTTGAGCGAGGCATTGAACGCAGGATTTTTCCTTGTGTGTACAGATGAGAAGACTGAGAAGTCAGAGAAAACGGTGAATGGAGAAGACAAAGGCGACTCTGGAGTGGAAACTCAGAACAGCGAGGGCAATGCTGATGAGGAGTGTGACCCACTTGGCCCCAACTGCTACTATGACAAGTCCAAGTCCTTCTTTGACAACATCTCCTGTGATGATACCAGGTACGAGCTGACCTGTACGAAGAGCAGTCACTGTCTGTAAATCACTGACAGTGAACACGACGACGGAGACATGACAGTATTCATCATTTCATAAACGGCACCATCGCTGCATACATACTTCATGACCCTCCACTGCAAGAATGTAATGAAAAATATTCCTTAGTCAGTGACATGACGGTGTTTTTCCTCCTCTTTTCTCCAGGAAAGCAAATGACAAGTCTGGAGGCTCAGGTTTCCCACGGTAAGTGTTTGTCTGGTCATGTGACCGACTCTGTGCCTCTAAAAGCCACTTTCCGTCCAGGTGCTGTGATGGATAGATAGATGGAGATGTGTTGGGTGGACAGTTAGAGGTACATTATCAGCCTCAGTAACAGAGACAGAACAGTTCAACAGCACCACAAACAATCTGAGTGAGACCTGAACTAGGTTATTGTAGTTCAGCTCTATGTGACATAAAATGTGAGCAAGTTTCTCTCTTCGTCACTGCCTCTGTCGCCTCTTCCTGCAGGGAGCGGAGGCAGACCTGGGCGGAGGAGAGGAGGATGAACGCTGAAACGTTCGGTATCCCTCTGCGTCAGAGCCGAGGCCGCGGAGGTTACCGTGGACGTGGTGGTATGGGCTTCCGTGGAGGTCGAGGGCGTCCAGCTAGCCGAGGATCCTTCGGGCCACCGCAGGGAAGTGGCGGCTTCAGGGGAGGATACAGAGGAAACCAGGCTGGCCGCGAGTTTGCCGACTTATCAGCATACAGGGTAAAAGTTCATTCAGATGTTACTGTGCCAATTTTATATTTGACATTAGATGACGGATCTGCAGCTTTTTTTCATAGACCTCATACCTCAAAAATATATCATGCATGCATGTTGTAGTTCATGTACTCAAAATCAAATATCCTCTAATGCTTTTCTGGATTTTCTAAATGTCTGTTTTCTTTTTCCCCTTTCTTTCAGAAGGACAACAAAGTGGCTGCGTAGTCCCAGTGGGAGGAAGATCCTGCAGAGAGGTGGAACTTCTTCACACACAGTGGAAAACAGATAGTTTTGTCGACTAAAATAATGAAGATTGTCTACTAGTTGTAAATTTGTCACCAGCACTGGGGTAGACTGCTTGAATGCAACCTAACTTTCCATATCTTTCAACGTTGGAAACAACAACGAAGCAGTTTATCACAAAAACCATTTTTAAAGAATTCCAGATCTCTACAAAATAATTTCCAGGTGACTGAAATGATTATGTGTAAATGTCATATTTCAGAGGGATGGTTTTTTTTGGGGATGAATTATCTGCTCTGATAATACTTTGTCAGCCGTCGAGGGTTGTCCACATGAGTTACTGTGATGCTCACTGACATAGCTTTATTTGGGGAGGTGGGTACAGTATATCCTGTAATTCTGGAACTTCAGCACCAAAACAGGCCACAGGGTCTCAGTCACACCTTTCTAACATGTATTTTTCTACTATTACATAGACTTTCATCCCATTATCTGGTTAGCCCGCTCACTGTCGCACCTCTCCCACCTGTGTTCAGTCGCAGTGCTCTTAACTTTCGCCTCTCACCTAAAATCTCTCTTCACATTTCACCCGCAGCTTTGTTTTTCTTTTTCAGTTGAGTGTTTACTTAGATGTAGGTTTGATATCACTCAAGACGTTTCCTCTGGAGCAATCTGCTCTGAAGAAAATCAATCTGCTACTATTTTCATTATCAACTAATTGTGAAGTAATTTTTCAAGCGAAATGCTTTGTTGGTTCCAGGTTCTTAAGTGTAAGAATTTACTGCTTTTCTTGGTCTTACATTGTAAAAAAGCTGAATATTTGGGTTGTGGACAAAACATTCAGTGAGATCATTTAGTGCTCGAGGACACTCATGTATTTGATAATGAAAATAATGGTTACTCACAGCTCTTCTTCATTCACTGTGTCACTTCCCAGTCTTAGTGTAGGGAGCCTGGTGAACATGCAGCCGTCAGCGTATGCGCTCTGCTGGTTTTGTGCTTGTTTTTCTGGCTCTGGGGCACAGATGGATCATAGGTTAAAAATTTGCTTTCTTATCTTTTCCTTGTATTTTTCTGTGTCTTTCTTCGTTCGTGGGCCGCTGCTGCTGCTCGTGTGTCTCGAACTTTGAGGTTACAGTTAGTTAGAGCTGCAGCTGAATCTTCATAGACGAGGGTAAAATCTAAAGATTTACTGGCTTTTAGCTTATAGCAGACAGGTCGTAAGGACATGGAAGATTTAAAATGTCTATGCTAACAGTTCAAATACAGTGAACAGTAGTGCACTCAGCATTGTTAATGGATTAGTTAATGCAACTGTTTTGATAATTTTTCAGGCAGAAATCGTGAATCAGTGGCAGATGTTCTGATTCCAGCCTCTCAGAGGAGAGGGCTTCCTGCTTCTCTTTGTCATACACATGTAAATGAATTATTTTTGGTGAGGGGCATTTTTTTCAAATCTTTTGATGTTTCATGGACTAAACAATGAATGGATAAATTGAAAGAATAATCAGCACATTAATCAATAATGGAATAATGCGGCCTGTACCCCTACCTGAGCACAGGTAACATGCATCCTTTTCATGTCTGCATTTAATTAGTCAAAAATCAATGATAAACACTGATCTATTTATTTAACATTATTTCTCTTTTTATCTGTAATAACTCAGTGACTTTTCACATTAAAGCCAAATCATAGCACATTGGAGTGGTGTTTCTCTCAGCGGTGTCCAGCAGGGGGCAGCACACACCTGCTGATGCTAGACGCAAAGCTCTGTCATTAGTTTCCATGAGGTGAGAGGAGCTTTGACTTGAAGATGGACAGACTGAGTAACTCGGTCAGTGTCCTGCACCAATGATTCGTTTTCTGTTGTGACTGGATGATGGAACATTTTAATGTCACAATGAAAATCAAATCTGTCACTTAAGACCAAAAACTAAATATTTGCCATTTATCATCTAGTTTCTTTGAATTCTGACACATTAGATGCAGACAGTAAAGGGCACACGTGTAACACTGTATATCGGATTTCACTTCATGTCTTTAATTGTTATAATTTAGGCGTTTTAAATCTTCCATAGCTGAGGGTGATTGCACTTTTTCTGAGAAGCTGTTTGATGAGATCTTATTACTCTTTCATACAGTATGTACATTTAGTCGTTTGTCAGGCTGCATCATGAAACACACTAATTTCTACTGCTCTGAATTTAGCATCTTTTGACTGTAACACAAGTCACAGACTCACAGGTCTCATTTTATCCACCTGTTACAGTAAAACTCCACATTCACCTTTAAAAACTAACTCAACCTGAAGCCACTAACTTTGTCCTGTGGCACTGCATGGTGGTCGACAGCCCGCTAAAGCTGCAGGACTTGATGTCAACTATAACTAGACAATAAAAGACTAGAAAAACAAGCCAGCTGTCTGGGTGTAGCAACATAGTTTCCTAGCAATATACATACTTATTTTTTAGGTTGAGAAGGAATTGGTTCTGGTGAATAATGACTGAATAATCTGGTACCGTCTTGGCTTGGCACTTACAAACTCCATCTGATTTTACAGGAAATGTGAAGAGTTGCACTTTTGCGAAGTTGGTGAGTTGCTGTTTTCTTAGACTCTATTCTGCTAATAAAGAGTCTGTAAAGTTGTCATGATAACTGACTCCCCCCACAGTGAATAGGCAAAAAAAAAACCTTGATTAAAATGGAGATGGATTTTAGGAAAATTGTTCTTCAGAGACCTGGATCAGACTCAGACTTTGGCTTTGGTTCATTTTCCATCAGAGAAAAGAAGCCGTTTAAAATATACAAAAGTTAAATGAAGATCTTTATGGACCCAGTTTTAAAAGTCTCTGCTTCATTACAAATCCTCAAACAATGGTGAAGAGATGTCACTGTGACAAGCTAAGCCACCTTTAAAGTTCTTCACCGTGCCCAGACAGAGCTGAAATCCAGTTTTTCTTGATTTGCCTTAAAGCTGGAGAATAACCGCTAAAGTCAGAGATTAGAGAGTAACGAGCCACGTCGTCGGGTGTTTTACGCTGCTGCTGTTGAACTGAAGTGCTTATGACTCTGGAAGATGTTGATGATAAACAGATGGAGTTGAATATGTGTCCACACAGTTGTAGAAGCTGTTCATTGCATTGAGGCACATAAAAACATGAGGGTTGTTGGGAGCTTTGAGAAAACTTGAGTTGGACACAAGAAGAAAACCTGCATCCAGCTGCAGAGCTGCAGCTCAGACAGATGTGGAGTGTCACCAGGTTACAAATGGGCTTTTACAGTGTCACATTATAACCAAGTAATAAAGGGATACAGTTAAAAATATACATACGTTGCTTAATTAAATTACAGTTTAAATGATGCAATAGGAAACTAAGAAAAATAAAATGCTTATAAAAATCATTAATTTTGCATAAATGTCTGTTTCTTATTTTGGCGTTTAAATCCATGTTAGAAATGATTTGAAGAGCAGAGCTACATAATCACCTTAGAAGGCCGATCCATACTCCACCTGAAAACTCATTTCTGAAATTAGAAGAACGACCATGTGGAAACTGAACATGTTCACCTAATTTCCCCGCGGGGATCAATAAAGTCCTATCTTATCTTATCTTAAAGCAGCAAACAAACTGATTGAAATTTAAAATCCACTGATTAACTCATTTAAATACAGACGAAGGAAATTGAACTGTGAATGACCATTTTTTGATAGATGCATATTTTTACTTTAGTTTTCATAATGCATCATTTAAATTTGAATTGATAAGTTTATACACTTTTTATTGATTTAATTGATCACAGATAAGGGACCGATTGATTGATTGATTACTGCAGTTGTAGAGGCACAACAAAGAAAAGTCTGCATTAACCAGACATGGGTTTAAATACATCAGACCTCACTGAGGCCTCAGGCAGGGCTGGGCTACCATCCAGGGCTCCGGTCCTCAGGGGGCTTCCTGTAACACTCCGGGGTCAGGTTTTGTCTCTGAACCCAGCACGGCGGCGTCCTCGGCCTCAGCGAACTGAGCTTTTTATTAAGAGCAAATAATAAACAGTTGTTATTAGTCAGTGTCGGGCTCCGTCTCCTCTGTGCTGCTGCCAGATGTGGAACGAAGTGACCAAAGAAATCCAGGTGTTTGTTGTGAGACTACAGTCCTGTGGCTTTGACAGCCATAGCTGAGACTGGGTCTGGGTCCAGGTGTCAGTGACTGTGAGGGGCTGGGCGGGGTCAGCGTCGGGGGCGGGGTTATGGGGCGGGGCGGGGCCCGCTGTCATTGGTGCTCTGACCGTGTGCGGCCCTGTCGCCTCAGAAGCAGCTCCGTCTCTTCATCTGATCCTCAGGCCCGCAGCTGGACCAGTGCTCCACCGCTGAGCTTTGAGTATCTCTGCTGTCTGTACCACCAGTACCACCAGCATCACCAGTACCACCAGCACCACCAGCACCATGGCTCTAACCAACGACCCCAACTACCAGAAGCTGGAGCAGTGGTACAAGGCTAACGCCGGGAGCCTCAACATGAGGGAAATGTTCGACAGCGACAAGGACCGATTCAGCCGCTTCAGGTGAGACAGTGACGCGACAGGTGGGTGTACAGAGAAGCTTCAGAGGACTGATGGAGACTGGGGGGCCATGCGAGACCCTCAGCCTTCATCCTGCAGAGCTCACCGTAAACCACAGCAGCACACGGCTGTCGCTTCAACCACCGGTTTATTTATCAGCTGACCCGTTTGATTATCGATTGATCGGTGTATTTATCACTTTCATGTATCTGTCGGTGCGTTTCGCGCTCGGCGGCCGCTCCATGGATCCTCTGCCTGTATGAAGGTCATCGGTGACAGGAAGGTACCGACGGTCGGTTCTCCGCCTTAGTTTCCGGGCCGGAAACGATCCCGGCTGAATGTTCGCACCTGCTCTCACGTGCCTATGAAAATCTTCACCTGTGTGTCGTTAACCTGTTAAAACTACGACAGTCACTGAGATGACATGGCTGATGTTAGCTGGGGTGCTAATGCCGCAGCATCCATGATCGGACAGCCGTGTCTCAGCTCTGGTGGGACTTCCGTCCCACAGAGGATCTGCGTCATTTATTTACGGCTGTGTTCATGTCTGATGTGACAAAGTGTGATTAATACGTGGCTAACGCTAGCTTCAACCCTCCTTCCTTATTGCACAGTCGATCAGAACAGACCGCTGTTAGCTGCGTGGTTGAATCTGCTCTCGGAAACATTTCCACCTTTAACCCGTGTTCCTCCACACGGACGAGCCCCCAGCCTGCCGGCAGCCAGGCTAACTGAAGCTAGCCCCGCCAACCTGTTGGTGCCCTGTCCGATAATGGGCGCCGCTTGTTGTGCTGTTCTCAGGCTAAACCACAGCACGTAGCGGCCGCTGGCTGAGACACGAGCACGGGGCGAAGGTGGAAATGAGTCGGGGCGAAGGTGGAAATGAGTCGGGGCGAAGGTGGAAATGAGTCGGGGCGAAGGTGGAAATGAGTCGGGGTGAAGGCGGATGTCTGCCCGCAGCTCTGACTCACGGAGGCTACGTGCGATCCGGCACATCTCACACAGACTGGCAGCTCAGATGAGCGCGTTATTATTCAAAAAGCTTATTACTCATCGACAGGTGTGTGTTCATCAGTGTGTATTTAACCATAGTTTTATCGTGCATGAGCCGGGGAGGATGTTGTGTGACAGTAAGGTACTCAGTACTGCGTGTACTTCTACTTCAATGGGATCTTCATAATCCTGCAGTGGTTCAACAGAACTGCATCCACAGAAAACACAGCCGGGTTCGTCTGGTTGCAGCTTCTCAGACCTGAGGATGAAACGCTTTTCTGTGCCATGTGTAATAATAAACGAACACATTTTAAACTACAGCAGTAAAACATGCAGTTTGAAGAATTCACAGAGGACTGGGGACAGTGCAGCCCTGCAGGGTTTGTTCTGTTGAACTGTCTCAAGAACGTCCATCACATGTTGTTCTGTCCAAACCAAGCAGTTTCATTTACTGCCATAGAAAACAGAGAAAAACTGAATCTATGAGACATTTGAGAAGAAGGAAGTCCAGATGTTTGACTTTGTTTGCACGGAAATGATTTCCTGTCAACTGATTTGTTTAATTGACAGCGTCATGGTCTTTATGTTCTCCATGTGTCTCTGACAGCACCATTCTGGAGACAGATGATGGAGAAATCCTGCTGGACTACTCCAAGAACCTCATCAACCAGGACGTCATGGCCATGCTGCTCGCCATGGTAAAATGCCAACACCCTTCTATGGACAGTGTTTTATTTTAGACAACACACACACACAGCCTGTACAGCGACTGTCTCCTCTAATCAACCATAAGCCCCTCAGCTCGTAGAAACGCAGCTTGAGCTTCTCTTAAATCAAGTCTCACATGATCGTGCCAGATGTTTATCAGCGGTGACACTTGGAAAGTGCTGCTGTTTACTGCAGGAGGGCAGGTGTAGGTGGGGTCACAGGGGAGGTCTGAGTATTTATCAGGCAGCTCAGAACGGGAAATGTGCTCAGAGATTCTGAGAGTGGCGCACATTTGGTCCAGCCTTCAGGACAAAGAGGACTTTCCTGATCCCGACTGATTACAGTACTGAGCCAGAGACACAGGCCCTGATCTGAGTACTGTTGCTCAAGGATACAATGAAAGAGGAAGATTACAACACTTTATTTTGAAAGAGTAAAGTCATATCTTCACTCTGTTTGAGCTTTGTCCTGCAGTGTTGTGTTAACGTGTGGGAATGTGGTAACATGGTACAGAGGAAGGATTACTGAAGAAATAAAGTTTTGACACACTTGCACGCTGTTGCTGTAATAATCCAGCCAGAGTTGGTGTTTCAGATATGAGCCGCAGGAACTGATACGATGCTGAAAGTGTTCGTGTTCACCTTTTACCATCTGATGTTCACAGGCCAAGTCGAGGGGTGTGGAGGAGGCCAGAGAGAAGATGTTCTCAGGAGAGAAGATCAACTTCACCGAGGTACTGACCGTATCCCACTCTCCTTCACTACAGAAGGCAGGGTCAGGTAATCTGCTGCTGTGGTTCTCAACCCCCGGGCTGTGGACTGGTACTGGACCTCAGAACATTTGCTACCAGGCTACAAGGAACCAGTGTGATTCATGCTGCATCATTCTTTACTCAGGGTGTTTGCATGTCAGAGTGTTAAAGAGCATTGAATTCGGTTCCTTCAGTAAAAGCGTGAAGATAAGATAAGCTAAGCTAAGCAGCTGCTGGCTGTAGCCTCATATTTCCAGACGTGAGAGAGAGATCAATCTGAACATGTGACTCAGAGAGAAGGAGAAGGCCGGCTGCAACACAACAGACTTTATCTTCAGCTCCCTGTGTGCTCTCAGCAGCTGCAGATTCATGGTGACTGGGCATGTGTGTGTGTGTGTGTGTGTGTGTGTGTGTGTGTGTGTGTGTGTGTGTGTGTGTGTGTGTAGGGTCGTGCCGTGCTCCACATCGCTCTCCGTAATCGCTCCAACACACCGATCAACGTGGACGGTAAAGATGTGATGCCAGAGGTGAACAGGGTGCTGGACAAGATGAAGGCCTTCTGTCATGTATGTAAAGTGTGTGTGTGTGTGTGTGTGTGTGTCTATTATTAAACAGCTGTCACCACAGTGTGAGACTGTTTGTGTTGTGTTTACAGAAAGTTCGCAGCGGCGAGTGGAAAGGCTTCAGTGGAAAAAGCATCACTGACGTTGTGAACATCGGCATCGGGGGCTCTGACCTGGTGAGTCTTAGACAAACACCTGAGTTTACCTGAGGTTTTCCTTCAGAGTCTGACGTCAGCGTTGGTGCACTGGTGGAGAACGACTGATGATCCTTTACATGAGAAATAAAAGGCACGAATAGAAACATGACAATATAATAAATATAGGATTTAATTAGTGCAAAATAAAATAACCCAAAATAAAAAAAAGACTAAAAAGAGAATAAAACTTAAAGCTCAGCAGCTTCTGTGTGAACAGAGAGTTTGAGAGACCTCAGGTTTTCTGGCTTTGTTCATGAACCTGCTGGTTTAATCCACACATTCACCCTGTCACGCTCGCTCTTAATCATTCTGACCACAACCACATGAGCATGCACGGTAATCCAACTGTGTGTGTGTGTGTGTGTGTGTGTGTGTGTGTGTGTGTGTGTGTGTGTGTGTGTGTGTGTGTGTGTCGCGTCGCAGTTCAACACTGTGGTAATGAGCAGAGATCAGATCTCATCCTTTGTATATAGCGCCTCCCACAGTCAGAACGCGTCAGTGAGTGTGGAGCTGAATGTCACAGGGTCAGAGGCAGGTTCATGTACAGACGGTCTGGAACGTCCTGAGGTCAGGTGACTCATCGTTTTCAGACGTGTGTCGAAGGTGACGGGTTTACATCATGAGGGCGGAGCTTGATGTGGTAACAGGCCTTAATGTCCGTTCTGTGCAGCTGTGACCACATGTTGTCGTGTTGCGTTCAGGGCCCTCTGATGGTGACGGAGGCTCTGAAGCCGTACTCGGCCAGTGGGCCAAACGTTTGGTTTGTCTCCAACATCGATGGGACTCACCTGGCCAAGACCCTCGCCCAGCTCAACCCAGAGACCACACTCTTCATCATCGCCTCCAAGGTGAACACACACTCACAGTGACACTCACAGTGACACTCACAGTGACACACGCTCACAGTGACACACGCTCACAGTGACACTCACAGTGACACACACAGTAACACACACACACAGTGACACACACATTAACACACACACACACACAGTAACACACACACAGTAACACACTCACAGTAACACACACAGTAACACACACAGTAACACACGCTCACAGTGACACACACAGTGACACACACTCACAGTGACACACACATTAACACACACACACAGTGACACACACACATTAACACACACACACAGTGACACACACACATTAACACACACACACACACAGTAACACACTCACAGTAACACACACAGTAACACACACTCACAGTGACACACACATTAACACACACACACAGTGACACACGCTCACAGTGACACACACATTAACACACACACACAGTGACACACACATTAACACACACACACACAGTAACACACTCACAGTAACACACACAGTAACACACACAGTAACACACTCACAGTAACACACACAGTAACACACACTCACAGTGACACACACACACAGTGACACACACACACAGTGACACACGCTCACAGTGACACACACTCACAGTGACACACACAGTGACACACACTCACAGTGACACACACATTAACACACACACACAGTAACACACACTCACAGTGACACACACAGTGACACACACTCACAGTGACACACACATTAACACACACACACAGTAACACA
>JBBMJY010000021.1:301223-340956 GCA_037833715.1 Toxotes lorentzi
GCAGAGTTTTGAACCAGTTGTAGTTTATGGAGGGTTTTATGAGGGAGGCCAAACAGAAGAGAGTTACAGTAATCTAGGCGGGAGGTTAACTAAGCTGTGGACAAGAATGGCAGTGGAATGAGGAGTGAGGGAAGGACGGTTGATGTTACGATGCCGTCATTTCTCGCTGAAGACACTCTTGGACGCCCAGATCTTGGTTTGTCTTCCAAGCTGTTTGTTTATATTTCTGCAGTGTGTATCCAACTGCTGAAGTACTGCATGTGCACTTTCTGGCTCTCTGGCAGCAGCTGTACCTTCCTGGCTGAGAATCTTTATCTTTAGGTATGTTTCTTGTTCCTTGTTTTAGCCATGTTTGATCTGAAGAACTTTCAAATGTGCTTTATTTATATACACACAAAGCACTCTAACAAAAATTGTCTTCAATAAAAAGGATGATCTTCATTAGTGGGTCAGTGGTACCACAATACTCCAAATTTCTTTAGTATTTTTATGGAGCTAATCAATTTGAAGTTTTTAATGGCTGATTTTAGGATTGGTTTAGTATTGTGACTGTGACTGTACAAAAACAAACTGGAAACTGTGATTGTTAATGCAATCACAAATGCATGGGGTGTCCGAAAACTTTTTTCCACCACTGTATGTTTTGGGTCGTGTCGTGTTGGAAGACAAAATGATGACCCAGACCCAGTTTTGCTGCTGATTGCTTGAGGTTTTCTTTCAAAATCACATATTCTTCTTTCTTCATGATTCCTTCCACCTTGACGAGATTCCCAGTTCCAAACACACTGAAGCATCCCGACAGCATAATACTCCCACCACCGTGTTTCACTGTGGGTGTTCTTTGGGTTACATGCCTCTCCCTTCTTTCTCCAAACATCTATGGCCAAAGAGCTCTTGTTTCATCTCATCTGAACAAAAGACATGCTTCCAGTATGCATAATCTTTCTCCAGGTTGTCCTTAGCATACTTCAGTCTGGCTTGAAGGTGTCTCTTCTGCATAAGTGAAGTTTTTCTTGGTCTGCAACCTCGCAGTCCATTCCTGTGCAAGAGCTCAACTGATTGTCTTCTTTGAGACTACAATTCGAGACTTGGCTAAGTCATTCACTAGTGTCTTGGCAGTTGTTCTGGGGTCTTTAGACACATCTCTCATTAGTTTTCCAGAGTCTTTGAAATCTTTCGCTTCCTACCTCTGCCAGGCTTAGTTTGTACTGCGTGGCTCTCTTTTCTTGATGATACTTCTCACTCCAGTTCTTGACACTTGGAAACACTGTGATAACTTTGTATATCCTTCTCCTGCTTTGTGAGCATCAACAATTCTTTTTCTCAAGTCTAAACTGATTTCTTTTGTTTTTGGCATGATGCTTTCTCAAGTGACAGCTAAAACCCTTACTGAGGTTTTTATACTGTGTGTAAATTGGGAGATAACCCTCAGTTTAAACTTGATTTTACAAGCTTTGAGCGTTACAAAGTTATAGCACATCGTTGCACAACAGTAGTTTGTCCTATGGGTCAATAAAAAAGGCCATGGGGGTAATAATACTGACCCTGGTAATTTTTGTTTTCTCTGAAATAGTTTTGTTATTGTGTGCAAATAGAAATAATTTATGCTTTCTAAAGAAAACTAGTATGTTTAGAAATGCTATGTTGAAAATTCCTTGCTCTGTTAAAAAAGCACTCGGGGGCTAATAATTTTGTCCTCAACTGTATATGGGGAAACAGGTCAAACATTACGTTCATGTCTAAAACAACATTTATATTACATATTCAAAAATACATACAATACACATCTCATAACACACTTCCAGTCACACTCAATTACATACCTTACTGTTTGTGGGTTAGAGGGGAACCCTGGTTGGACCGTTAAACAAAGGAAAAGGGCCGAAAGAATCTGGATTCTAAAATTAAACACAATAGTTCCATTAGGCTTAAATCAAAAATTAAATTGATCACTGCCCTTTCATCCTTCATCCCTGGGCTCATATAAAGAAATCAGTTTGTGTTTTTTTTTTAACTGTTTACTAGAAGTCTAAAGTCGCTTCTATTAAATCTTGAATTTTAACAATTTGACTGAAACTTTGCCTAGATATTTAAATAAATTTCAAAAAGTACATATGTGAGTACAGTGTGGATATATGTATGTGCATAAATAAAATTAATAATGGTATTATTGATGTTTCTTGGTTTGTTTGTGTGTGTTTATATATATTATCTATATATTTATACATGTATCCCCCTAAAAAAGTCTCTTCTAATAGCCAATACAAATTTTTCCCATAATATTGGCTGGTGTAATTATAGAGTTTTTATTGCATGATTTGAAATTTTGGCATTTTGATTTTTTATTTGTTTACAGTCTAGCACTTTAACTTAGCACTTTATCTAGCACTTGCAGCTTTTATATTCTGCATGCTTTTATTATCCTTAGCCAATCATGTGTTTACTACTGAAATTCAAATTAATAAAATATTTTTTTTATTTTTATTTTTTTTTACCTGTTTGTTTGGTGGCATGTCTATATGTTTATTTATATTTATATATAAAAATTGTCTTCCTAATTGCATTTATAAGTTTCTCTTAAATAGGTTGTACACACAATGACTGGCTGGTGAACTTATAGACTTAGATTGCATGTTTTGACAATTTGGGCACTTTGTGAGATTAGAGATTATTTCATTTTTAACCTTAACATTTTTTTTTTCACCTATTACAATATAACCCAATTAAAATCATGAAATTATTTTAAATTTAAATAAGGGTTCAACACCAGACCTCAAGGCTATCAATAGGCCAGTGCAATAAAAGAGGAGCTCCTCCTTTGATGGCTGTACAAGAAAGACGCCAGAGCGAACTTGAACTGGTACACTTTCCAGGAAGATGTGTAACCCCCACTTGACAGTCACCTGCTGGTGAGCAGCTCCAAAGTGGTCTGCTTGTTGAAGAAATTGAATGCATAGAACTTGAGAGGGAAATAATATTGTAGACTGAAGGCTGCAACCATAACAATGTGAACACTGACTTTGGGTACCATCTTCAGACACAGATCATCCATCAGTGTTGATCTGGGCCCTGGAGTACATTGCTTACTCCTGCTGAGGATGATTGAGTCCACAGGTTGCAATAGTGCCACTGACAGGATATTTGAAGGAGAAGGGAATGTGCAAATGTGGAGACTCTGCTTATAACTGCGGGAAACTGATGACAGGTGGAGTGAATAATTTCCAAACTTTGTCTGCCAGTTCACAGCTTCATGGATGTGAAATACTGTGTACATAGTCCCTCGAAACCCCAACAGCTCTTGGAGGCCAGCCCTTACTTACTAATTACCCCTTACTTAAGTGTTATAGACTTCATCTTTGCCTCTCAGGTCTCACCAGATGACTACTGTTTTCTTACTTTTAATTTCATTGTTATAATGATGTAATGGCAAGTCCCGCAATAATAATAATAAAAATAATAATAATATTTATTATTATTATTATGGGGGCGCGGTGGTGCAGTCGTTTGCGCTGTTGTCTCACAGAAAGAGGGTTCCAATAATAATAATAATAATAATAATAATAATAATAATAATAATACGACGTGTTTTAAAAATTTACGTCGACGTGATTCATTGGTACCGGCTTTAGTTTTTGCCATACAATTAAACACGATCATTGGTCTAAGTAAGTGTCAGTCACGTTCAGCAAACCAGTCAAAGTCCCGCCTATTCTCACTTCTATTGGCTGAAAGGCCCGAGCTGCATCAGCCTTTCAAGGAGGATTGGTTAAATGGACGTCTGTCATCATCAACTCAAACGTCATTGGCTGTTACTACCTGTGCCGTTTTTAGGGTTTTCTTCTAAAGCCAGTGAGATGGACAGCGACGGCCAGGTGGACAACAGTTATTGTCACAGAAATGTGATGTAGGCTGTTCGTTCTTTGGATTTAACTTCACAACTAGGCGCATTACAGTGTGAGTACAATATCGTTTTTCTGTTTGTATTTGTCGTGAGGACGGTCGGATGCATCTTAACACATATACCCAAATGTATACTGTTATCAGAGAAACAGTTAGTGGACTCTACAGCACATCACAGACACATTATTTACTCCTTCATTACGTAGTATTGTATTTGTAAGGTGGATATGGCCACAGTGTGTGCGATTTACAGTCAGCAGGGACTACCTCAAGTCCATTGAGGTAGTTCAGTATGGCTGTCAGTAAAAGTGAAGTTGGTACGTAGCAGAGCTAGCTCAGCCCCGTTCACCGTGTGTAGTTAGAGCTCAACTTGTTTGTTGAAAATACGGACACATTTCTCGGTATACGGACACAGTGAGCGCTCGTTTACCGACAGCGTAGTCAGTCACACACTCAGAGTTTCTCTCTGACGAGAACCAGCCGCCAGAACTGCTGGGTGAACGGAGTCACAGCAAGTTATTCAGTGATTAGCCTAAGAGCTAACTGCTGCTTGCTCATTCCCAGTGGCCGAGGGTTTGTTAGTAGTCTGCACCGATATGCTCAATTCAGACTTGGTCTCTGTAAAAAGAAACTCGTGGAAGCTGTTGAGTCACCCATTTCATTCATGGTTTGCTGACATTCAGAGCAGACCACCTTTGGTTTTAACTCGGCTTCTTTAAATGGCATTTTCGTGTATTTTTCTAACGTTGTTCTCTCATTTATGCAACAGTGCTGGTCCATTATTGGTAACGATTTTTTAAAATCAATTATTCGAACAATAGCGCAACTATTTTACCAACTGAATAACAGTCTATGTCATTTTGCAAGTATATATGCAAAATAGTCGTTGGTACTAGGCTCCCAGATGTAAGAATTTGATTTTTCTCTTACATTGCTATAGAGATAATATTTTGAGGTTTTGGACGAAATCTTTTATCAGTTAATGGTGAAAATTTCGGCAGATATATCGATTTTAAAAATCAGTTGGTGTTTCGGTCCTGTTGCATTTACATACATGCAGATGATATCAGCAGACCATATACGGCTATCCACTTTGGAAGTGTCCTCCTGCCCTCATGTGGGGGTGTTTACAGAGCTCACAGTGTCTGCAGACTGGCAACTCACAAATTAGCTGTCAGCGAGCTAAACAAACAGTTGTAGCAGTAGAATGCCTGTGCTTGTGAAGGAGTACAACAAACTAATTCTCTAGGCTTTACTTGATAAGTTGTTTCTCACTAGAATGTCAGTCCATACATTCTGATTTGTGATGTGCACTGGAGCACATCTAACTGAACTTTTCATGGCCCTGAGGCCATACTTCCATGAAGAACCAAGTGCGGAAGTGCAGTGAATGATTGGGAGATTGAAAATGTCATAATTACTGAATGCAGAAATCTGTAGCTTTAATGTTTTTAATTCTACCTCTGTTGTAATCAAGTATATTTCATTAAAGAAACAATACTTTTGCAGGCACTCGCTTAATCTTTTCCATTTACCTCCTTCCATCTATTTCTGGCAAAATATAAAGGGTTAAAATATCTGCAGATGATCATCATAAATGTCTGTTTCAAGAGAGATCATAGAGATCATAGAAATTTCTTGAGTGCACACACTATATTCTTTTTGGATTTCACTTAGTTACATGTTGAAGAAATGTGCTTTTGAAAGCTTAATCTAGATTAATGAAAAATAGACTTTAGATTAGATTGTACTATATGGCGTGATGTTAAACAATCAGATACTTATCCAAATCTGTCAAAGGTATCCTGACACAACTTCTGTTCTGAATCGGCTTGTGGTGGACATTAACAGTCCTGTAACATTTAACAAAAGTAACAAACATGTAGAGACTCAGCTGGATTTGGTCTGAGGTTGTGGGTGTTGGGCATTTAGCTGGTTTAAGAGCTCAGTCTCTCAGTGGAATGACAAGACTGACTGCATGAAGCAGAGTCTCTGTCAGATGTTAGTGAACTCTGGCTGTACAGGACATGGACAGGTTGACTACTTTAGATCTTTGTGTTTGGTGCTGGACTGTCCAGCTTTGGTCTTTCACACATGTAACTAAAATGTATAGTCCACATTATCTTTGTCCATTTCTGTAAGGGGAATGCCGTGTTTTCATCAAATCAGCATGAAAGCAGGCGAGGCACAAGGAGCTGGCTGTTGATGTTCAATGACAGGCTGGTTTGGGAACTTTTATTGGGCTATAGCTTCAGTAATTCTTTTTTTTTTTTTGCTGTTTATGTACTGGATTGTATTTTTTTATTATTTAATTAATTGATTGATTATAAATTGGCAAAGTTCCCTTAACACAACAGGTTGGTTTCTAATTGCTTGTTTTGTCTGAACAGCGGTTTAAAAACCGTCTGTCTCAGTGTCCTCTGTCTCTTCATGTTGTCCCAGACTGACTCCATGATGAACAAAAATGACAATCCCATACAACCGACTCAGACAATACAACAAGTAAATAATAGGGATGCGCCGAAATGAAAATTATTGGCTGAAACCAAAAATGTGGAAACCAAGGCCGAAAACCGAAACACTGAAAGAGATTATGCCAATTATTAGTACCATTGCATTTATGGTTATGACTATGTACTAACCTCACTAAAATTGCAAGGCATTGCGATTGCATTAATTAATATGAATGTTTCAAAGAATAAATCAATTACAAAATTATGAAAATATTTATATAGCACATTCCAACAATGCACAATATAAAATAAAATTCAAAATAAAATGTTTAACTTCGCCACAGACAGAGTGGGCGTGCTCGGAGGGATTTTCCTTTTCTGTGCTGCATTCCTCTCATATGCAGCATAGCGATCACCATGTTTGGATTTCAGCTGATAAACCCAACCTGGAGAAATTCTTTGCAGATGCACCCCCTCTTGAAATTTCAGCATTACATGTTTTTCAAATCGCTATCCGTGTGTCTTTCTCAGATATACTGAAATACGTCCACACCGAAGAAATGTTGGCCCTTCCAGACAAGCTCGTACTGGCTGCGGTTTTCGCTTGTTTCGGCCGTGTTGTTTCGGTGATAAAAGTCTTTCGGCCGGAAACCAAAAATGCACTTTTGGGTCATTTTTGGCCGAAAAATTTCGGTGGCCGAATTTTTGGTGCATCCCTAGTAAATATACATCAAGACATACGAGTGCAGGTTATTTCATGATCTGATTTAGTGACCTTATGGCAGAGGGAATGAAGCTATTGTTTAGTCTTTGAGATCTGGTGGGCATAGACCTGTAGTGCCTCCCAGAGGGCAACAGAGTGAACAGGTGATGAGCAGGATGAGTGGGGGTCAGAGGTGATTTTTATTACGCGTTGTGTTATACGTCTGTGGTAAAGTGTATCTATGGATGGCACATTTGTTGCCATCCAATTTGTTGATTATGTGCTGTAGTTTTTTGAGTGAGTAAGTGAGAGTCAAGGTTTCCGTACCAGACTATTATTGAAGAGGTCAGTATACTTTCAATAAAGGGCTCTGTGGGGGCTAAATCATGTGTTGCAAGACGGCTTGTTTTTCTTGTCACTGAAGATAGTTCTTTATGACTCTGACTATATGTTTGGGCTTGTTGTCCTGCCCCAGAATGAATGCGGAATTTATCAAACACCTCCCTGATGGGGCTGATGATTTTTAAAGTAAGTTGGTAGTTTTGCAGGTTCAGTACTTACATGATGTACCTCCGGGGTTGCTTAGGATGGCCTCTGTCATCTCAACATTCACTTTGTCATTTGCACTCTGGTCAGGATGCATGCACACACTGCTTTTCTCAGCAGTCTGCCCTGCTGGAGCATATGGGAATTAAATCACAGTATATTGGCAGCAGTTTAATAATGCCATAATAATAACAATACTGTCCATGTTTCCCTTGGATCATTCTGCTGTTTAGGACAGCAGGACCACACAGCTCCAGCTGATGGCTTCAATAGGCTGCAAGTTTGGTCTTGTGTTGATCTCTAGCAGTAGGGTGTTGTACATCATGACAAGTGCATTATGAGCTACTCACCCAGCAGTCTCAAATATGTGGTCACTCTCGTAGAAGTCATTAGCAGAACATGTAATTGTTTATCATGAGAGTGCAGTAGCTTTTACTTCAGACATTCTGGAGTTACCATTTCACTTTCTAATGTTTTAAAAGGACCAAGTCATTTCAGCAGGTACTTGTACAGGTATATTATAGAGACTTAAAAGAGCAACTGTGCACAGAAAGTTCATTGGCGAGAGGCTTAAACTTTACTCAGTCACACATGTACGTACACACACACACACACACACACACACACACACACACACACAGAGCACAGAGACTATCCTGTCTTGCAGTAGCACAGCTCACCAGTAGAATATCAACTGAGCAGCTGAATGGACAGAGCTGAGTCCTTGTAAAGAAATGGGTAGTCGGTAGTTGGCCTGAGCTTGTTTACCCACAGCTAGCATAGCTACACTGCTATACTTGTTGCTTAGGGCTTTCTATCTATATATCTATATACATGCAACTTTTGCCTGTACTGCAGCTCCATTTGGTCTAGATTTAGCCTAGAGAGCATATCGGCTTTCCAATGCCCTTTTTGTATGAAAGAAAGTTACAGATCTTATCTGAACTATGCAGGCTACAATCCCTTACCTCAGATCTACCTGAATGGACAAAAGAATACACGTCACAGTGCATTTTTTTTCACAAACAATGGCTTTCCAGTGTCTGCTTTATGCTTCATTTTGTCATTCCCCAACTCAACATAAGCAACTCTCTCTGATTACTCCGATTATTACGAGTTAAATTTATCACTAGTGGCTATGATGCAGTCTGATAGCTGATTTTACAGGCAACAAGACTTGAGCAGCTAACCCTGTAAGGAACACAAAGGAGTGACCAATGGTCTCAGCATGCCAGATGTACTTGGTAACTTAACTGGGCCTAGCAAAGCGTAGCATAGCATGGCTAAGCACTGGATTGTTTCACTTTGTGAATGCATATTTATTCATTTAGTTTAATGTATGCACTGAACTTTATTGTTATGATGTCTGTTCATAGTTAGGTTATTTCACACCTGTGTTCTTTGGACTAGAGGTACATCCAGTAATTATTAGGCATTGCATGTAACTTACTAACCTGCACAACTTGGCCTTAAACAAAGACACACTCATTCTCCATGTGATCCCAGCAGCCATCTTGGAGTCCTTGTTTTGTAGTTTCCATTGTTCACCTTTAACACACACCATGCTATCCCAGCTGCCATTTTGAGTCAGCCATATTGTTTTTGTCTATTTTGCTGTCCGTATGTAGTACCATTCCTTGGATTACACATTGTTTCAACCTTAACCTTCAACCTAACCCTAGCCTTGCAATAGTAAAAAAAAATTGAAGCAGAGGAAGAGATGGTAAATCTCTTATTTAGAGAAGGAAAAGCCATGATAAGGTGTTAATAATACAAGCCTAAAATAGACAAGAGGGGATATTATTCGAGAAGGAAAAAAGAAACCAAAGAGGACAGACAGAGTTGTACGTGTTTTTTTTGTTTGTTTTTTTTATTCTTGTCTTTGATCCATCTCTACCATCTCCATCTCATGAGTTTTAGTCTCGAGGGTGTCGCTCACAGAGGGGTACAGGATGGCCTTTAGTTTAAGAGCTCACTTTCTTTTGTTGTTTTTTGTGTCATAGTGGGATTATGCCCTCTCATTTCCACAGTTTGAGTATTCAAGTGTATGTATATATAATAGTAGCTGCTGATCGAACCATGTGACTCATTTTCCTTTTCTTGTCCTTGTCATTGAACAGTAGCAGAGATTATTCTGACTCCCTGGAGGTGCCAGGCGAAGCCACTATGTCAGTGACTGTTCATGAGAATCGCAAATCCCGCACCAGCACGGGCTCCATGAACATCTCCCTGTTCCACAAGCCTTCACATCCTGACAGTGTACTGACGCACCTGAACACCATGAGGAAACAGTGCATGTTCACTGATGTCACTTTGTGGGCTGGGGATCGCTCCTTCCCATGTCACAGGTAAAGTCTTGCTGTCAAAATGTGTGCATTTTACTGGAAACTTTCAACAGACAGCCTCTGAAACAACACAAAACAGAGTAACAACTACTAACTTTATTAGAGACATGTTTTTACATGTCAGAGACATTTACAGAGACATTTTTGATTAAATGTGCAAATGCTGTTTGTGTCTTGCAGGGCAGTCTTGGCAGCGTGCAGCCGTTATTTTGAGGCCATGTTCAGCGGAGGCTTGCGAGAAAGTCTGGACAGTGACGTCAATTTCAGAGACAGTATACACCCTGAGGTACAGCCTCTGCTAAGAGGACAGTTATGAAGACAGTTATGCTGATTTATATGCTGTTTTGAAATGCTTCTGACAAATGCTGTAATGTTAAATTAGGTCAGAATGTTGGATGAATGCCTTTCCAGCCATTTTGGAAATCCAATCTTAAGTCTGTGTTCACTTTTCTCGGCAGCTTGTAGGAATCCTTAAGATTTCCAGGGGCTCTACAAAGTTTGTGCTTTTTATTTCAGTGCAACCACACTCTACACTGCATTGGCAGTCACTTGTTTACTAGTATCAAATGGGCCCAATTCTTTTGGGTTTTTGTGGCTTACTTAGATTGTTGAGAGAGAGGGAGATGGGAAATGACATACTTCAAAAGTCCTTAGTTGTATGTGAAATGGGGATGTTGCAGATTATGGTCAGTGCCTTCACCCAGGGCCACCAAGGTGCCACTCCATGCTGGATTTTTGAGGCAGGTGTCAATATTTGAAACTGCCTCATAACAATTGAAAGATTTTTCTTCATTAAAATGTTATGGTTTATTTTTTTTTCTACTTAAGAATATAAAAACACTGAAACTAAAACGTGAACATAAAACTATCAGCAGCTAAAGACCCAGAACTTTTGTGTATGAAATGGTACACATGTCATAGCAGATGCTGGGTTTGTGTTTGACAAGTCAGAGATTTTTAGGTCTGTAAACTCTACCTTGATAGTTTCTGAACAATCAGTGCAGGGACTGTTTTTAGTCTTGGAACTCCAGGAAGCCAAATTTAGTCCCAGGTTCCTTCTGTAATAAAGTGTTCAGTTGGGTTGAGATCTGAGCCTGCTTAACATTTTTGTACATGTCACAAAACAGGACAGTATGTTAACTGCTTAATAGTTGTCTATGATATTCTAGAATCTGCTTATACAGTGCATCCAGAACTTATTCACAGCGCTTCACTTTTTCCACATTCTGTTATGTTACAGCCTTATTCCAAAATGGATGAAATTCATTTTTTCTCTCAAAATTCTACACACAACACCCGATAATTCTTGAATATGATGCCACGAGCTTGGCACACCTATCTTTTGGGTAGTTTCGCCCATTCCTCTTTGCAGAACCTCCCAAGCTCCATCAGGTTGGATGGGCAGCGTCGGTGCACAGCCATTTTCAGATCTCTCCAGAGATGTTCAGTCGGATTCAAGTCTGGGCTCTGGCTGGGCCACTCAAGGACATTCACAGAGTTGGCCTGAAGCCACTCTTTTGTTATCTTGGCTGTATGTTTTACTGTTGCCCCAGTCTGAGGTCAAGAGCGCTCAAGAGCAGGATTTCATGAACTGTTGCCCCAGTCTGAGGTCAAGAGCGCTCAAGAGCAGGATTTCATCCAGGATGTCTCTGTACAGATTAGGACAAAATTATTAGCCCCCCTATGAAAATTTCATTTTTTCAAAACTATTTCCCAAGTGCTGTGCTGAGCAAAGAATTTTTAACACAGCTTTTTTCAAACATCCTATCTTTATTTTGGATACTTACATTATTTTACTTTGCACACAGAAACAAAATTATTTCACAAAAGCCAAAAACTACCAGGGTCAAAATTATTAGCCCCCCTCATGTTAATAGTCAATTGTGTATCCTTTTTGCTGGATAACAGCCTGCAGTCATTTGTAGTTTTCAAAAAGTCTCTGACACGTCTCCTGAGAATCCCAGCCCATTCTTCTTTGGCAATTCTCTCAAGCTCCTCCAGATCTGATGGCCTTCTGGCATGGCATTTGCGCTTCAGTTCACCCACAAATTTTCAGTGGGATTCAAGTCAGGTTCAAGGTTGAGCTCTAGTAAGCAACACTACAGGTTGATTGTGCATCATGTGGAAAGATGTTTGTTGCACCCCACTCATATCTTACCTCTTTGGGCAGTTGATGAGATCACATAACTCCTCATATGAACTAAGCTGTTTGAGGCATACAGAAGCCTTAGAATTAGACATTATGTCGCACTGTTGTACATGCTTGAATGTCAGTGGTTAATGATCTTTTTTTCTCTACCTTCCCAGGTCTTGGAGCTTCTCCTCGACTTTGCCTATTCTTCTCGAGTCATCATAAACGAGGAGAACGCTGAGTCGTTGTTAGAGGCAGGCGACATGTTGCAGTTTCATGACATCCGGGATGCAGCCGCAGAGTTTTTAGAAAAAAACCTGCATTCCTCCAACTGCCTGGGGATGATGCTGCTTTCAGACGCCCATCAATGTAAAAGACTGTACGAGCTGTCGTGGAGGATGTGTCTGTTGCACTATGAGACAGTAAAGATGACTTTTGCTCTTTTCTCACTTTGCAATCTCCATCATTGTATACCTGCTTAAATGCTAAGTTCTTGCATGGTGTGTGGGGGGGCGGTCAACCACATAAATGTACTTTAAAGATATATATATGTTTGCTGACTGGGAACAGAACAACATTTTTAGTCAAGTCAGTTTTATTTTTGTAGTACAGAATCATAACAGAAGTCTTTTCAGGGCGCTTTTCGTATAGAGCAAGTTTAGACCGTAACTTGTTTGGGGCAGATGCGGTTTCTATGGTGTTTTGGGTAGGTGTCTGCTCTAATGGAAGCACAGAGAGGCATGTAAGGCTGCAACTTTGCCTCCTGTTCTCAACTCTGGTTTGTCATGGTTTTGGTCTACTAATAAATTCAGTAGAGGTTAGGTCAGGTTTCTAGGTGTGAGAGCTGCTCCTTCCAAAGTGGGATGTGTCCTGTCTCTCCTAATCAGACCAGGGCTTCCCCAGAAAGTCCACAGCTTATCTACAAATCCACATCATTAGCTAGACACCACCCAGAGAAAACATTGTCTTTGAATATGTACACACCAACTTAACATTTTTATAGACTAGTTTCTGAGTGATGAGCTCCAACTTAACTTTAATAACTATTGGTTTGGTTGAACATTCTCCTATTGAAAAATGCAAACTTATTGATGGCGATGGTATTGTTGATGGCGCCCAAATGTTTCTGAAGGGATGTCTGAAGTGCCGATTTCAGTTTACAGCCAGAATACACATTTGGTCATGATGGGGGCCTGGATGGGCCTGAGGTGAGATGATCAAACAGTAACCATCACAGCAGATTGTGATAGACTAACAAAAATACCTCCTTCAAAGCCTTATGGAGAGTCATGACATCACATCTGAGATGGCCTTTTTATTAAGTATGTATGTGTTTTATTAAGTAAGTGTTTTATTAATTGAATTAAAAAAAGTGTATTCCTGGGGATTACCTTCCCCAGGAATACACACATCAGCTCCACTATGGCACATCAGCTCCACTACAACAGTTGCTTGAAACTCTTGTGATTATGTCAATATTAAACAAAGTTTACTTTTTGAGCACAAAAGAAACTACACTCTTCATAACAGCCATAACAGCCCGTGGCGCAGCAAGTTAAGCGTGCGGCTTTGGACTTTGGGTTGGCCTGAGGTCGGTGGGTCGTGGGTTCAATCCCTTGACCAAGCGCAATAAAAATGGATATGGTGGTGAAGGAGACGTGCCTCCCCTGCCTCTGCGACCATGGCTGTGGTGCCCCTGAGCAAGGCACCAGCTCCCCGGGTGCCTCACTGGGCAGCCCCCTGCCCCAGCGTCTCTAGTGCATGTGCATGCTTGTGTGTGTTTCATTCGCTTGGTGTGGGTAGAATGCAGAGATCAATAAAGTAACTAAAAAATAACAAAGGCACAGGTGCAGCAGCGTTGGGTACTGACTTTGTCACATGGTTTGGTCCATAAAGATCACCAATGCGCACTTCTAAAGATAGTGTTCAGTCCTCTCTGTCATGCTGTTGTAGACATGCCTGAACTAACCACAGACACTCAACAGTTTTACTGTTATTACAGACACGTGAACTAACCACTGACACTTGGCAGTCCCACTGTTACTACAGATGTGAACTAATCACAAATGACCACCACTGTTGGTTACTTATTATTGCCCTGATGTTTTGCTGTGTTTAGTTCATAATTTTTAAACCATAATTGCCGTGTGTGGATATGAATGCTTGAGGGGGGGGATTAGCAGTTTGTTTTCTGCTGAGGATCTGTCCATTATTAGAAGCTTTTATTGTCATTATATTAATATGTCAAAATTTATAAACACCACTAATTCACTTTCTGGTTTTTGTTGGATGCAGCAGCTCTAATCCTCAACTATTTCTTTCAGCAGTATATAGACGTATTAGTCCCATTAACCATTATCTGTAAACCACGTGGGAACACAAAACTACGGCAGAGAACAGGTCTTTGTTATTGCTGCTCTCAGTAGCAAGACAACTAAATTCAAGTTACAGGTGCTCCCTCAGTCTTCATCTCACCTTCATCAGCTGAAATACAAATGTACTGTAGATATTTCTAGACTCAAAATAATTTTATCTTATTATGGTCTAAACCTGCTTCTGTTATGATTTGTCTATGTATAAATAAAATTAACTTGACTAGATGATCCATGTGTAGTCAATAATATACCTTTCAGCTTTATTGTACAATAACTGTAATCTAAGTGTTTGTCTGCCCTTTAGGTTAGAGAATCAGAGGATTTCTACAGTCTGTCTAAAGATAAACTGCTGGAGCTGATTCTTAGTGATGAGCTGGAGATAGAAGATGAACAGGTAAACCCTCCTTCCTTTTTTTCCCCACGTCTTTTGTCCTGTTTACATTCCTTTTTTTATTTAATGAAGTTGCCAATGCTAAGGCTTCCTTACTGACCATGCCACACTGCAGATACAGTTTGGCCCAGAAATATTTCGACAGTGACGGAAGTTGTTTACGAAAACATAATCGTGATACAGTTATATAATCAATGTGGGCTTAAAGTGCAGACCCTCAGCTGTAATTTGAGAGTATTCACATCCAAATTGGATGAAGGGTTTAGGAATTACAGCTCTTAAATATGTAGCCGCCTCTTTTTCAAGGGACCAAAAGTAATTGGACAGTTGACTCAGAAGGCTGCATGGGCTCTTCCCTCATTAACCTGTCATCAATTAAGCAGTTAAAAGGTCTGGAGTTGATTCCAGGTGTGGCATTTGAATTTGGAAGCTGTTGCTGTGAACCCACAACGTGCGGTCAAAGGAGCTCTCCATGGAAGAGAAACAGACCATCCTGAAGCTGCAAAAAAGAAGAAATCCACCAGAGAGATAGCAGAAACGTTAGGAGTGGCCAAATTAACTGTTTGGTACATTCTGAGAAAACACTGGTGAGCTTGGGAAAGGCCTGGGCGTCCACGGAAGCCAACAGTGGTGGATGATCGCAGGATCCTTCCCATGGCTAAGAAAACCCCTTCACAACACCCACCCAAGTGAAGAACACTCTCCAGGAAGTAGGTGTATCAGTATATAAGTCTACCATAAAGAGAAGACTTCATAAGAGTAAATACAGCGGGTTCACCACAAGGTGCAAACCATTAATGAGCCTCAAAAATAGGCTAGATTAGACTTTGCCAAAAAACATCAGAAGAAGCCAGCACAGTTCTGGAACAGCATTCTTTGGACAGACCTGTACCATAATTATGGGAAGAAGAAAGCATGGAGAAGAATTGGAACAGCTCATGATCCAAAGCACACCACATCTTCTGTGAAACATGGTGGAGGCAGTGTGATGGCATGGGCATGCATGGCGTCCAATGGCACTGGGTCACTAGTGTTTATTGATGATGTAGCAGAAGAGAGAAGCAGCCAGATGAATTCTGAAGTGTATAGGGATATACTTTCTGCTCAGATTCAGCCAAATGCAGCAAAGTTGATTGGACGGCGCTTCACAGTACCGATGGACAATGACCCAAAACATACTGTGAAAGCAACCTAGGAGTTTTTTAAGGCAAAGAAGTGGCACATTCTGCAATGGCCAAGTCAATTACCAGATCTCAACCTGATCGAGCATGCATTTCACTTGCTCAAGACAAAACGTCAGAAAGACCCACAAACAAGCAACAACTGAAAACGGCTGCAGTAAAGGCCTGGCAAAGCATCACAAAGGAACAAATTCAGCGTTTGGTGATGTCCATGGGTTCCAGAATCAGGCAGTCATTGCCTGAAAAGGATTCTCAACAAAATATTAAAAATGCACATTTTACTTTTGGTAATCTTACTTTGTCCAGTTCCTGAAAGGAGGAGACTTTGTATAAACATGGTTACATGGTTCCTAAATGTTTCATCTGATATTTTTGTTCAACCCCTTGAATTTAAACCTGAAAGTCTGAACTTCAATTGCATCTTAATTGTTTCATTTCAAATCCAATGTGGTGGCATGCAGAGCCCAAATCATGAAGATTGTGTCACTGTCCAAATGTTTCTTGGCCTAACTGTAGGTTCAACAATTTATGTGCCCTATTTTTTTTTCCTAATAATCTCAAATTATTCGCCAATTGTAAATGAAAACGAGTAGTGTTTTATTTCCCAAACACATTTTAGTTCTATCCATTGTAACAAAGAGCAGGGCGATACAAACAGTAACCAGATCAGCTAAATCGTTCTTTTGATGAATTTGATGTTTGATTATAAATTTAATTTTTGGCAGGTTGTGTTTAACTCTGTGATGCGGTGGGTTCGATACGACTTGGAGGGTAGGCGTCATCATTTACCAGAGCTGCTGAGAGGGATCAGGTTGGCTTTGCTGCCATCCGAATGTCTGCTGGAGGCTGTGGCCTGTGAAGAGTTGGTAATGGCTGACAAGAGAAGCAGGTAGGTAGTCTGTGTCAGACACACACACACACACGATATATGAATGCACTCTTTATTAGGTGTAGGTGTGTCATTCAATGCTTTTTCTTTATTTTTTATTACTTTCTACATTGTAGATTCATACTGAAGACATCTATGAAGGAACACATATGGAATTATGTAGTTAACAAAAAAGTGGTAAACCAACCAGAATATGTTTTACATTTTAGATTCTTCAAAGTAGCCACCTTTTGCTTTGATTACAGCTTTGCAAACTCTTGGCATTCTATCAATCAGTTTCATGAGGTAGTCATCTGGAATTGTTTTCCAACAGTCTTGAAGGAGTTCCCAGAGGTTCTGAGCACTTGTTTGCTGTTTTGCCTTCACCCTGCAGTCCAACTCATCCCAAACCATCTCAAATGGGTTTAGATCAGGTGATTGTGGAGGCCAGGTCATCTGACGCAGAACTCCATCACTCTCCTTCTTTGTTAAATAGCCTTCACATAGCCTGGAGGTGTGTTTGGGTCAATTTCCTGTTGAAAAACAAATGATGGTCCAACTAAGCGCAAACCAGATGGGATGGCATGTCGCTGCAGAATGCTGTGGTAGCCATGCTGGTTAAGTGTGCCTTAAAATTTAAAACCACCAACAGCGTCACCAGCAAAGCACCCCCACACCATCACACCACCTCCTCCATGCTTCACGGTGGGAACCACACATCCGCTCACCTTTTCTGCGTCTCACAAAAGCACGGCAGTTGGAACCAAAAATCTCAAATTTGGACTTATCAGACCAAAGTACAGATTTCCACTGGTCTCATTTCCATTCCTTGTGGTTCTCGGCCCAAACATTTTTTTTTTGTTGTTCTTCCTCAGTAATGTTTTTTTTTTTGCAGCAATTCGACCATGAAAGCCTGATTCACGCCGATGAATCCTGATCCGTCCTGTGGAGATTTCCGATCCATGAACCATGTCTGTGTTTTAATGTTGTCTGCTGAAATGACTCCAGAAGTGATTCCCTGCCGGCCGCTCTGCTAACTGGCTGCAAAATGTGGAATGGATCTCCTGAACGGAGGCATGTCTCAATGAGATGCAGAGTAATGAGACGCCGCCTTTCAGGAAATCCATTCCACAGTTTGCAGCCAGCTAGCAGGCCAACATTGAGCAGCACTGTGGCTAACCAACATTTCAGCACATGTCTGCTGTGTGGAAATATTTTGCACTAGAAACACCCCAAAGCAAGACAGCAACGTGCAATGTTTGCAAAGCGAAGCTCCGTCGCGAGCTTCCGCCACTCGGGATATTGGAGATTTGAAAAACCTTGATTTGTTGCTGCTACAAGAGCCAGTATACTTAATTTGTGCTGATCAGATTGAGCAGCCCTTTTTATTTCTATTTTATTTGGAGAGGAGTGGTGTAAGAGAAGGTTACCCTTTATGGGTATCTGTCTTGAATTTAATAAATATTGACTGTTAACAGGATTTCCTGTTTTTCTGACTTTCTTTTCTGACCTTATATTTGCCTCAAGCTGCCTTTTGGGACATACATGCATACATTCGTACATATCATACTTGCCTGTAGAGAAGATTTATTACAGCATCATGTAAAATCAACAATAATGATAATCATAATATTAAAGCAAACAGAGCTCTGGTATCAGAATAGTATCAGTATCGGCAGATATCCAAATTCAGGTACCGGGATCGGATTGGAAGTGAAAAAATGTGGATCGGTGCATCCCTAATTCACACAGTCTTCTCTGAACAGCTGATGTTGAGATGTGTCTGCAACTTGAACTCTGTGAAGCATTTATTTGGGCTCTAATCTGAGGTGCGGTTAATTTGCAGTTTCTGAGGCTGGTAACTCTGATGAACTTATCCTCTGCAGCAGAAGTAACTCTTGGTCTTCCTTTCCTGGGGCGGTCCTCATGAGAGCCAGTTTCATCATAGCGTTTGATGGTTTTTGTGACTGCATTTGAGGATACATTCAAAGTTCTTGAAATCTTCTGGATTGACTGACCTTGATGTCTGAAAGTAATAATGGACTTTCTCTTTACTTAGCTGAGTGGTTCTTACCATAATATTGATTATAACAGTAGTCAAATAGGGCTGTCTCAAATGCATTAAGAAGGCAAGAAATTCAACAGATTATCTCTTGACAAGGCAAACCTGTTAACTGAAAAACCATTCCAGGTGACTACCTCAAGAAACTGAGAGAATGAGAGTGTGCAAAGCTGTCATCAAAGCAACTTCGTGGCTACTTCGAAAAATCTAAAACATATTCTGGTTGGTTTGACAGTGTTTTGTAAACTACATAATACAATGTAGAAAGTAATAAAAATAAAGAAAAACCACTGAATGAGAAGGTGTGTCCAAACTTTTGACTAGTACTGTAACTCAAATAACCACTCAATAAAGCAAAGTGGTTGTGTGTTCAGCTTCTCTGAACACAGAGCAGAAGACCAGACCGGATGCCACGCCTGTCAGCTAATAACAGGAAACAGGCTACAGTTTGCATGGGCTCACCAAAATTGAAATATACAAGTTTGGAAAAACGTTGCCTTTGTCTGATGAGTCCCGATTTCTGCTGTGACATTGGGATGGCACGATCAGTATTTGGCGTAAACAACATGCAAGCATAGATCCATCCTGCCTTGTATCAGTGGTTCAGGCTGGTGGTGATGTAGTGGTCTAGGGGATTTTCTTGGCACACTTTGAGCCCCTTGGTACCAATTGAGCATGGTGTAAATGCCACAGCCTACCTGAGTATTGTTGCTAACCATGTCCATCCCTTTGTGACCACAGTGTACCCATCTTTGGTTGGCTGCTTCCAGCAGGATAACATGCCATGCTACAAAGCTCAAATCAATCAATCATCAACTGGTTTCTTGAACATGACAATGAGTTCACTGTACTCAAATGGCTTCCACAGTCACCAGATCTCAATCCAACAAAGCACTTAGGGATGTGGTGGAACGGGAGATTCACATCATGGATGTTCAGCCGACGAATGTGCAGCAACTATGTGATGGTATCATGTCAATATTGACCAAAATCTCTGTTACTTGTTTGTTGCCCAGTGCTAGAGGAGATGATCAGAGCGCTGCAATAGTGCAGCTAATACCAGGGTTTAGGGAAGTTTTTTTTTTTCTGATCCTCTGTAAGTTTTCGGCCTAAAAACACAGGGTAGTGCATGTAGACTGAGTGGTAACCTGGAGAAGTTTAGCATTGATAGATAGTGGGTGGGTGTGGCCAGGTTGGATGGGGAATGGGAGTGGAGTATTACGGTTGATTGGATTCATTAGATTGGATAAGTGCTGTTGAATGTTTATTTTCATGTTTTGTGTCTTCTGTTGTGTTTTGTTTGTTTGTTTGATTTTGTTTTGTTTTTTTTCTATTGTGTTGCTGTACTGTTCAAAATCAAATTCAAACAAATTCACTTTTAAATTCAAATTCTGCTTTCCTCTTTTCGCAACTCTTTCAGTTTGATCAAAGGAGATTTTCCATCTGGGCAGCTGGTCCTCTTGATAAGCATCCAAATCCTTTTTAAACTGGACTAGTCTCTGAAGAGACCTGTGAGATGAAGATGTGTTAGGAGCAGTTGATAATTAGGCCAAGCCTTTTATAAGGACATTGAACAAACATGTATTCATCTCCTAGATCATGCTTTAACTCTCCTCTGCAGGTCAATAGTAGAAGAGGCCATGCAATGTAAGAAGAAAATCCTTCAGAATGACGGGGTAGTGACTAGTCCTTGTGCTCGACCTCGTAAGGCAGGACATACACTGCTTATTCTGGGAGGCCAGACCTTCATGTGTGACAAGATATACCAGGTAAAAGACCTTTATATTTGGAAAATGGACAGTGCAAGGTGTGCTGTTGGCTTGGTTAAATGGTTTTAAATGGGTGGGCAATAGGTGGCACTGAATTCCTGCCTATGCCAGATTACATACAGCAGCTTACTTTTCCATCACTGGGTGAGCCGGGGTAAACTCTGGATGGGTTGCCAGTCAATCACAGGGCTGACATATACAGTGCATTTATATTCCCTTAAGTGACCAGGTTACTCAGAGAAATCAGGTTAGACATGTAATCAGTGAACATGTATACATGCTACTGTAAATCTGTGCATGCATCTGTACAGTGCTGCCTGAAATCTTTGCATTAGCAGTCTGTAAAATGTGCAGCTGTATCATGAATAAGTAGACACTACCACACACTTTTATACTAATTTAAGAAGGCAATGTGTGCAGATAGATTCAGTATTTCAGATTCAATTTAATTATCATTATGCAACACAAGATATGTATGTATGCATGTATAGTGACATTACAGATGTCACTATACAGTCCCTTTATGTCCCTTTATGCTACTCCCAAAAGCAAAAATTTTAGAAATTAATGAATAAATAATCAAGTCATAAATAAACATGTTTTTGTGGTATAGTGTGGAGAATGAATTCAGTAGTCTCACAGCCTGAGGAAAGAAACTGTTCCAACGTCTGGTGGTACGACAGTAAATACTTATTGCTTGCCAGGCGTCAGCAGGGTGAACAAGCTGTGACTGGGGTAGTATTGTTTTTTAGTATTTTTCGCGCTTTATGGAGGCACTTCATCTCACCAGTCACTGATGCTCGGTAGATGGATACTAATGATTCTCTTGGCAGTGTTAATCACCCGCTGCAGAGCGTCCCTGTCCTGGGCCGTGCACATCCCATGCCAGTTTGTGATGTTTCCAGTTAGGATGCTTTCTATTGCTCCTCTGTCAAAGTTAAGAAGAACTTGGGATTGGAATTTAGCCCTCTTAAGTTCCTTTAAGAAGTACAGTTGTTTCTGAGATTTCTTCACCAGAGTGACAATGTGTGATGACCATCATAGTTTCTCTGTGCTGTTGACTCTCAGGAACCATAAAACCGTTCACCTGCTCTGCCCTTAGCACCATTGCTAGCAACAGTGTTGCCAGGGCCGGAACTGTCCCTGGCATTGAAAATGCAGGAATCTGTTGTTTTTGTAGAGGATATTACTTTTAATCCCAAGGGGCAGGTGGCGCTATAATCAAGCGCTATAAACAGCGCTTTGGGCAGTAACTCCCATTTTGTACATCGCATATAGAAAAACTTTACATACATGTATTCCCAGTATTAAGCTGAATTTTGTGATGGCCATTTCTGGCAATAATTGTTTTAGCAAATATCCAAAGCCTACTCTTACAAACTCCTCCAAGTCTGTGGTCTTGGAGGAGTTATTACAACACTTTTGATAATGCAAAAAATGTGCAGTTTATAAAGGAACAACTTCCTGTAGGTTTCAGTCAAAACAGGAAGTTTTGCATATGTTCCCTACAATCTCTCCTATTTCCACAAAATTTGGCTCAGTAGTTTCCCATGCTCCACGGATGCTCTGTGCAAATTTTGAGCCCAGTAGTTGGTGCTTTTGTTGCAAAATCATGAAATGTGCTAAAATAGTTTCTCCAGACTGCTGTATATGTGATCTGGCCAAGCCTTTACTGCTGCTTTTCACTTGAAGCAACAGGAACTAACACTTTGTGACTGAAATAGAGGCCAGATAACTGCAGCTCCAGGAAAGACTTAAGTGGGTCTGTTTACTTGCTTTAACTCATATTCCATTGATAAATTACATAATTACTATGGTTGTTCTGTTTTTAGGTTGACCATAAGGCCAAGGAGATTATACCTAAGGCAGACCTCCCAAGCCCCAGGAAAGAGTTCAGTGCGTGTGCCATTGGCTGTAAGGTTTACGTGACAGGAGGAAGAGGATCAGAGAACGGAGTGTCTAAAGACGTCTGGATCTATGACACTGTCCATGAAGAATGGTCTAAAGGAGCACCCATGCTAATAGCCAGGTGAGTTACATATGTTACATTATCAGAAACAGATAGTCATGTAGAATAGTACACATCCACGTAGAGTGGTATACGCTCATGTAGTCAAAGTATGTGAAACATACCAACATCAGCTTAGTGGTGTGGCTATCTAATAACCTATCTGTAAACATACATATCAGCAAAACTTGACTGAACCTCAACTGAATACATTGAACAAAATCAATACAAAACACTGACAAGTGTTAGTTAGACAATCTTATTCTTAGTTGTGCTATGCTATCTAGGCCCATCTAATGTTACCAGTCCATGTTGTTTTAATCTAGAGAGTTGCAAGCTCGTGTGGCTTCTCTGAGATCACTTGTCGCCCCTTTCCTCTCCTTACTGTTAGCTACTCAATGCTAACTCTGCTTTGTTGTTTGTAAAAATAGACTGTCTGTAGCTGATTACTGCCGTGCGCTGAAAAAGCAGTCAGCTACAGATGAGACTGAATTTCTTCTTGCTCTAACATTTTGCTGTGTAATAATGCAATTGTCACATATTGACCAGAGACAAGAAATTAATTGTTCCTTTCTTTTGTTTCTTAGAGTTCCATTGTTGTCTGTTTATCAGAACATGGCGTGTTTCCATCTCTGTTCTATACACACAATATCCAAATGTAAACCATTTAAAAGAATAATGTAATTAACAGGGGTAATGTAAAGTGTCTACAAGTGAATACTTGATCACACATGCTGCAGTTCATGAGTGGCTTGCTAAGTAGGTCTACTATAAAATGATCGTTGTGTACAGATGGACTTAACAGCTGTGGTGTCACTGGACCACAGTTTGTCTGGGTAGACATGGTGTAAAAAAATAATGACTGTTTAAACATATTGACCTGCTGCAGTCAGAGTGATACCTCAGCCATATCAGAGTTAGACCACATTATATAATGTTTAGTGAAAAGCCTATTGTCTGAAGTATACACACACACACACAAAATATGATTTTGTGTATGACCTTTTCTCCAGGTTTGGCCATGGTTCAGCTGAGTTGGAGAACAGTCTGTATGTTGTTGGAGGTCATACAGCCATAGCTGGAGTATTTCCTGCCTCTCCATCTGTCTCCCTAAAACAGGTCAGAAACACATCAGAAACACAGCTTCTTCATGAGAATAGTTTAATCATTTACTGTTTCTGTTTCTGTTCATAAATTTTAAAACCTAATTATGTGAACATATACATCAAAACATATAGAATTGACTCAGCTTTGACAAACTGCGCATCTTTGCACTGTTGTATGGTTTAAGACTGAGTACTGATTTTAAGTGTCAGCCTCTAAGCCACATGTGTTAATGTGTGTTACACATGTCACTGTGTGACATGTTCCCAGGTTGAGCGGTATGACCCTCTCAGTAATAAATGGACCATGATGGCTCCTCTAAGAGATGGAGTCAGCAATGCAGCTGTTGTCAGTGCCAAACTCAAACTCTTTGTTTTTGGGGGAACTACCATACATAGAGACAAGGCCTCCAAGGTTGGTGGATTTGTGTATTTACCTTTCTTACAATTCCTTACAAGGTTCATTTTAGTCCTTAGTTGTCTGACATCTTCCTACTTTCAGATGTTTGAATACCAATACTACAAACTGTGTACAAACACTGTCAGCAATAGCACAGCCTAAGCTGTCTAACATACTGTGGCTTCTGTATTTAGGTCCAGTGCTATGACCCTGTGGGTAACCGCTGGAATATTGCAGCTGAATGCCCCCAGCCATGGCGGTACACAGCGGCTGCTGTCTTAGGGAGCCAGATCTTCATCATGGGTGGCGACACTGAATTCACCGCTGCCTCTGCTTATCGCTTTGACTGTGAAACCAATCAGTGGACTCGAGTGGGTGATATGACGTCCAAGCGGATGAGCTGTCACGCCGTGGCCTCAGGAAACAAGCTGTATGTGGTTGGAGGGTATTTTGGGACGCAGAGGTGTAAAACATTGGACTGCTACGACCCCACGTCAGATAGTTGGAACTCCATCACCACTGTGCCTTATTCATTAATCCCCACTGCCTTTGTCAGCACCTGGAAACACCTACCCGCCTAACAAGGAGACACTGCGAGCCAGTAATTCCAGGTACATTGTGAGTGACTTACACTAACAGATTAATGGGTGGTTGAGCCTATGGACAGCATTTTTAAGGTGTTTGAATGAACACAGTGTTTTTTCTTTTGGCCTTCCATTGTTTTATGTTAATTCGTGTTTTGCAGTCTGTGTCTGTTGGCTTCACCTAGCCAATGTGCATATTGTGCTGCCCACTGCAGGCAGAGTGCAGCAACTACAAAGGCACCAAAGTTGAGAAAAGCCTTTTCAGGCTGGATGGTAAACTGTAAAACAGACAGAAAGGTTACAAAGCTTTCATTTTGTTTTTAGGCTAATTATTTTACCCAAAAAAGCCACATCACCCATGCAGTAACTAAAAAACTGCATAATCTTCCTTACTTGTTCCTTTATGATATTCACCATTTAGGACATGTATGGACAGCATGGTCATGTTAACAGGTACAAAGGTAACAAGTGATTATATTGTTTCCAAAAAAAGAAAAGGGAAAGAAAAAGAAACAACCAACAACAGCAACATCAAGAGACAAAAAAAATAACAGTAGGATTACGATCTGTTTGGGTTTGAGTGCATTTCAGATGGGTTTGGTTTAGTATTATTAATTCTTTCTGTTCATTCATACACACATACACTTTTTAAAACCCTTTTCCCCTTTTACTTGTGTTGTGGCATTAGCTCACCGGCAGTGGAATAGAGTTGAAAAACGTTGAGTATGTTTTATTGAATTGCTCAGGTTGCTTTTTTTTTGTGAAGTTGATTGTTGTTCCATTCATATCTTTCATGTTAGGAGATCCATTCATTGTGAGATGTTGATCGTTTGGTTATTTTTCCAGTAGTATTGTCTTCTAGTAGTATTGGTGGCTACTTCTTCCCAGAAATGTTATTTCAGTGGACAGAGCCGGAGAGCATGGAGATAGAGCTATTCAACTTAATTAAATTAAATTCAATTTTATTTATATTGCACCTTTCACAGTCAAATTTGTCTTAAAGCACTTTACAGAGACCCAGAGCCTGACCCCAGAGCAAGCACTTAAGGCGACAGTGGTAAGAAAAAACTCCCTTTTAACAGGAAGAAACCTTGAGCAGAACCTGGCTCATATGGGGGACCCTCCTGCTGATGGCCGGGCTGGGTGAAAGGAGGAAAAGGAGGAAGATAGGACAGCTGGGAATGGAGGAGAGGAGGAGAGGGACATGCAGCATATAAAGCATACAAACAGGGTTGGAAGTGGACAGTGTCGATTTATTGTATGATAAGAAATGTTGGCATATGTATTGATGGTTTTTGATAAGTTCCTTGATTTATCTGTTCAGATTTTGTAGGAAGGAGTACATTGTCTGCATATAGGCTGATTTTATGTATTGTGCCTGTGACATTTTGGCCAATTGCTGCTGCTAATACTTCTATAAAAAATGCAAATAGTGAAAGTGAGAGTGGGCATCCTTGTCCCTCTGGGGAGTGTAAAAATTTGTGAGATCAGGTTATTAGTCATAATTGCTCCCCTGGGTTTGTTGTACAATGTTTTAATCCATTATGTATGACTCTCCAAAACCAAATTTTTCCAGTTTTCACAAGAAATATCCAGGTTACTTACTGTCAAATATTCTCTCAGCATCTAGTGAAAAGAAGATAGTTTTAGAGGCTTATTGGTGGGATATATTTATCAGGTTGAAAGGACAGTGTGTACTGTTGCACTGTGTGTGAAAGTCCTGATGTGAGTGTCCTATCAAGTGAGAATATTCTGCTGACAGTGTTCAGCTTTGAGTAGTTCACCATCAACTGAAAAATAAATCTTAGGGTCATTTGTAAAGAGAGTCAATCCTCACTATAGTTTTATGTTGTGTTACATAACCAGTTTCTTCCATAAAGCCATGCCAGTGTTTACATATCTCCTCTCTCACACTCTTCATACAAACCTGCCACCACTCTCCCCTGGCATCTGTGCGTAACCCCTGGTTACACAGCCCTGGTCTACATTACCAAAGATAATTGTAATTGTGCTCTGTTTTAAATCAGTCTGTTACTGAACACAAATAAAGCAGCAAACTCAGCGACAGCAGCGTGCTACACACCAGTCTGTGTGCTGCAGTAACTGAGTGGGGACTAGAAGCTGTTTAGCTAGCATCTACTGATAGACTGCATGTGAGGTGTTTAGGGGACATCTGTAATTTGTATCTACAGAAAATAACCTGGGTTACACTCTAAACTGCATTTTACTTTGATCACAGTGTGTGTTATGGTGCTTGTGATATCTCACATTTGGCTTTGATTTACAACTGAACATTTTAAGTTAAGTTGGTCACAATCTCTTGTGTCCTGTGTCCTTACACCCTTGATTAAGATAGAACTAGGGAGAGAAAGTCCCCCTCTCCCTTTAATAGGGAAAAAAATGATAAACCTCAGGAAGTCTACGTCTAATATTAGGTGCAGTAGGTTGAAGAATGTCAGGCAGATGTATAAAAATGGAGGAGACCTCATGTGACTCTTTGTCCACTCAATAGATCTAAGTGACCAGAGAGGCTCTTCTAGCTCTGACTCTAACTCACCTGACAATGAGCAAGGTTTAGCAGACAACATCTGTCTCTCTGCAAAAGATTTCTGGGTGTATGTGTTCCACAAATACGTGGGACTAGATTTAGGGCATACAAACCTGAAGAAAGTCACGTGCTGAATCAGATGACTTACAGTTTGGAACAAGGAGATGTTCCTTCCCTACATGTTCCTGTTGCACTGCGACAATGGTTTACCTGATATATAGCCATTGTACTGAAGTTTTGTAGTGTTGTGGTGTACTCAGAGTACACCTCTGAGACAATTGTGCAGTCTCTGTGATTAAATCCACCTATTTCTTTTAAGTCTTAATTAATCATGCACATTTTGCTGTTGTTTTTACCTTTTAAAGGGGCAATGTGTGAGAATTGGCTTTCTGGGGTGGTCCATCCTTCCCTTCCCCTCTGTCATAGCGATGGCCATTCCAACTGGCATATGGTATAAAGTTTTCAACTTGACCTCTCCTTGTACCTATAAATCAGGGTTTGCATGATAGCATGCATGCACTGCATGTTATGGGACTGGCCAGTCACAACCGAATTTCACCTTCACATTGAGCTAACGTGAACTTGAATAAATCTAGTCTCAGCATAGAGCAGTTGTTGACATTTTGCCAAACCTACATGAACTGGGTAATAACATTTTTCACACCTTGCAATCTAAATTATGTAGCTGGTTGGGGTTGTCAGCTCGAGCAGCAGCATCAATAGCTGAGCTTGGGGAAAGAGTGGAGGAATGAGAGGACAGCTTTACAGGTTTATAGCACTCTACAGTTAATATTTCGTCATGGACTGAAGGGAGAGTGGATGTTACAGGCACTAACTATTGCCTCTTGAGCTACAAAGTGGTAATACGAGACAGAGCTGTCATTTCTTCACATTCTTAGTTCATTTTTAATGCAACTAAAATACTTACACATTGCCCCTTTAAATGAGGTCCTAACTTTTCTCCTGGGGCTGTTTTCTTTAACTGGTTAATGAGTATAATTTAAAGTGGGTGTGTCTGGACATTAACTTTGTCTGTCACTCTAGTAGTTGTTTTTTTTTTTGCTTGTGCATGATAATATTTAACAATATCTCTCCGTACTGTATTTCCATGATCAGGCAGTGAAATTCTGAGAGAGCCTATGTTACAGTTGGTGTGTTAAACATATGGTGTGTTCAGGAGTACATAAGAAGCAGCCTGTAGTGAAGTAAAACAGTGAAGAAGCTTTCTTCCCGAGATTATGTTGTCTTTGTCTTCTCTAAGTGCAGGGAGAACCTGTGCAGTGGGACCTCAGCTTATAAATAACCTCCATCTATATCCACCCAGTGCTGCATCCTCTTCCACATCGCTCACCCCCACCTCTTCAAAAATTCATGTTATGAAACTGGATTCCCAAAGCAGCCTGCTCCTCTAACATCCATCTTCTCTGTCTTACCTACAGCTTTTCTCACATTCATTTACCTTGTGTCTACTTATTGTCTACTTAAGTCTTTTCCTATCTCCACTTTGTTGTCATTGTTTCCTGACATTGTCTTGTTTTAGCTATGACTTAGTGCTTAGTGCTGGATCATACTGGAAATTAGTACCACTTCCAGCACTCAGATCACAGCCACCTCTCCCATGGGTCTCCACTGAGCTTGGCTAATTGAGAATTGACTGCTCAGTGTAGGGAGTGTTTTCCTGTTTGTAATTTATTCATCATCAAAACATGAGGCAATATCTTAGTAACCCATTCAAAGTGATTTTTTTTTTAAAATCAGATTTAAAAAAAAAAAAAAAAAAAAAGCAGAAATGAGACTGTGGTGCACAAATTTGTTCAACTATGGCACAGGCTTTGTGATTTTTCTGACAGATATTGCAATTTAATTTGCCTTTTTTTTTCAAGCTTCTGTTCAATGTTCACTGTGTAGTAGATTTAAAACGTGATGGAGCATTACCACAAGAGATACCATCAAAATATTAACTGCTCCACATTCCAATACAAGGATGAAAACTTAAAGATATTACATGTTTTTAATTGGCATAGAACATAGAATAATTGAATATAGATAATCACAAAAGCTGTGACTGTGTTAAGTTACATAAATCATTAGTTATAATAAAAAATTTCCAAATTTTCTCCCCAAAATTTCCAATAAGAAAATGATAGGACCTTTCTATAAATAATCTCTGACACTGAAATAGAGAGGTCATTTACTTATGGTTCAGGAGCAGAATCTAAATATTGCACAATCTGTAATCACCGACTGCATTGCCCTCTACACTGGACAGGAATTTGTGAGCAAGTTTGCTCAACTTCAGAAAGTAAATTGCCAGTCAATGTAATCAAAATTCAATAGCTTGTATTGCGTGTGCCATCTTGTATTCTCTAAACTGCTCATCAAAACAAGTTGAACTATCGACCTGTGATTTCTGGGACATTCTCCGTGCTTATGTATGAAAGATCGATAAGTTCATGGCCTAAAGTAGCAAGAGATGAGTTATATAGCTCTCACTGTATGTATGCAGATCAGCTCTTTGAGTGATTATGCAGAAAGTTTGAAGTTAATGATCTTTTTATGGTATTTCTCTTTTGGATTGGAAAAAAAAATGCAAGGCAGCACTGTCTGAGAAAATAGAACAAGAATAGAACAAATGGAACAATAAAAGCTAAGAAAAGCTAACAGGAGAAAAAAACAACTCACTTACATTGTTTGTGCTTATGAATCTAGACAGGAGAGCTGCACATAATGGAACTATGGACATTAAAGGAGGGGAGGAAATAAATGCGCAGTGTACATCAGTGTATGCCAGTTAAACAAACCACTGGCACAAGACAGAACACACACTGATTCTGAAACCCCAGCATGACTGAAGATTTTTTAAATATTCCATGGTGAAAAATGGGACAAATGTGCCATGTATTTTGGTCTGTTTTAGGATTAATAAGCTCTTCTTCTTAAGTTGTTGGTGTTCACATAAGCTTAAAATCACTCAAATATGATCACTTTAATATATCCCTGCCGTCTGTCATCGCTACTGCAAGACACACACACACACACACACACACACACACACATAATCCTACCTCTGATTTTTCAGCTCCAGCTCACTCTCATCTTCCCTGTTGCTGCTGTAAGAGCTGCTTTTCCAGTCGAGCATCACAATATTTAGCACAAGACAAGAAGTCTTGATGTAGAGCTCTCTCTTACGTTAATACATGACAGAAGATTAGTCCGTGTTCTGACACATTAACTGGAAGCTCTTTATTCCAGTCTTCAAACTTTGAGTATGTGTTTTGTTGGTGTTTGTGTGTTCATGATGTATATTAGTGTGCACGCCTGTGCACGTATGAGTCATTGTAGGGATTAAGAGTTATATTAGAGAGTGGGCTAAGAACATATTTATATATTATTTACTTTCTCACTAATATAATCTCAGTATTTAGCTGCAGTGTCAGCTTTTGAAGAGGAAATCTTCGGGTTGGTGAAGGACACTACGAAAGGTGTGTTTGTAGAAGGAAACACTGGCACATATAGATATTGAAATTGTACAACAACAAGAATAATAACACAGACGAGAGGAGGCTGTAGACAGAAGGCTCTGAACAGACAAGTATGAATACAAAACAAAGTGTTGTTGGTGAACTCAGTGGTTATCCTTAAGACTGTATCTGAAAATCAGATACATGAGTGCCAACAGTTCAGACATCTGACAAGGGACAGTGTAGACGATGTAGGACGACACCTACACACCAAACAGACACAGTTACATTTCAATCTGCTGACTGACACCCCCCCACCCCTCCTTCTTGGGGTGAAGACATCAAAGTGCAAAGTCAACCAACTTAATTTGACCTCTTTAGTCAAAGCTTCTTTTCACCACATTCAATCAATAAAACATTATCTCATCTGGAACTTTGAACCACTCAGATAGCCACATTTCAGCATTTTCATGCTAGGAGAAGCTTTTTTTTTTTTGTCAGTGAGAAGTTACATAATGCGCTCAAAGTCAGATTTAGAACTCCTGCATTTTACTATCTGAGTTTGGTTCACGTTGTCCACACTGCACATCAGTGCTGCGGTATTTAATTTAGTCTCACATACACACACTATAGATGGTGATGTGTCAGTGGGCTATTTCTAGAAGCACGACTACTCGGTTTACCTAATAACACCAACATCCAGGGTGTCAGGCACATCGGGCTGTCCCTGTATTTTTTATAAGGCCCAATTTGTTAATAATGAACATGTTTTAAAGTTGAAGAGACCAAAGAAGAAAAAGCAGGATTCATGACTCAGCTTGTTTCTGTTTTGTGGGACAAAACAATGAGATGTTACTTTTCTTTATTGATTTTGATAGGCAGCAATAAAAACACATAAACAACAAATTACAAAAAAAAAAAAAAAAATCAATCATTGGTGGTAACATATGGTTCAATAGACAAGAGAGTATCTAAAACAACATGAGGTTTCTGCTTCCACAGTGGGACATGAGACTGCAAGTGTCAGGTGTTGTCGAAAGCGGACGCAATGTGAAGTTGGGAGCTGACATGTCTGTTGCAGTTGCTGAAAAGAGACGAGATGATCATTAATATTGAAGTCTCTCAGATATATGATACCCCTAGTACCCCTTTGGTAGCAGTGCAGCTTGACAATCAAGGCAAAGTGGATATCTGCCCTGAGCCAGTTTAGGACCCAAGGAGTGGTGTGCTTTGTCCGTCAGTGCTTTATCTGAGAAGTGGTCAGGACCCAGCACAGATGGAATCCGGTCAGAGATGAACTCTGCAATCCCGATTATCCTGATATGCTGCACCCTTTCATAGTGACTTAAGAGATGCTAGCTTGTCGTTGTGTGTTCATAGTCTCCTCTATATTGTGTATCTTCCCTTTCGTTGTTGAGTTGAGAATATTCACAGTGGCTGACATCATGGTGAATTTAGTCTCCACAGTATTCTCTGGGTCGACAATTGCACTCTCAATCAAATCTGCTGTAGAGCAGTTTTTCTCCATTGGCAAGGTTGCTGAGCTAGTCTCACTTAGCCCCACCCAACGATTAGCTGCATTTGTTGATTGAGTGTCTTGGGGTGTTAGCTTCTAAACCTGTGTGTGTGTGTGGGTGTGTGTTGCTTTAAGTGAAGCAACACACACCCACACACAGGTATATAGTATCTATATGTTGTCGGTTTGTGGAACTTGGTGTCTGATGCCTTGTAAAGATTAAGATATGTTTCAAGTGAAGAGAAAAGATTCATTAGCAGGAAATGTTTTCATTACATCATGAAAGGGATGACCTACACTCAGTAAACAGGCTGTATCTTGTAGCATCTTATAGACTGCTGCTGCCATTATTAGGATTTTCTCTTCATTATTTTGAGTTTCCTGTGATAACTATTGTGAAACATATTTTGGATCATTATTCTGCACATATTGACCATTCTCTGCTGAGATGCCAGTCACCACGCGGACATTCTGACTTCACCTAATTTCCACCATTTCTCTCTTCAGTGGTGCACCAATGTAACAGCTCTGCCAGCTACTGAAAGTGAAACCTGGCATCTTTTCCTTGCCATTCCTCCAGATGGTTCTATTTTAAAGATGTTTTTTTTCCCATTCTTCATAATGTGTGATCCTTATTTGAGCAGTTTATCTTGTAACTCTACAGTGTTCTAACCTTTGTCTTTTTCAGGCAGAGACGACTGCTGAGAGAGGACGTCTGGCTGGGGGAGAATCTCTGAGACTCTGAATCAGTCCTGAGTGGTGAAGCTAGAAAGCCAACAGCATACCACCCAGGTCCTAACACACAGAGAAGATTTCGATTTCTCTGAATATCATTCTTCCTGAATAATGTGATACTACTCAAACAGACACTTTGATGAACTGGATGGAGTGCTCATACAAACCTATGACTGGTTTGTGTTTCTTTTCTGGGGCCATGGTTTTTTAAATGTTTTATTAGTCCTGACATTCTCTACTAAACCATTCCAGTGTAAAGACAGAACTTGCAGGTGCTGCCATATGACAACATTTACTTTCCCTCAAAAATACCAAAAATACAAAACAACATAATGAAAGCAGGACCAGAAATTCCTTTGAACCTAAATCCAGGCTGCACTGCACACACTGACTGAATTTACTAGTACTCCTATTGGAAATGAGGGGAGTGACTCTGAATTTAAGCTGCTGTGGATTTACATGTGGTGAAACTTTTCAGTACAGCAAGTAACCGTCAGTGTACATTAAGACAATATTTGTCTCATTAGCGTTTTGATAGGAAACATTAGTTTTTAACATGGGGCTTAACAGTCTGTTCTCAGTATTGCATGAGATTTTCACTTGCATGAATTATTTTTAATTTGTCTGGTGTTTGTCATATCAGAGGCTCTGCATATCAGACATATTGTAGAAATACATATAGACTCCATGTTGGATATCCACTGCATATGGAGTTTCAAAAACAAACAAAAACCATAAACATGAATTCCAATTTTTGACCAAAAAGTGATCTATTACCAATTACAATGACTCATTGCTCATTGCTCATTGCTAAACCAGACCTCAGTTTATTTGTGTTAGTCGCTGGAAGTCAGAGCAGTCCCTAAACATGTCATTGTTGTGCTGTTTGTGAGTGATTCAACCTGAGCAGTAGGTCACATTTCCACTACACAGGGTGGAATCACTCTCATTAACATTCAGGCAAACGCACTGTAAAATAGACAAAACAGTGATGTTAACAGTGTGAGCTGTTCAGTTATCCAAAGCCAGACTGTTGACAAGCATTTTAAACATTAAACAACACAAACTTACTTTTAGAAGTTACAGTGGGGTCCAAAAATCTTCCCATGAATGGGAAAGTCTCATACATTTGTACCCCACTGTATCTAAAATAATCCTAATAAAAGTTATGGATGAAAAGCTGTGGTAAATCCAGGACCTGCCCACTGGCAGACCAGTAAAACTGTTGATCCTGGCATACTCAAACCACAGTGTCAACACAGTATTTGAAATTAAAGTTGTCCTTTTGTTTATGAGGCTGGATCCTGTGAAGGCCAAATGTGGAGATACAGTAACAAATCTCAGCTTGAGCATCAGACCTATGTCAGGAACACTTGAAATGACAGTATTTACTTCTTATTTTTTCATTTCCTGAGTGCCAAAGTGCCACAGGACCTTTGCTGAGCTCTAAAACAACATTTTCCAAAAAGTTACACAATGTGATAGTATTAGGAAGCAGACTGGGGAGCACAATCTGTGGATTTAATTAAGATGCTCATGCGACAGTTTAACGCCTCAAGCTGTATGGTGCTCATGGTGGTGCCACATCCGTCATAGAAAGTCTTTTATTTCAGACAACACACTTGTCAGGTTTTTATAGGACAGGTATGAGAAGCACAGAACAGCCTTGTGCATGTCCTGCAGAAACCATCACTGCCAAAGTACTGCTGAACAAGAATCTGAATTTTCATTGTTTTCTCTGTGCACTTGAAATTTACCAGTACATTTATTAGCAGTGGTCTGTCCCAAAGGTGTAAAATATTTTCTCCAAGCTGGAGATAACACCAGCTGTCACAATTGGTACAAAATGGATTAGAAGGTTTCTGCAGGACATAAATGCATCGTGACTTATACTTTGTATTGTCTCTGAGGTAATGTACAGTATTTGCTGGTGTTTTAAGTCCTTTGCACTTGTCCCCTTGTCTAGCTGTTCACAGCTGCTGTGAGGTGGATTGTCAAAATCTGACCACTGTACAGAAGAGGTGAAATGTTCCCAAGTACTCTTCAACTGTTTTGTAGAATTTGAAGACGTGAGAAGGAAGGTGTTTTTGAAATAATTTAGAAAACCTACAGGAATTTCTTTGAGGAAAAAAAAAGTTAGATATTGTATGTTTGTAGTGGGGAAAATAAAGTGGTGATTCACTTTTTAATCTCCATAGTGCTTGTTTGTCCTACTTCATGTCAGGGAACACTTATTTATTTCTCTTTTTGTGCCCCAGAGTCTTTCAACACATCAGATGTCAGACAAGAAAAAAACAATTTGTATGACACTAACAGTAAAGAATATTTCAGCAAATTCAAAGATAACTGAGGACCTCTCCACAATGAGAGGTACATGAGCGGGGTCAATGAATAGGAATCCCACAGGCAAATGGGAACCATGAAGCAGCTGCAAAGAAATTAGCTGCAGCCTACATGGAGTAAGGTAAGTTCTGAGAAGTCAGCTGAAAAGGAAGAACAAGATCTGGGCCATCAACACCTACACTCTGCCGGTCATCAGATAAGCTGGCCTAAAGAAGAAATAGTGGCCACTGACATCAAGACCAGGAAGCTCTTCACTCAGCACGTAAGGTTTCACCCCAAATCCAGCACCCTGAGACTACACAAAGCGAAGGGAAGGAGGCAGAGGATTAGTGAGCAGGATGAAACAACACAGATCCATGAGTACATAAGGAAGATGGCCACAAAACATTAAGTGTGAATACCTCAGGCAGCAGAAACTTGAGGAGGAAGACGGAAGAGCAGGAACCATCATGGGAGGACAAACAACTGCAGGGTTTGTACCACCAGTAGATAGAAGAAGTGACTGATATCAAAATATACTACCAGGATCTGTTCCCATGTTTTTGAGGACACACATCAAAATCTGAACCTTTCAATCAACATATTGGCGAATTAGTTATTCCTACAGCCTTTTCAGTAGTAGGGCTTAAATGTAATGTTTGCCGTGCGGGTTGCATTAGGGAAAGCAATAGATGAGAATGAAACACTTGATCCATAAGCCAAATTTAAGGATCAGAAAATAAGTCTACACATTTACTTCTTGAAAGCCAGAGGAAAGGCAAGCTTCGGGACAGTGTCACCTCGCCCAAATGAGGGAAACCAGGACACCCTCCTGGAGCCAGACCAAGGGGAGCTCGGCAGCAAGTGTCCGGTGACTGGGCATCGGCCCACGGGGCCCAGTCAGGCACACTTTGCAGACATTATACAGACGAACTTGGACACCTGGGTGAAGAGAGATGCAGAGCTATCAACTCATCACCACTTGGTGGTGAGTGGGATCAGATGGTCGGGGAGGTAGCTTGGGAACATCTGGTTTTCTGTAACTGCCACCTCCAGGCTCCTGAAGCTCACATATTAAAGTGCATTGGGGGCCTCCAGGGGGCACCACAAGATAAAGATAGGACTTTATTGATCCCACAGCTGGGAAATTTACTTGTTAGAAAACAGGATAAAGTGCAGAAAACAAGAAGTGTGCATGCAATCAAAGTAACAAAAAATGTGCAAACTAGAGTATTTACAATATAAAAGGTTAAGTTAAAAATACGAAGAAGTGTACAAATACAAAATGGTTCATGTCTCATATTTGTCTGTGTGTCTGTAAATAAACTGGGTTCACATGATCAAGGGTGACTTCTTGCACTACTTGTCATGACTTGCTTGCAACATGTGGTCAACTCTGAGGTCTGTGAGTCCGCAGTGATATTCTCTGTCTGACTGTAATGCATACTGTTTGCTTTTTCTGTTTGACCAAATGTTTGATCAGACTTTTTGATAATACACCTGATCCCAGTTGAACGATGTAATTTTTTCCCCAGACTTTTATCACTAACATTTTGACTGCTGTAATTTTAAATAGACAAAAATACCCCAGTTTTGCATGTATTGCCCCAACTTGTTGGAACATTCAGCCACTGGATAGGTCCAGGGTTCAAATCCCCCAGGTATCTAAGTCCTAATTGGCAAGAATGTGGCAATTCATGCATGTGCTGTCCAAATCCTTTCATTCTGCTTGGACCAACTTGGTTGTGCTAGATTTCTTCATGTTTTCTTTATTCATCACACCATGCTGTCCCCACCCCATCAAAAGAATCATGCATCACATGACAAACAGTATAGTCATTTAATGAGGAGAGAAAAGTACTGTACATTCAAAAACAGGAAGAGGACAGATAAATAAAGCTTCATTGTTAAAAAAAAAAAAAATCAATCAATCATCCAACTAAATAAAATCCACAGTCATCAATACTTTGGAAGTTCAAATTTGTACAGAAACATATTTACAACATTTGTTGCTTTGCCCTTTTTTTCTTTGTACATAAAATGAGAAAAATAAACATTGTACCTTGTTTTTAGTACAAACACATTTCAAAAAGCTCTGACATACAGTGCAAAACAAGGTTCTATGTGTAAAATTCCTGATGTTTCAGTAAAACTCATACTAGACTAGCTTACTAGATGGAAACAATATGGAGGAGGAGAGAGACAGGCATCCTCAGCAAAACTCAAGTTCAGGTTTGACCTCCTCATCAGACAATTAGATTCTATGATTAGACTTTTCTGTGATTTCTGTGATTTAGCTTATTTAGTTTCAGAGTTCCAAAAGCTGCAGACTGTGCACTTAACTGTATAATTGTAAAGTGGAAAACAATGGAGAACAGCACTGACAGCAAAATCAAACTCTTTCTGGCTTTTACTTACAGACACTGAAACCCCCTGACGGACATGTAAACAAGCTGAGGGACACAGAAGCCCTCTGACACTGAAGGAGGGAGAAACCCACTGACCAGCCAGTTGAGGCAGACGGCCCACAAACCGAGTCTGGTTCTGTCTGAGGTTTCTTGCTGTTATAAAGTTTTTTCTCTGCACTGTTGCCAAGCGCTGCTCATGATAGAAACTGTTGTTTCTATAATATTACTCTGCAGTGTGCCTTGTAATAATGTATGTCATGATTTGGCGGCTTTATTGGCGCTATGTAAATAAAACTGAATTGAACTGAAGCCCACTGAAGAACACAGAAACCCACTGAAGGACACCAGTGGACACAGAAATCCAACTAAAGGATGTAATTTTGGTTCTAAGCATGCCAGTTCAAACCTGGGATTAGAATGTGCCTCTGATTCATGTCAAGTAACCACTTGAACATGTTTGCGTTCACAAGCCGGCATGAAAAATGCCCTGAGATAATTGTTATAATTTGGCTTGACTTGACTGACTTGACTAAAAGAATGTGACCAAAAGCTGCCTAGACCACCTCCAAATGTGGTGTGATGCATCCTCACTGTGTCTTGGGTGCAATCACACCTGTACTTAGAGCTGTCCACTTGAGATTGGATCACCTGAGACACGTTATCGTCAGATCTGAACAGAGCTCTTAAGGCACATTTCTCACATCAAAGTCCTGTTAAGGCTGTGTCATACTGTAAAAATGTACAGTGCTTAACAAATTTATTAGACCACCTGTCATAAAAACAAGAAAAACATAAATATTTTATAACTATTTGAAAAACGTTTAAAACTAAAAATGTTATTGCTATTTATTTGGCAAATAACACATAGAAACAACTAAATAGTCCTTTTTTCACACATAATAACCGAAAAGAAAAACGAAAATCAAGCATGACATTCAACCACTAAAACTAATTTTTCTGTTCAGGAATGCAAGTAAATCACTATAATTTGACATCTTAATCAAGAAATAATAATGTGCTTTACTATTTTTTTCAGTAAGTAAATCTGAAAATAAATGGATAAAAATAATAATTATATTTTATCTCTAAAAATATCTTTTCATTTAAAGAGTTTCTACATACTAGTGTACTAACCATTACAGAAACAAACAAAAAAAAAAAAGATTTTGGTAATTAATTTAGGGCAGCTGTGGCATAAACTTTACATTGGGTGGTGGTCTAATAAATTTGTTAAGCACTGTATGCAGCAGTTTATTTGGAAAAACTGCAGTTGTAAAAAGTGACTGTGATGTGAATCTGCAGGGAAATGTTCTTCTTGAATGTGAATGTGTCCAAAGGACACCTGAATGTTTGCCTCTGAATCAGAAGTCTGGAGGACTGACCACTACTGATGATCACACTCTACAGTCAGAGTGAGAGCCAGGAGGAGGGAGCTGGCTCTCACTAGGAGATGGGATGCTGTGCTTTCACTTTCAGTACAAATCTGCTCCTCTCAGCAGAAAGGCAGGAACTGGCACATTGAGCTAAAATATTATTCTTTACATTACAGCCTCACTTCTCTGCAGAGAACAGTAGAAGAAAATCGATGTGGTGCAAATCCAAAGTTATGAGTTATTACTGTGGCTGGGTGAGAGGGGAGAAATACAACCTTCAGGGCACCCATGGTGTGTTGGTGCCCTCTGAGCAGCAGGGCTGCAGAGGAGACGTATAGTATATACAGAGCCAATGGGAGAAAAATCACAACACCAGTATTACCATATTACACATGGTAAATTCAATACAACATCCAAAAGTTCTCTGATGATACAGCCATTGTAGGGCGTGTATCTGAAGGGAACGATCTGGAGTATAGGAAGGTGGTCGAGGACTTTGTTGACTGGTGTGAACTCAATCACCTTCACATCAATGCCAACAAGACGAAGGA
>JBBMJY010000021.1:425196-436382 GCA_037833715.1 Toxotes lorentzi
GCCCGGCCCTCGGCAGGAGGGTCTCCCATATGAGCCAGGTTCTGCTCAAGGTTTCTTCCTGTTAAAAGGGAGTTTTTTGCCACTATCACCTTAAGTGCTTGCTCTGGGGTCGCTATATAAATAAAATTGAATTGAATTGAAATTGAATAGAATCTCTCGGGGTCGTGGGTTTGAGCCCCACTCCGGGCGGCACCACCTCCCATGGACCCATCACCTGTGGGAGGTGCCGTAGGACTTCGGTGCATTGTGAGCTGGGCGGCAGTCGCCCCCGCGACCTGGGCCCGACCCAGATGAGGGGCAGATGATGACATGACATGACATGAAATTGAATAGATGACAGAGCTCAATGTCTCCCAGTTCCTCAGCAAAGAAAGCTGTACATGGATCTTCATTCTGCCCCATTCCTCTGTCATTGGTGGTGTGTGAGAGAGGATGATTGGGATCTCCAGGAGGATTCTGGATTCCATGCTGAAAATTCCATGAATCTTACTCAGAAATTCTGCAGAGACCTAGTGCTTCTTTGTGATACCCTGTTATAGGGAAACCAGTGGCTTTGGTCACAAAAGGCTTCCTTGCAATCGATGGTAAGGTCTGGAAGTTGGAGCTCAAGGTCACCACAGATCATACTTGCTTACTCCAAGAAATAAAAGACAACCCAGAAAGATGGAATGAACTTCCTTTGTCATTGTTCTGCTGAATATCTAAATGACAATCCTTCCAAAACTACCTTTTTGTTATAATTCACACACCATCCCCAGGCTGGTTTTCATCCCTTAAAATCACAGTCACAAAGTTCTAAGATTATGAATTATAATCTTTCACCATCTATTTATACCCTACTCGGGCACAACTCAGTGTTTTTTATAAACAATAAACCCATCAATTTCTCTTCATTGCAAACACCTCCAACCTTTTCTACCACTCTCGCAAACCACAGCCAAGAACAGAATATTACAAAACTGTAATGACAGAACAAAAATATGACACATTAGCCAAATGTAATTAACGATCATTCAAATTTGGAGAAACTCTACACTACACTACAGTTCCCTGAAAGAAGATCCTTTTTAGTTATAAAGTACCTGGAGAAGTTAGCTGTGTGTGCCAGCTGCTGAGTGTGTTGCTCACAGAGTAATGTGAGGACAGTTGCAAATGGAAAGCCCCAAGATGCATATCACTGTCATAGCCTGTTGTCTGTAGGCATCAGTGAAGTAGATTAACTAGACAGCTGAAGCAACACACAGGGTTGTCCCTCATTATTGAGGAAATACGTGTGTGTGTGCTAGAGAGTGTGTGTATGTGTGTGCATGCGTGTGTGTGCAATATAAACCAGGGGATTCCTGTGAGGGACAGAAGTGTGTCCCCAGTGGGAATGACGAGGCCTATTTGAGAGTTTCCATGTCTCTGAAAGTGTGTGTGTTTGATGCCATGTTAGGATTACCCGTGTGCATGTGTGTATGTGTGTGTGACCTCAGGGGGTCCGCATGCTCTAGGGTTGATGTGGACTGGAAAGCTGGCTATGATCTCACTGGCTGAAAGTTAGGATTAAGGATGGGTATTCTCAGACAGTGTGTCCTTCAGCTTGACTCAGTCTCTATTACTCTCTCACACACACACACACACACACACACACACACACACACACACACACACACACACACACACACACAGGCACACTGGCATTCCCTCTCATTTAACAAATGAAGAAAGAGAGCAAGTGTGAAAATTGACAATTGACAAAGATGCAGGTATTGATTAAGATAAATGAAACATTAAATCACATTTTGAAATCTGTTCAGGGTTAATGAAGGAGAGCACTGTCTATGAACATCACAGATCCATAGTGGACTAAATATATACTGTAAAAACGTCTGGATTTTTTATTTATTTTATTTTTATTTTTTTACAAGTTGTCATAAATGTGAGAAAACATCTGTCTAAATAAATAATAGTTAATAGTGTATATTTTGTCTGCAATTCAGTTATATATATATTCAGTTACTGATTGTTGCCCTCTGGTGGATGAATTTGGTTAAACACAGTTTGTCAAATAATAGTTTCTGCCTTTCAAACCTTATTATATTCATCATCATCTCCTCCATCATTATCATTTATTATTCTTAAATGATCTGGTCTTGTTAGACCCATTCTAAACTAAGCACTCAGTATTGCTGCTGCTCAAACTCTTCGTAAGTTTATAAATGAATGTACACTCACTACGTAATGTGACTGAGACCTCTCTGCAATCACCTCTAATACAGGCGGAAGCATGCATACATCAGAACAAAGCAAAGAGCAGCCATCTCTTTAAATGAATGTGATAAGGTTCCGGGTTTGTATTTACATAAAAAAGTAAAAGCTAGTATGGGGTTGTATGGGCACTATGTATCAGTACTATTTTTATTTAGTATTAATTCATTTTTGATCCAGTTTAGCTTAAGAAGTTGTCTGTCTGTTTCATGTCTGTTTCATCTATAATGATTGATTTTTACAAGTTCAAGCTAATTTTGTTGTCATAACAGGGAACGAACATAAAATATACTTTTACAAAAAACACAATTTACAAGTAATTTATCAAGTTAGTATACAGGGTATATGCTATATGTTAGTTTGTCAGTTAACTTTCACAGGGCAGCATTTTCAATTTAAATAAATGTACAAACCAAACCCATGATCCTGAATAAAGAAGCAGCAAAAAACAGAGAATACATTTACCCATCTGTGGGGCCATTAATGTAGCAAAACTATTTACAAATGTGAGGGGAGAGTTCTGTAACTGTATCTCAATTTATGTGTGCATAATCAGACTTATAGAGTCTAGATAAGTCTGATAATGCATATATATGCATATATACATAGATCTGTGAACGTGTAGACCAATCTGTAAATGATGGTGGTAGGACCCGGTCAACCGATCAGTCGCCCCTACATTTGGAGTGCATGTGTATTCTGACCTTTGTTGTAAATGCATTGAATTGACCCAGTAGGCAACTTTATTCTGTCTTTTTTTTTCACTTTTCAAAGACTAGAGTTAAAGTATGAAAGTCTTACCTGAGGAGAGGCTATGAAATTTTAATTGTACCTCAGCATACCACACACAATACATTTATCAAACTGCAATGGACTTGGCAAAGTTAGTGCAAGCACACACGTGCTCAAAATACATATATACAACACAATATATACAATACAGAAATACAGATAACTTGGATTATATTCACAGGCCATATAAACATGTAATCTGTGTCTCTTATAAATAAAAAAAAATCTCTCTAAAATGTGACAAATTAATGTATTCTTTGCCTTTGGGTTGCTGGAAATATAATAAAGAATATATAATAAAGAAACAATTCTTCAATTTATTGTGAACACACAATGAAGTTTAATGTGTTTAACTTACCGAGAGTTTAATGTGTTTAACACACAGTTAAATGTGTTTAACACACAGTTAAACATGTTTGACACAGAGTTAAATGTTAACTTAGTGAGAGTTTATGTGTTTGACTTAGTGAGAGTTTAATGTGTTTGACAGAGTTTAACTTAATGAGAGTTTAACATGTTTAAGACACAGAGTTCAATTTGTTTAAATTATTGAGTTTTACGTATTCAACTAATGTGTTTGACTTAGAGTTCAACGTGTTTAACTAAATGAGAGTTTAACCGGTTTAACTTAGTGAGAGTTTAACATAGACTCTGAGAGTTTCACGTCTTTCATTTACTGTCATACGGAGAGATGTTTGGAATAATCAGTCTTTGTACACTGAGATACATAAATGTGGTGCATAAATTGGGTGCAGACTGCATCAGTTGGGTGTACCTAATAAACTGGTAACTGGGTGTTTATGTTTTTTTGGTTTGTTGTATGGTTTCAGAGGCTTTGTCCCTGTGCTAGTTTGAACAGAAATTATTGAATACTTGCTTCTTTTCTGTGTTAGAGTTTGGTCATTGCCATAAAACAACAGGATAATTTCAAAGTTAATTTTATATCAGCCATCAAAGACCCTTGTTTGTTGAGGTCTATGTCTGACTATGGTTTGTGTCCTGCAGCTGCCCAGCTGGTCTTGTCAAGGCCTTTTTTTAGTGGCAGCCTTCTCAACACCACAGCACAAATGTTTTCTGGAGCGCTTTATCCTGGAGGGATAGAGTTACACATGCACAGGCACGTGCAACACACATTCAACCACTCTTATTCATGTTAATTTATCTAATAGTGCTCTTCTACATGAACAAAGTCCCATGCTTGTAGGAAGCGCATGAACAACAGAGTTTTCTATAATATTTGTACTGTGATAAAATGGTGTAAAAAAAGACTGATCACACATTATATATACTTTCAGGAAGACACCTACAAACACATACTGTACATAATGAATACATGTGTGCGGCAGTGACACACACGCGCGCTGGCTGGCCCTGGGGTGTATTCCCAGTCAATTTAAGTCAGGGGAGTTTCAGTGTCGCTTCTCTCTCTCCTTACACAGCAGCAGTGCTGCATGTGGACGTCTGTGTGGGTGTCAGAGAGAGACAGATTCTTTAAGTTATCTGTGTGTGTCTGTGTGTGTGAGTTTGTGTGACTTCTGCACAGGACGCACTTTGAATTTCTTCTGTCTGCCTTCCCCGATTAACGATCACTGGCCGTTCGAGCGCTCCTCTCCTATGTCTTTTCTGTCCTTCTTTTTTTCCCGTCTGCCTGTTTAACAGTTGTTTTTTGTTTATTTTTTTTTTACCTTTGTGTTTGCTTCTTTATTTTGTCTGTCTGACTGTCTCTCTGATGGACTGACTGATTGGCACTGACTGAAAGGCCGACTAAGAATGACAGCCTCCCCGGGCTCCTCCAGCGGTGTAGAGGTCCTCCTGTCAGCTCTGCAGGTAGGGATCTACATTGGTGTTTTTACTTTTCAGTTAATATTTAGCTTCTTTTCACAGGGATAAATATAGATTTACATAAATTCTGAATAATAGTTGCAAATAATACGCAAAGAGGTTTCATAATAAATGTAAATGTCATGAAATGTCCTTGCTGTATTAGTTTTAAATAAATGCACAGTATGTGAGATTGTCATATGAGCCCCTTGAAGTCATTAAGTGATGCGACCACAGACACCAGAATTAGTCATGTATCCCCATTAGATTTGGGGATCTGCTGATCCATGCTGACATTTCACTATGTACACTGATAGTTGACCCCTAGCATTATCAAAAGCCACAGTGGGAAGAGTATTAGAATACCCTTCTCAACTAGATATTAAAGTACTAAAGCAGGACTCTGAATAACAGTACTTCCATACATTTATTGTAAAGGATGCACCATCTTGACAGCAGCGATTTCATTGTGTCCATGTCCTACCAACCAAGTCAGTGATGCTCTTCAGAATGTCTTTAAGAGTCCGGGTTTATCACAAACTGACTCAAATGATGGAAAAGAGGCTTAGTCTGAAATATAATGACACAAGTTGCAGCTGTAATTCTTGCCTTTTGAAAAGCAGTGCAGTACATGATTTGAAATAAATGTCTGAAGTACTGTAAAACAAAAACTATCTATATGGCTTGATATCGCTGGAGGTAAGGGAGAAAATATTTTCTTTTTTTAATTAAGGTTAACCAACCCTCAAAGGTGCTTTCCAATATAAACACAATAACAGCTGTGTAACAAAGTTAGAGCGGGAGAGAGGACTGCTGAAACTGCAGAAACCACAAAGAAGAAAACCACATAGGAGCTACTTCTCAAAAAAAGTCATAACTCAAGCTCCACCTGCTAGATTTTTTTTGAGCCACCTCTCATGTGACAACAAAGCAAACTCCATCTGCTGATGAAGGCCACAAAGTGGCTGAAAGCTCCAGAAGAGATCTAGCAAGTGAAGCTTGAGTTATGGCTTATTTTTTCAAACTACTATTTCCAAGGTCAAGAATGAACCTTAATGCTGATTGTATTTTACTAGTATCTGCGTTATACACCTCTTTAGCAGTGAACATGCTGATCGAGAATTGTTAACCATTTCCTCTTTTTGAAGCTACAACCTGCTCAATTTAACTACACGATGAGTCGGTAGATAGCAGCACCCTATAGCAGCCTATGTTAGTGTTTACATGTATCAACCAGAATCTGATGTCAATCCTTCAAGTGTATGACGTTTAACTCAGCACTAATCCTTGCCAAGGTCATGGCAGAGGGAAATGACATTAACACCAGCTTCCAGATTGTCTTTAAGGCAGGCCAGGGCTGTCGTAATGTTCCATTACAAACAGAAAGAAACAGAGAGAGAGAGAAATAAAGCAAAAGGAAAGAATTCGAAGGACACCCATAAAATGATACATTTATGCACATATACTACAAGGATTACCTCAAATCTGTATTGTATGTAAAAAAAAATGTCTCTCTCCATCAACTTCAATAGACAAGACTATCTAAGAGACATTATTAAAAGGACATTTACTTATAAGACACTAATTGTGTATAAATGCATGTCAGTGTTCTTTTGGATAGCAGTCCTGCTTTGGGTTATTACTATATCAAATGTGCATCAAACCTGATCCATTGCGTACACTGTATATCAGGTTCTCAGAATTCGGTTTGCGGCTGATATTGGATCCGTGGGAAGTGGGGTGTAAGAAAAATAATAATACTGTGCATATATATATGTGTGTGTGTGTGTGTGTGTGTGTGTGTATACATACACATTTATATAAAATGCTGCATGTATTAACAACAGTAGGGTACAGATGAGTATGAGGTGGATGCAGGCGTACAAAGCACATGACTGTTAAACCAGAGGCCAGGGTTCACATCCAGCAGAGTCCTGTCTGATTTAAGCAATAAAAGAACTTTGGCTAAAGTTAGGGAAAGATGGTGGTTCAGAGAGAGATGGTGGTTTAGGTTAAATGTAAATAAACAGGTTGTGTCTGCAGTCACTGTGAAGTTTTTCTGTGTTAACCCAGACCAGGATCTTTCCCTGATGTGAAATAATGCTGGAGTCACTACAAGTGGATATTGTGCTGCAAGATCAGATATTTTGGTGGAAAACAAACATAACAGGATAATATATTGTGTATTTTATGTAATAGAAAACATAATCCAGTCACGATTATAATAATATATATTATTTTTCATATTAATACATTTAGGTCAAATAACAGGACTTCAGAACAGTATAATTACTTCATTCTAATTGTTTCATTCACTGTTCATTTGTCCATTTGGTTGTTTGTTGACAAAAATTGTGACATCAATCATAGCTCTAGTTTTCAACTTTGACTTTTTATGTCTTAGTATAAATTTAGTCTTGGATAAAAATGTGAAGAAATTATGGATCAGACTGTTTTGGCAAAATAAAGCCCGACATGAGCCAGTAGGACACATTAAAGAGTTATTTACCATAAACTGTAAAGCCCATAGCTGAGATAACCCTGTACCTGGATAGATTTGGCTGTCATGCAATGGAACATGAAAGCTTGTTTTGTGCTTTGGCTAGGAACAGAATCCAGGCCCAGTGTGTGGCATGTCATAATTGTAGCACTGAACCACCAATGCTAACTAGTCAAAAGTGGACTGACACATGAAGACAAGCCTGGTCATGTCATTTGAGTCGTGTACCCCCTCACCCTGACAAAACTGCAACTGCATTGGCCAGGAATTGAACCAAGGCCTCCCGCGTGGCAGGCAAGAATTCTACCACTGAACCACCAATGCTTGACTGCAAACATTAACTGGCTTGACAGGCAGGCAGCATTGAGACACATTTATTATTTACACATTAAGGATATACACATCAAAGATCTTTTGCAGCTTCTACTGTTGTTGAGCCCCTGTAAATACTCATTTCTGCATGGCCAGCAGGAATCTACAGACACAAAGTAACAAGTAAGTCAAAACCTATGTAACCTCGGTGTTGTGTTGAAAGAGTAGCAAGATTCTCGTTCATTCAGTGTTTTGGACATGGAAAATGCTCAAATGTTCTACTGAAGGTCAACAGTATCTTCCTGATAGATATGTGATGACAGCTAACAGCTGATAGATACTGTTAGACTAATATGCTTCTTGTCACCAATAGTTCTACATTTGTTTTATGTGATTTTGTGGCATGAGGTGGGCATTCCATGATGTGGGCGTGGTTTGAGGTGCTACAGGCTGCAGCTGGACCTGAATGGAATGAGCCATTGGTCCACTCTGAAAAGCATGACACAATTGCAGTACGAAAATTGCCCATGGCCTAGGCAGTATGTTTGGGTTGCAAATGCTACGGGCGTTGTCCATCCAGGGGGCGCCAAAAATGGGGGAAGTGTAACTTTGATTATTGTTATACTAAAACTACTTGATAATTCAGTAGGTGTTCTACATTTGTCTACATTTTTTATTGATATCTGGTTAGCTAACATTTGCCCTGCTTGTATTAGTCAATCAAAACGCTATTCCTTTTCCACTCCTTTGTTTATTATAGTTGTGAGCCTGGTTGCTTGTTGTGTTACAGTTCATATTGTCTAAAGTGTGTTATAGTGTTAAACTTTACATCAGTGTCAAAGCGCACATTAATGTTAACACTCCATAACTTAGCATTCCCATATGCTATATTATACTGCAGTTTACTGCTTCTTTGAATTCTGCTAATCAGCATTTCACTGTAATGACAATAAAATTAAATCAAATCTAATTTGCATATAAGAAAAAATGCATTGTATATTATACATGTACAGTATAGTGAACATCATGCATCTCTTAGGTTTTTCATTTTTATTATTTCACTTCATTTAATTGCATTTTATTCATGGAATCATCTTTTTTAGTATTAGACTGTAACACCCAATGGTGACACGTACTCTCTACTTCTCTCTTCAGATGCGCTGTTGAGATATCTGAATGTAGATGACTTTGCAGCAAGAAAGACTAGGAGAGAGATGCTGTAGCAGCTGTTGTGAGGAGGTGGTGGCTTAGTTAATACAGTGTATTTGGAAAGTATTCACAGCGCTTCACTTTTTCCCCCCACATTCTGTTATGTTACAGCCTTATTCCAAAATGGATTAAACTCTTTTTTTCCTCAAAATTCTACACACAACACCCCATAATGAGAATGTGAAAACAGTTTTGTTTGCAAATTTATTAAAAATCAATAATCAAGAAATCACATGCACATAAGTATTGACAGGCTTTGCTCAGTACTTTGTTGATGCACCTTGCAGCAATCACAGCCTCAAGTCTTCTTGAATATGATGCCACAAGCTTGGCACACTAATCTTTGGGCAGTTTCGCCCAATTCTCTTTGCAGAACCTCTCAAGCTCCATCATGTTGTATGGGCAGCGTCGGTGCACAGCCAGTTTCAGATGTCGTGATGTCGGATTCAAGTCTGGGCTCTGGCTGGGCCTCTCAAGGACATTCACCGAGTTGGCCTGAAGCCACTCCTTTGTTTTCTTGGCTCTATACTTAGGGTTATTGTCCTGCTGAAAGATGAACTGTCACTCCAGTCTGAGGTCAAGAGTGCTCTGGCATTCACGCCAGAGAGTTCAATCTTTGTCTCATCAGACCAGAGAATTTTGTTTCTCATGGTCTGAGAGTTTTTCCAGGTGCCTTTTGGACCTCAACTGGAACAAGTGGGTGCAACAGCACCTCAATAATGGTCCAGGTGGACAGCCATGTGCCTTTTACTAAGGAGTGGCTTCCATCTGGCCACTCTACCATACAGGCCTGATTGATGGATTGCTGCAGAGATGGTTGTCCATCTGGAAGATTCTCCTCTCTCCACAGAGGAACGCTGGAGCTCTGAAGAGTGACCTTCGAGTTCTTGGTCACCACCCTAATGAAGACCCTTCTCCCCTGAGTGCACAGTTTAGACGGCCAGCCAGCTCTAGGAAGAGTCCTGGTAGTTCCAATCTTCTTCCATTCTATGGATGATGGAGGCCACTGTGCTCATTGAGACATTCAAAGCAGCAGAATTTTTTCTGTACCCTTCCCCAGATTTGTGCCTCAAGACAGTTAATGCAGTATTAAAAAGCACCTCTAGAGGTCTCTGTAAAATCCTTTTTTTGGTAATATAGTTATTGTGTGCATTTATACTCAGAGTAAACTGTGCAGTTATTTAAATCCTTGAAATTTGTTGTGTCAATACTGGTAGCAGGTGTTGTGAGGTTGAGGAGGTGGTGGTGTAGTTCTACAGACAATTCCTTTGACTTCATGCTTGGTTTGTGGTGTGACATGCACTGTTAACTGTGGGACCTTATATAGACAGGTTTGTGCCATTCCAAATCATGTCCAATCAACTGAATTTACCACAGGTGGACTCCAACTAAGCTGTAGAAACATCTCAAGGATGATCAGTGGAAACAGGATGCACCTGAGTTCATTTTTGAGCTTCATGGCAAAGGCTGTGAAAACTTATGTACATGTGATTTCTTGATTTTTAATTTTTAATAAATTTGCAAACATTTGTTTTCACATTGTCATTATGGGGTGTTGTGTACAGAGGGAAAAACTAATTTAATCATTTTAGAATAAGGCTGTAACATAATGAAATGTGGAAAAAATGAAGCACTGTGAATACTTTCCGGATGCACTGTAAGTCATTCTAGTTAATGCAGTATTAAAAAGCACCTCTAGAGGTCTCTGTAAAATCCTTTTTTTGGTAATATAGTTATTGTGTGCATTTATACTCAGAGTAAACTGTGCAGTTATTTAAATCCTTGAAATTTGTTGTGTCAATACTGGTAGCAGGTGTTGTGAGGTTGAGGAGGTGGTGGTGTAGTTTGTCAGTCATTCTAGTTAATGCAGTATTAAAAAAGCACCACTAGAGGTCTCTGTAAAATCCCCTTTTTTAAATCCTTGAAATTTGTTGAGTCAGAAAGTTGTTGTGTCAATACTGGTTTCTTTAATGTCTTATTTTGTGCAGTGCCTTATTTATATGGTATTTATAATTTATTTTAGGTCAACTGTTTACACTTTTTATTTTGTGGGTAGTTAAATACTTTGTGCAGGCTATTTATATTGTATTTCAAAATTTTCTGTATTTATTTCTTTCTAATTTATTATCTTTTTGTTAACTGTTTTGATTGGGCAAGTTGTTTTCTTAAAATGACAGAGCACAAAGTTGGTCTACATTTGATGTATAAATTACAATAGAAATCAGATTCAATTTTCAATTCAATTCAATTTTATTTATATAGCGCCTTCCACAATCAAATTGTCTCAAAGCGCTTCACAGAG
>JBBMJY010000021.1:442494-456872 GCA_037833715.1 Toxotes lorentzi
TTGGGTGAGGCCTGGGCCTCCTGAAGTCCACCACCATCTCCTTGGTCTTGGTGGTGTTGAGGTGCAGGTGGTTAGTGCATAATTGCATTATTTTATCAGGACTGGATTTTACATTAAAATAAATAACATAGTAATCAAAGTGTATTCAGTTTATAATATTGTAGATTATAATATCATAATCTACAATATGATAGATGCTGCTTTTATCCAAGAAATCAAAAAATCTCTTGGGATCCAGTGAAATTTGTTTTCTTATTTATCATTCCAATAGCACCACCCAGAGGACAAACAACATTTTTAGCCTCACTATATGGAGGGCTGAAAGAGTATAAAACTCTTCTCTTTTGTTTGTAGATTGCTCAAACTGCATAGCAGTGTTCAAATTTACAGAGAAAACATCATCATTAAATACATACACATTATATTTCTCCTAAACTCATGTAGACTCTAGCTCTTATGTAAGCCACCAATCTCCTCCTCTTGGATCGCATGTCCTCTTCCCATCAGTCTCTGTCAGAACTGATGGTATCTGGCTCAAATAGCCAGCATCCTCCAATATACCCAGTGGAGCATGCCAAGAGCACCCGGAGTACTGGCCTCTCTGCCTGACTCCATGCCAGACATACCAGCCCCTGATCAGCCACTAGTGAACATGAACCTCCCCAGTGGTGAGAGGGAATCAGATGCTCTGACATCACAAATTTATAGCCCTCGGGGTGAGTTTTCCGTATAATTTTCATGCAGAAGCCAGCTGTTAATTGTTCTAACACAATTAGGAGACTCTGGGATTCCAGATTTCAAAGCCGACTGCTACTTTGGAGGATTTGTTAAAATTGGCAGCTGTGAAATCCTGTGATTTAATGAGAGCAATGAGGCAGGGGATATGCTATTTCCCTTAAGTGTGAGAGGCAGTTAGACGTGTCTGTCACACTGATTTATCCAATTATAGCTGTGATATGGCGACTGTTAGATATGTCGGTTGGCTGCTGTCCACACTTTTAAAGCTATTCTCATCTGTCAGCAGCAGTTAATCCCTCACTCTCGTGTGTTAGAATTCAAGGCACTGCAGGACTTCTTATTATCCTCTTTATGTTGCTGCAGGTGTGAGCTACTGTAGAACGCAAAGGGGATGTCTTTCTGTGATTGACATTACTGACAGAATTTGAGGTTTCAACAACATTTTTTTCTGTCCTGACATTCTGTATAATAAACCACCCATGATGCATCAACACATGTTTAAATTTTACCTGCCTTGCGGTCTCCCTGTTACCTTCACGACTGTATTATCATTTACAGCACAGGGCAAAATGTTGCTGAGAGCCTTCACATCCTTGATACTTTCGCAATAACAGAGAGACACATCATGAACAAATTAGTTGTGGTCTTTAAATATTGTTTTCCATGATAAAGTCATTTTCCCTGTTGATCCTGGTGAGGGGAGGTCAGTCCGTATAGCCTGGCAGAGACAGTGACCTGAAACGGGCACTGAAACACAGTCCGTCAGCCACATGGCTGCCTGCCAACCACAATCCAGCACCATGTTCAAACAACACTGTATCCAGCAGTAAATCATTGCTTTTATAGCATGTCTGCCAAGTATTTGGCACTTCTCCTGTTTTGTGACACTCTGGAATGTTGGCCTATTTACTTCAAAAGCAGCACAGGAGCCTATAAAACACAGATGGAGGTTAGGTGGAACATTACAGGAACATTCCTGTAAAATCAAGCTGTTTTTTTTTAATGCTTCTACAGCCGTAGATGTCAACTGCAACTTGATTGGTTGGTGAGGGATATAACCACTGGGTGGTAATTCTACTGTTCTTTTACATGCTGGTATACAGAATGGTGCTGTATTTGTCTGACCTTCATTTCATCAACAATCCAGCTGATTGGTTACTATTCGTATGGAAGAGGATTTCTGTTGTTACTCCTGTTGACTTTGATCCACTGCCTTCACAGTGGTGGCTTGATGCTGAAAATGTCATGTGATACCTTAAACCTTAAGATGGTGTAATACCGGACCTGTTCTGACCTCAACATTAAGGCGCTTTAAAGAGTGAAATGACATCAGAGTTTGGCTGCATTTGTTAAAATCCTAATAATCCTAATAAGTCATTTGTTGGGGTATCTGTTGTCCAACCAGGATAGACAGTACTTCTAACTGGTCTCTGGAGCCCAGGTTTAGTTTCAACTCATGAACAGGATAAAATTACACACAGAAAACACAGTCTGAGCATTCTGCCCATCAGCCACATTTACATCACTGCAGTAGCTTTACATCTTTTTTTCCACAAATGTCACTTTATTTGAACAAGCAGAAGAGTGCCAAAGATAACTGCTTTAGGTAGTACCTTAACATCCACTCTGAGATATATGCCAGGTAAAGGAGACACCCCCATGGCTGAAGCCCTTCTGTTGAAGGAGAACAGGAGAGTTCAAATGCAGTAGGTGTGCCCCTGTAAAAGGGGGAAATAAAAAGAACCACACAGACGTGATGCAGTTTTAGTCATTCTGTGTTGAACTGAATGAGCGCGAGCTGCGCGTCCCCCCTCTACTGGCCGAGTGAGACCTCAGCAATCAAACATAGAGCAATAGATCACAATAATCCCGATCTGCAAATCAAAGTACATTTTTAACTCTTTCCAGTCCCCCCCTTTTTTTTTAAATAAAACAATGAATTAGCAACATTCTCACAGGAAATTAGAATGTGAACTCTTCTGTCACTGATGGAGGGGTATCTTAATGTAGGGACCTTCCTGCAATCCAGACGGTCTAGGAGGCTGTTCTGGAGGAGATAAGCAAACTGGTAAAAAGAGCTTATTCAAGTCACTAAATAGGGAAGTGAAGAACTAAAGTGAATGTTTTCAAGCACTGAAAATGAAGTCATTTGTGTAAAGACCATTCAGTCACAACACGCCTGCCCCTTCAGCTGACATAAAAACTTCAGTTTAAACACATGTGACCCCACCAGCCTGGTTCATTTGCTCCTAGTAACACTACACTGAACAGTGTTAAACTCTCCATCTGAGCCTCTGTATATACAAAAACACACGCACATAGACACTCACTCGAGTGGTTTAAAATTCAAACCTGTCGTCACACTGAATAGCTATACAAGCACACACATACACACACACACACTTCTGGTTAGATGCTAAACTGCATTTCGTTACCCTGTCCTTGTGCATGTGTAATGACAATAAAGTTGAATCTAATCTAATCTAATACACACACACACACACACACACACACACACACACACACACTCATCCACTCACACACACAGGTCAGATACAGACAGGGAGACCCTGAGTTTTAATTAAGATCTGTTGTGTATCAGCCGGGAGCTGCTTGATGAAATGATCTGCTGTCAGACAGAATCGACCTATATTCTGCCTCTGATCAATATCAATACCAAGAGTAAAACCAATACAGGTTCTTCATCTCCAAAGCACCATCACACAAAGCGTGTAAGGCTAAAAATGACTTGATTCCACACCTCTGTACATGAAGATGGACCAAGGTGTGGAATTTACTATCACGTTGCAGTTGTCAATGAGAAAATGCGTGTAGGAAGGAAGAAAGGAAGGAACAAACATGGGAGCTGGGGAGAAGACAGGGATGGAGGATGAGAGGAAGAAGGGACAGAAGTGAGAAAGAAGAAAAGACAGAATATCAGAAAGAAAGGAGGAAAGGAGAAAAGTGGGCATGGTGAGGTAAAAAAAATTAAGAGGGGAAAAGGGTGGAAGAGGGGAGGAAGTGAGCAAATAAAAGGAAGCAAAGAGAAACAAAAGAACTGTCTAAACTGACCCCTGACCAAAAGCTGCCAGCGGTCAGCTGCCATCTGCAGTAAATGACCAAAAGAGAGTGGAGTATCCAGTTCACACACATTACACACAGAATGATCTCACTCATCATGGAGTTTGATCATGGAGGAACAGTAAGTCACCACAAATGAGCTTTTGTGGGAACTGCTGCCCCTAGAAAATGTAGTGAGTGTTTTTACAGTGAGAGTATCAATAACTGTAAGAAAGATAGAAATAAAGGAAACAAGTCTTAACTTATTAAATGTGTCAGTGAGAAAAATCAAGAAAATCTGAATATGCAACATTAAGGCATGGGCTGCTCTTATCCATTTTCATAAGGTGCAAAACATTTCAGAGTAAACCTACAACCAAAGCAAATATTCAGATGAAACAGCACTTGTAGATGAGGTCTTGCATTAATCTGTAAGTGTTCAGGGTTCAAAGGAAATAGCTGCTCTCACACAAGAGACATTGTTTTCAGCTAAGTAACCACCTCTGAAAGGGGCCCCTGGGTGTTGGGGGCACTGAGGCAGTTGCCCACTTTGCCTAGTTAGTTGCCTGGCCTTGACAGTGAACCTGGGGTCTTTGGGGCTCCTGAGAGTGTGGGACCAACCTCTGCCCTCATTCCATTTCTCACCTGAAGAGTAATTCTGGGTGACAATAAACAAAGGAGTGTTATTTATTCATCCTTAAAGCATGTTGATAAGTACTGAGTTTCTAACAAATGTCAAATAATGTTTAACCCTTTAAAACTTGGAAAAAGCCACAAAAGCTACAAACATTACACATATCTGAATGACTAATTCAATGTGGTGTGTGTTATCACATCAAAACACTCACACACATTCACCTGGTGTGTGTTCATTAAAATGTTTGAAACACTAACTGCTCCCCCTCCTTCTTTTCCAGGGCAGCCATTAGTGCCTTCGCTGCTCTGCTGTGCACAAGTAAGTTTTCATGACCTTTTCCATTCACCAGCTGATGGTTTCCATCTTCCTGGTTGTACATCATCATTATCATCATCATCATCATTTCCATCACTGTCACTATACAACACTACTCAAACCCTCCCTCCACTAGCAATGATTGCATTTCTGAGGCCATCTTCTTCTTTAATCATGTATTTCCATGGATAACTGTTATAGCTATTTTCCTGAAACAAGGCATGGATGTAAACGCAAGCAAAATGTCCAGGTGCAAACACAAATGGGCATGAGCAGCAAATTTTTTTTTACAATTTTGGTGATCACTGGCATGAACCAGATGCAGCTGGACACAACATGGAAGAGAGGCTGAAGACGTTATTAATACAAGGCATACAGAGTCAACAGGTGAAGTCAAGGTGAGCTTCAGTAATGACCAATCACATGAGCTCTTCTTGCCCTTTTTTAAAAGCAGTTGCAGTTGTGCGAACAGGTTGCAGGCAAATGAGTTTAAAGTCTGTGGTTCTTCATTTGAAAACTTAACACTCATTGACGTCTTTAAAATAAAATAAACCTATAGGCTGTGAGTGTACAAAGGCTGACTGATGAGTTCATGTCCTCAGGTAGAAGGAGATGAGTTCTCCAGCTCTCTACATGCTCGTTCAGTTCAGCTTTCTCACTGATTCTGCAGAGTTTAAGTTGTTTGGGGGAACTGAAAATTGAAAGTCAGCTCTGTCTGAGAACATGAACACACTGATCTTCCTGCAAGTCATCAGCTACCTCAGTCTCAAGGGCTGATCTCCCAAGGAGGTCCTTGGACCTGATCTAACCTGATTTGGCCTCTCAGACTACCTCTTCCCCAAGACAAAGAGAGAACTCAGTGGTTTCCATTTGACAGTGATGATGACGACATGGCTACTGTGGACCAGTTTCTGGACGTCCAAGATGTCTTTTACAAAGAAGGGATCTGTTTGCTCCACGACCGCTGTGTGTAAGTGTGTAAATGTAGGAAAACTAAATGTGTTGCTGGGTTTTCTAAAACTGACTCTTTGTTCTAACAGTTCAAGGTAGGAACCAAAGAGATTTAAAGTTTATTGTAGACTTTGAGAATGGTGGGTGAGAGAATGTGGCAGATGAGGGTCTGGCTGGTCGGCAGAGCAGGGTAGGTGTTCTGGAGACTGAGACCAGGCGGACTGAGATGGCAGTAGACAGAGCTGGGCAGGTAGTGAGTCTTAATCCTCGAGGGAAGTGGCAGACAAGAGTTAGGCTGGATGTTTAAAAAAAACTCAAACAAAACATAATTTATTGTTAGATCCTAAATTGTCACAGTGTCTGGAGATTTAAATAATTACTGAAGTTGATGCTGCTGTGTAGTCTTCTCTCAAATCAGAAAGTGCAGATGAAACAAGCATTCATTTTTGCTGTTGTGTGATAAATACAGTTGTTTGTGAGATGTCTACAGACATGCTTTCCCCAGCTCTCTGCTGTTCTCTTCTTCCATATTTTTTCTATATCTTACCAGTTAAACTACAGAAAATATTTATGGTGAAACTGCAGAGCAGAACCAAAGTTTACTTTCAGGACAATGTAAAGCTTCAGAGCTTCTCTGACTGGCAAAACACAACATAAAGGCTATGTCTCCAAACTAGCAAATTTAGTGAGCTGCACAGAGAGTGAGCAATTCATTATCTCCACCAAGGAGGTGCAGTTTTCACCCATGTCTGCTTGTTGTTGTTTGTCAGCAGAATTACGCAAAAAGTACTGAACTGATTTGCACCAAACTTGGTGGAGGAATGGCGCCTGGGCCAGGGAAGAACCCATTATAGTTTGGAGCAGATCCAATTTTTTTTTTCACTTTCCTTAACATTGTACAGTTTGGTGCAGATTTGATAATAATCTGGATATGATGAAATTAAATGCTGAATCAGCATTATACACACAGTTGTACTTACTATGGTTTTTGACATTAATGTTATAAGATAAATACCCTTTTTCTTTTATTTTTGTATTATAAGAGCCAGACAGATGTGTAGGATTGTTTGGCCCTGGCGAAGGTACGTGTTCTACTGAGTGCCATTCTACTTAACTCTGCAGCAGCTACTGTTCAAGGTGCTGAACCACCAAATGATAATCGACAGTGACATATTTTTATACTTAAAAAAATGGTAATACATCAAATGTCGAGCACCCTGTCACACACTCCCTGACTCTGTGTTATGGGAGTCTATTAATCAGACCTGGACCCGAAAGCAGACAGGTGAGGAGGAAAGCGGTTTAACCAGTTTATTTACAGTTCTTAAAACAAAAGAGGAACAAAAAGACAGGACGGTGGAGGGACTCCTGGGTGGCGAGGCAGAGTCGGCTGGAGCGGTGATGAATGAAAACGTGGGAATGAAACCGGAGGAAACTGTGGGAGGAGAGAAGCTGGTTAGAGGGAGTCAGGAAAACAAAGTACAAAGAGGTAAGAATATCCACAAAAATGTTCACAATGAGAAAAGCACAGAGTCTAGTCACCAAAGGAGATGACGGAACGAACTGGCGAGGAAGGACAGGAACGCTGAGCCTCTTATTTTTTGAACGCTGATTGATTGCATCAGTCTCAAACGGCCAAGTCAAGACTCCTATCACGCAGGAAGTTGGCAGAATGGTATCAGGAGTGGGCGGATCCCGGTCAGCTTCAGACTGACAGGAGAGGGCGACTGGTTTAATGTTTTTCGAGCCAGGCCGATACGTGATGGTGAACCTGAAGCGACCAAAAAGAGTGCCTGTTGAGAATTCAGTCTTTTAGCAGACTGTAGGTACGTCAGGTTTTTTATGGTCAGTCCACACTACAAAAGGCTGCTCCGCCCCCTCCAACCAGTGCCGCCACTCCTCCAAAGCCAACTTCACTGCCAGGAGTTCTCTGTTGCTTTCATCATAGTTGCGCTCTGCTGGTGAGACATGTCGGGGGAAGAAGGCACAGGGATGCGGTTTCTGGTCGACAGAGGACCTTTGGGAGAGGACGGCCCCCACGTCGACATTAGAGGCGTCCACTTCAACCATGAACTGGAGAGCAGGGTCAGGTTGAGTCAGGATAGGAGCAGAAGTGAACCGTTTCTTGAGTTGGGTAAACGCCTGCTCCGCCTCTGACATCCACTGAAAAGGAATGGATGTAGAAGTAAGGCTGGTTAGTGGAGCTGCAACAGTGCTATAATTCTGGATGAATCTGCAGTAGAAGTTAGCAAACCCCAAAAACCTTTGAAGCTGTTTACGGTTGTTCAGAGTGGGCCACTCCACCACAGCTTGAATCTTGCTGGGATCGGCTTGTACCTGGCCTTGTTTATTGATGAACCCCGGGAAAGTGACAGTGTCAGAATGAAACTCACATTTCTCAGCTTTCACATATAACCGGTTTTCCAGGAGTCTCTGCAAGACTTGGTGGACATGTTCACGGTGCTGTGGGGGTCTTTAGAAAAGATTCAGATGTCATCCAGATAGACAAAACCAAAACGATTCAGAAAGTCTCTTAGCACGTCATTTACTAAGGCCTGGAAAACTGCTGGTGCATTGGTTAGTCCAAATGGCATGACAAGATATTTGAAGTGGCCGCGGATGGTATGCGTTGCAGAGGTCCAGTTTGGTAAAAATGGTGGATCCATGCAGAGGCTCGAAGGTGGAGGAGATGAGGGGCAGCGGGTATTTGTTTTTAATGGTAATGTTGTTGAGCTCTTTGTAGTCGATGCAGGGGCGGAGAGTCTTAAATTTCTTTTCAACAAAGAATAAACTGGCCCCCAGGGGAGAGGAGGATGGTCGAATTATTCCTGCTTGAAGAGAGTCCTGAATGTAGCTCTCCATAGCTTCCCGCTCTGGTTTCGACATATTGTATAGTGGACCAGAGGGGAGGGAGGAGCCAGGGATTAGGTCTATGGGTCAGTCATATGGTCTGTATGGTGGAAGGGATAGGGCCTTGCTCTTGCTGAAAACCTCCCAGAGGTCGTGATATTCGGGAGGCACTGAGGTGAGGTCTGGCAGGTCTGTGGTGGTTGGAGGGGGGGGTTGTCTGAGGACGCAAGAGCAGAGTGAAGGCAGGATTTATGACAGTGGATTGACCAGTTTGTAACCTTACCCGCTGCCTAGTCGATGTGGGGGTTATGGGTCATGAGCCAGGGGTGTCCAAGGACCAGAGGGGTTTGTGAAGCAGAAAAAAACAGGAAGCTGATCTTCTTGTGGTGGTTCACTGAAAGGACTAAGTGCAGCCATTAAGGCCACAGACGGGAATGGATCCAGAGAGGGGCTCCACTTTTTTTCAAGCTTGGCGGATTAATTCAGAATCCAGGAAATACTGCTCGGCCCCAGAATCGACCAGAGCCCAGAGGGGAAGAGGCTGGTGGAGCTGCAGGGATGTCCGGAGTAAGAGTGTAGGGAGGTTTTGAGGGAAAGAAGGGGTTTCGCCCACCAGACTCCCTATTTGCACTGGTGGGCGGGAGAGTTTGGGCGAATAGGACAGGGGGAGGCTCATAACACATTGCAGCAGGATGAAAGTGTACTTTCATCTACTTCAACTAATCTGACCAGTTGTACACCAGCCAGACTGTGTCAGACAATGCTTCTACTACACTAAACTTAGCTTGATTATTTGAATATGTTGCACTTATTTAGATAATCTACATGCCAAAATATGCAAACCTTTTCTGATGACTTTCTCTCCTGTCTGCTGTGTAAATTGTGGGTGGATTGTTTTAATATTCATATTGATAAACCCAAAGATGGCAGTGCTAAATAACTTTTATACATCCCGGATAACACTTTTGTGACACTTACAGTAATAGAGGACATATTTTAGACCTAATTATTTCCTAAGTTCTACACATTTGAGAGATTGTTTTTACTGATGTTGACATTACTCACCCAGGCTTTTGCACCCACACCAGCTCTGCAATCAGTTCTGTCAGTGGTCTTGTTTCAGTATCAGTTCTAAAGTTATGAATGCTATGAGCCTTGACAGAAATTGTTCAGCTCCTTAGGCTTAGTCTCTGCTGTCTTGATACTCTGCCTAGTGTTTCTTTAAATTTCTATTTAACTGCACAGTACCAGATGTACTAGAGGGTTGGAGAGCAGGTGAACAGGAGACCTTGGGTGGAAGGCCAGGGGGCTGGAGAGCAGGAGAGCTAAAAAACTCAGACAGCTGGCCCGACCACCAGGCAGACAGGTGGAGTCAAGCAGGAGGCAGACGGAGAAGGTGGGATCTCATTAGAGGTCGAGCATTAGGGTGACAGCAAAGGCGAGGTGAAGGTGACTCCTGGTAAAGGCTGGTGCCCTCTGGAGGAAGAGGAGGCCACTGGTGAGCAGAGCAGACGGTGGACAGCTTGAGGTCTGATTGTGGGTTGTAGGGGCTGTCAACTGGAGATCAGTAGCAGGTGTTGGCTGGGCTGCTGACTGGAAAGCAGGAGCAGGTGTCAGGTGGGCCACCATCTGAAAATCAGGACCTGGTGTTGGTCAGGTCGCCAACTGGAAGTCAGGAACAGGTGTTGGCTGGGCTGCTGACTGGACTTATTGCTGCCACAGAAACTGACAAGGCATCGGCTGGGAGAACCAACTCATGAACAGGCTTGGAAACTTGTAAGACGTTGACCAGACAAGATGTCAACTGAGGTGTCCGACTCAGGAACAGGCGAGACCTTGGCTGAGCCAAATATTTAACTATTTACTTGCTTGTTTTCGCTTTCTTTTGATTCAATTCAAATTCAATGCTTTCTTAATGTCTTACGTTAATGAATCTATGTCTTTGTAAAGCACCTTGAGCTGCCTTGTTTTTAATGTCTTTAAAATACAGCTTTTATCTTTGATGTATTTCCATGCCTCTGTAAAGTACTTTGAATTGCCTTATATCTGGATGGTGCTGTATAAATAACCTTGTCTTGCCTTTCTTTTAATAAACAGAAAAGCTGTTGAACTGGAAGCTCAGTCATCCGTAATAGCTAGTGGTGTTTCTGCGGAACTCTGGGTAGATGAAAAAAAGTGTAAAAGACAAGAAAAGGAAAGTGTAGCAGACAAAAAGAGGCCATGCTAAACATAAATGAAAGGTGTTTTTGATTTTGGAGACCTCTGTTTGTGTGTGCCTACCAACTTACCAATCTGCATGTGCGATAAGAGGTGGTTTTAATGCAAACACAATTTTGGCATTGTGGAAAAATAGATCCCTAAGGAAAAATAGATCCCTAAGACACTACAGCCACTCACAGGAAAGGAGACATCTGTTGCAACTGACTTAAGAACTCTGACACACTGAATCTCAGGTGGTTAGTGGTGTGATGACGCTCTAAGTTGCCTGTTTTACCAGAGCAACAGCTTGGTGACACATTTGACAGACTGGTCTGTCTTTGGCCAAAGTGAACAAAAACTCATAAACTAATTTCCCCATCATTATTACATGTTAAAAACTAAATTTTAGTTTTTATTCTATTTGTTGTAACCCCCCGCCCCGTAATATTTCTTAATCTACTTTAAGTTTCACAAAGATGGATAGATCCGCAGGTTATCCAGAGTGAAACATGAACGTCTGATAGAGAGAGAGAGATATAGAGGAATGTATGCATATGTTTATGTATATTATATTACAATGCGATAGCCATATGCCATAGCCATAGAAAGTGTATATATAAATATAACCTTATTTATTTATTTACCCTTTTTGTACCTTATTGTGTTTTCCTTTCTATACCTAACTTTTAAACTACTGGGATCTTCCGAGCTGGTGCAACGAAATCTCGTTCCTTGTACGTACCTGAACGTAAAAGCGAATGACAATAAAGTATCTGAATCTGAATCTGATCAAAAGTTCATCACAGTCCCTCCAACAGTTGTTGGGCACTAAGTCCAATGAACTCACTGTCATGTTCATGTCATGAAACTGTTTTGAGATGACGTTTGCTTCCTAACTATAAGTTAGTTAGTTACTCTAACAAAGCAAACCAAAACTGGGACTTCCCCACCCACCCACCCAACCCAAAACAGCAACTGAAAACCACTGACTGTTTGGGGGGACCTATGAAAAAACTGTAGATTAGGAACATATATCCATTCCTCTGGCTGGCCAGCATCTCAGTTCTGAGTTGGAGACATCTCACATGGAGCAATGATGCCTGCTGCCAGCAGAAAGCTGAACACTGGTGTAATACCCTCACTTATTTGAGGTTTTAGAGGATATTGTTCTTTACATGGCCTATAATCAGATTTTGGTGTGAACCCTACAGGCTCAACATTTTGAATCATACTTGCTCTGTGCCCACAGTGTTGGTGGGACTGGCTCTGGTGATTAAACAGTTAATTGTGGATACTGATGTGTGTATCGGTGCAGGCTCTGTGGTTGTAGGTTTACACTTCTTGTGACCATCAAACTGCTGTGTGTCATTGCAATTCCTCACTCATGGTCCCAGATCCTCCCACTGTGTCTGGCTGCTCTTGGCTAAAGAGATGTGTAGATATGAATTAACCATTTGGAAAAGTTTGGTCAGTTGAGCTGGGATTGTGGCAGAGGCAGCACATATCATTTGTCCAGTAAAGCCATCTTACAGTCAATCCATCTGTTCTCTGGAACTGTTCTTGCTCATGGTCTGTGTCTGCATCGTGTGAGATGTTGGATGGTGCAGTGGCATGCAGTTTCAGCCATAAACTGAACTTCCTGTTCCTGCATGCAGCTGTGAGCATGTTTAAGCAGTTCTGTTGCTACACATACAGGTGCTGTGTTTACAAGCTGCCACTCATAAATGTTCAAGAGGATATTTACCATTTGTGGTGTGTTTTCTGTGTGTTTTCTGTGTTGCCACATGATTGGCTGATTGGATAATTGCTTGAATGTGCAAGTATAAAGGTGTTCCTAATTAGCCCATAGGTCTTCTGTGCAACAGGTTGTTTCTATGTTACATAGTTAGGTAACCTCTGGTGCTAATGGGAGCAAAGGAGGAACTCAGGAAACATAGAACAAAGAGTGTCAAAGCTCATGTGTCAGGAGGAGGTTAGGGTGGATGGACTTTCACAGAGGATGCTGTTTGTTTCCTGTGTGAAACTGATAGTTAGTGATGTTTCCTTTATACACCATCCTAGAGACCGCCCCACAACCTTCAGTGCATTTATTATTGTAACCATGACGACAAAAGTGCTCTAATATTTAGGAAGAACTTATTTTAACCCAAACTACGATCCTCCCTTAGACCTAACCAACTACTTTGTGTCTTTATTATTGTTACCGTGACAACGAAGGTCTAGAATACATGCTTCTGGTATACTCATGTTGTATCAGAGGGAAGAGACAAACAACCTATATGGTCATAAAGCACTTGATGCCAAAAAACACACTAACTTCCCCAGTTCCTGGTTCATGCTAACTCAAAGACTTTATGTTCACCTGTTAAATAAAAATAAATTCATGGTAGATTCCACAGCACTAACTTCATCAGCGCAACAGCACGTGCGTATATCACCACTCTCCTGCAAAAATATGTTTTCAGCCAGTAATTATTTCCACAGGCTTCAATTTTGTTGATCAGTGTTAAGCTACTATCAGTGAAACTTAATTTGTCCTGACAGATTTTTTTCCAGTTAAAAGTCCAAAAGAGGTTGAAAGACTTTTTTCCCAATATTTTTATTTGTTTTTGTTTGTTATTACATCACAAGAACAACAAACAAAGGCTAGATTGACGTAGACGTGGTGGTAACATATTGTGTCACTTCCCGTTACACGTGTTTCGACTTTTCCTAGCTTATCAATCAACATTAACTTTTCGGTGTTCTGTGATTAATTTCTGAATTATAGCACACGTATAGCGCTTTAGTTAAACATCTGTTTACGTGTCCCTCAGGATTTAACACTACACTCAAATCGAATCACTCTATCTCTGGTCCGCTAGCTTAGCTGTTAGGAATGGCTTTTCTCTCCCGCTGCTTCTCCTCTTTCCTGCTCGGTGTGTGAGATGTTTAGTTACTCCTCTGCCTCCTTTAGCGATAATGGTATGTGTAATAAATGTAGTATTTTTATAGCACTGGAGGCGAGGCTGAGGGAAGTAGAGGCTCGGCTCTGCACCATAGATAACCACCCTGTAGCTGCGCTAGCTAGTCAGTCCCCTGTAGTTGGTGCAGACCATCCTAGAGTAGCTTCAGCTAGCCATCCTACTGTAGCTCCTGTTAGCCATTCCTCTGCAGCTCCCAAGCAGCTGGAAGGCCAGGGCGGCTGGGTGACAGTCCGAAGGAAACATAGCCTGAAACAACGGCCCGTAGTCCGCAACCAATCGCAGATTTTCCCCAATCAGCGACACACCCGCTGAGGAAAAAACTCTGGTTATTGGCAGCTCCATTTTGCAAAATGTGAAGAGACTCCAGCGAACATAGTTAAATGCATTCCTAGGGCCAGAGCGGGAGATGTTGAATCGTATTTTAAACTGTTGGCTAAGGATAAACTGATTTGGTAATACTGTAATTCACGTTGGTGGCAAAGACACCTGATTATGGCATTCGGAGGTCACTAACATTAATGTGGAATCAGTGTGTAACTTTGCTAAAACAATGTCGAACTAGTTTTCTCTGGACCTCTGCCAGAATTGACCAGTGATGACATGTTTAGCCGCATGTCCTCATTCCGTCGCTGGCTGTCTAGGTGGTGTCCAGCAAACGACGT
>JBBMJY010000021.1:461881-477123 GCA_037833715.1 Toxotes lorentzi
TATATAGTTAAATGTATGTGGATGTAGTGCAGCCTTGTATTATTCTGGGGCAGAGTTCCCTCTCTATCGCCAAGGTTAGAGGCCATAGTCCCACGGAATATCTCCTATAAACCAAATGAATGAACCCACATTTTCAAGACATCCTCAGTCTTTACTGGGTCCAGTCTGAACTAATTTTCTTTCTCTTCTTCCTGTTTGGTTTGAACTCTCCTTACATTAATAGACTGTTCTGTTGTTAACACTGCTAACACTCCCCCCAGTGGCATCAGAAATAAATAGCCTGCAAAGGTCAAAGTGATTATTTTACAGTTCTGCAGTGTCAATTTTACTGAAACTCATGTGTGGACTCAATACACATGCATACACAACACTGACATTTTCTCATGTATTTCCTCTGTCTTTGTCCAGATGAGAGCAATGAGGAGACTGATGATGAAGAGGCTGAAAAGAACCAAGTGTCTGAGAGCAGAGACTATGTAAGTGTATGTGTGTTCACTGCTCATGTGTTAATGCATTTCTGTGTGATTTGGTTTGGTTTAGTATGGTTTGTAGACCAGCTGACAAACGTGAGGTCCACTGTTAGTTAGTAGAGAAGAAAAAAACATATGAATTGTTTTCAGTTGTTCTTCTGAATTACTTACTTTCGCATTCTAAAAGTAGTTAAGGTTTGTCTTTCTACAAAAACTTTTAATGACATTATTAATACTTTGAAATCATGTTTCTGACAGAAACAGTTGTGAAGTTATCCATGTGAACAGAAATGCATTTTTGTTTTCCCAAAAATGATCAGTATAGAATCAGATCAGTTCTCCACTGCAATACCTTTAATACAGTTACAGATAAGATGTCCTCACAAGAATGAAAAGCCAGAGTCAGCCTACTTATTGAATATGTTTTCTTAAGTTTAGACTCTGAGTTTTGGGTTAGAGTCCGAATAATGAAAGATACAGGTCATATTTTGGCATGTAAGTAAAGTAGTCACCACCTCATTATTGTGTTCACATGTAACTCTGCTGGAAATGAACTGAACACCCCACTTTCTCTGTAGGCATGAATATGACTGGATCACCGTTGTTGGCATCTCACCTAAAAAGTCAGATGATCAGTCTACTGGAAATCCTACTTTTCATCAGCAGATAGTGTATGTTTGAAGGAAGTGTGATGCTGTCTAGATTAGGTCCGTCATCAGTGCATTGAGGGAACATTTTTAATGAGCACGCCTGCAAATCTGCAAAGTGCTCACAGACAGCATGTTTCACTGGTTCTCCTAAAACATGATGAAAGTGATTCATTCAGATTCAGATTCAGATTTCAGAAAACTTTATTTGTCCCGGGGGGCAATTTAAGGCACGTTGAGCAGCATGAGGTAGAAGCAGCATGTGGTTGTGTTTACATACTCACAGCTATTGGTTGATTTTGCAGAAAGATGATGGTCTGTCTTTCTATGGATATGATTAATAAGGTTTATACTGTTTATAAGATGCCACTCCAGCTGCCAAATAATAATCTGGTGCTTTAAGACAAGGGAAAAAGACTGGGAGAGGCACCAGAGAGGAAAGGACTGAGATTATATTCTGGAAGTGATAGAGGACAGGAAGACAACGGAGAGGTTGAAAAAGATAAAAAGCAAGACTGGCAAAGGCTAAAGCTAAAGGAAGGTAAAATAGAGTGTAGGTGGTTCCAGTATGGAGAGTGTCTGTGGAGAAATGGAGGGAGAGGGCCCAGTGGATGAAAGAAGTGATGAAAGAGCTGAGAGAACAGGGGAGGAGACTAAGGAGGGAGCAACACACTACTCTAAAAGCTGAGATGGAAGGATGAGGAGAGGACAAATGGATGCTGGAATGATGGGAGAAGTGGAGCAGAGTGTGAGGCACAAGAGAGATGGATGGAAAGAACAATGGAGGAGGAAAGTGAAGAAAAATCCGAGAAGGTATAAGGAGGGTATAATAGTAGGGAAAAGGGGGGAAGAGGAAATCAGGACATGTCGGGAAAATGAAAGGGAGGAAAAAGTATTACTTTTTCACTCCACACAGCTTTTTGACCCTCAGCAAGCTTATTTATTTATTTATTTTTTTTTTTCTTTAAGAAGACAGTGTTGCTTTGAACCTCAGTTCAGCAGGTAGGATGTGTACAGTGAAAGCTGTGTCACCAGATTTTGATTGCGATCACACAATTTGGAGGAAAAGTTCTATGACCTCAGAGATCTCCTGGGTAGATAAACTGGGTGTATAGTTTAATCTGGATCCAGACCATTCAGTTGTTTCTAGACCGGGAGCAGAACCTTGTGTTGTGACATGAGTGTGTTGTGGTGTTCAGGGTTGTACCACTGTAATGTTTTTAGGCCTCCTGCAGGGTATTCACCTCAGGAACTTTTATATAGATGGAAACATGTATCTTTCCCCTCTGTTTTCATCTCAGAATCAGATGCCTCCTGCCAGGGTTCAGTGTCAGACCTCACCACATTCCTCATCCCGACTGAGTTTGCAGGCTGCCGTAAAACCAAAAACAGTTGGGCAGACTTGTACTAGAACATTAGCTTGACTCTGGTCAGTAACAAGTTAGCTAAGCTTAGCCTTGACTGGTCATAGGGAAACAGCTCACCTGGCTCCATCCAAAGTAAAAAAAAAAAACAAAAACGTTTGTCTGTCACGTAAATGAGCTCCAAGGAAAACATAAAGCGTATGGCTGTGACAGACATAAGCTGTTTGAGCAGAGGATTTAATTGTCATTTACTCTTTATCATGAAATGATGGAAGCCTCCCGACCAGAGCTGACATGTCCCAGTGCTCCTAGATAATGTAAAATCCACAGTCAAACTTGAAATAAGCTTGATTAAGACTGAAAACAAGATAAACTCACTCCCTGAGCTTGCAGTTATTTGCAGAGGTAAAAGTAATTGGGTAATTAGAAGGGAAAAGACTGATGTGTGAAGAGAGAAGAAAAGAAGTCGAGACCAAAATGAGATGGAAAAAGAGCAGAGTAGAAAAAAATGGCAGATAGACAGAGTGCTCAGGAGGAGGTGATGAAAAGAGTGACACCTGGGGCCAGTGGACATTTTCAAAAAACACTCTGCTGTTCCCCTTTTCAACAGCTTGTTCTTTGGTCCTTGTCTGAAATCTGTGAGTACGTTTCCCTCCATCTTCTCTGACACCCAGTTTGAATGTATTATCACCTGACTGGGAATTCCAGCAATAAAAAAAAAGCTGCATTGGTGTAATAAAGGCTGATGTAAAGAGATCACACACACATCTGTACCAATGTTTCATAAGTCTACTGGTGTGTGTGTGTTTCTCTGTCCAGGATGATGACTTGGAGACTGACCTGAACAAACTTCGACTTCGTCCGGACCCAGACAGACCTAAAGAGCTGCTGACACAGTACACCCGCCTCTGTCCTGAGCTCTCACATGACTTTGAGGTACTGCCATGTTTGTGTGTGTGTGTGTGTGTGTGTGTGTGTGTGTGTGTGTGTGTGTGTGTGTGTGTGTGTGTGTGTGTTATATTCACTGTGTCACTTTCAGCACAAGCTCATTCACAGCCTCAGTCCTGATGAAAGGTTTGTCAGCACAGATGTGATATTTACTTGTGTGTTGTGCAGTATGAGAACTTTTGTGTGACTAGTGTTTTCTTATTTTGGCAATGTTCAAAGTGATGAGGAAACAGAAAAAAAAACGCAGCTGCAGGACGATGAGTGTGATGAGTGTATAAAGTGTGGTCCACATCCTGAGCCCCTCTGTCCAGCCCTCTGTCCAACTAAACTACAACAGCAATCAGCTTTTGCAGGAAACGTAACAGTGACTGGATTACATTTTTATATTTCCTGTTAGCATAATGAAGAAATTTTTATGATTTACTCATTTGACTAGTCACAAATACGTTGATACTGAACTTACCAGTAAAATATCAGTAAATGTTCACAGACAACCTGCTTATTCTCGACCTAAATATCTGATCTCTCAGTTCAGCATCCACCTGTAGTGACTCCAGCATCATGAAACAGTTTTCTGGTTGTGTTCAGACTCTCACAGGTCTTGGCTCAGGTGAGGGAAAGATCCTGGTTTGGTTTAATACAAAGGAAGTTCAGACAGTCTGTTTATTCACATTCTTCCCTGAACCTTAACCACAGAGCTTCTGTTGTCTAAACCACAGACAGGACTCTGGATTCACATGTCAGAACCTCCAGAAAGGAGACAGGGTTGGTCTGTGGTTGAGACAGGAAACACACTTTGATGAAGGTTAGTGAAAGGTGATGGTTAATCATGGATCATCACATCACGTCAAGTGATTCTAACCACTGCAGACTGTAGTATATACTGCATTTTGTATTAAACCATACCACCATCTTTCAAGAGCTATGAGAGTGGAACAGATCCACAAAGCTGTTTAATGAAGCTGTTGTCACTACCAGGGGAGGCTGTGTTGTAAGATGGTTTATTTTGGTGCAAGTGAATTTTTAATTGATACATTTGGTATCAGCATTTTTGTGACTTGTCAGTTACCAAAATTTACTTATTACACATTTCCTTCTAAACCTATTTTCTAACCCCAGTCTGAGCTCTTCTGTGTGGAGTTTGCATGTTCTCCCTGTGCCTGCATGGGTTCTCTCCGGGTACTCCGGCTTCCTCCCACAATCCCAAAAACATGCACATAAAGTTAACTGGCTACTCTAAATTGCCCGTAGGTGTGAGTGTTAGCGTGTGTGGTTGTCTGTTTTTGTGTGTCGGCCCTGTGATTGACTGGCGACCAGTCCAGGGTGTACCCTGCCTCTCGCCCATAGTCAGCTGGGATAGGCTGTAGCTCCCCGCGACCCTGACGGATTAAGCGGTATAGAAAATGGATGGATGGAAATCACTAGTTGTATTCATGTAATTTTTAGGAGACAGCTCAGTGTGCACACATCAAACTGCCCTGTAGGATTATTTTGTTTTTCTTATGCTTGGACCAGTTTAAGAACAGTCTTGATTCACAAAGATTTGCATGAAGATAAGAACAAATCAGATGCAGTTATGCTACTTCTTTTCGTCTCATGAACAAATTTAAGCGAAATTTAAGGCATGGCTGAGCAGGGCAGGCTGGAATGGTTGTCTGGGAATTGCAGACTGGAGCTGACCAGACCAACAGGCAGAGGACAGAGAATGCGCCGGGTAGCAGATGACTGGAGCAGGATGTGAGGTAACAGGTGAACATGTACAGGTGAACCTGAGGTACAGGTAGAGACAACAGTGAGAAAAAACTAAGGGTGAGCTTGAAAAGTCGGCTGAATCTTAAATCACTTATGTGAACTGATGAACTGGTGAAGAGCGAGGACAGGACTGTCTTTAAATACTGCAGCTTTCAGGTGAAGTTGATGGGCTGATAATTCTCAGACCCTGACACATCCTCGTGGTGTCTGTCTCTCTGTGCAACTCACTGAAGCTTTCAAATAGACTTCATTTTAAAGTGGATTCATTTATGAAGCTGACACTGAATTTCCTTCCAGATTTAATAAATGATCATACTTGTGTTTTTGCACTTTTAACCTATTTATTACAAATCAAAAATATCTTTTCACATTTTCCAAAGATTATATAAAGTATTTTCCCATTTTTCTGCATTACAATCTCTAAATGTGCTTTCTATTAATTCCTCTTCATTGGGAATGCATAAATTCAGTGTGGGTGTTGCACAAGAATAAATTCTGTAAAAGTTTCTGAGTCAGATTCAGATCAGGCTCACGACTCGTCAGACTGATTTAAACTGAAGGTGATGTTCATAACGACTGGAGACATCTTGGTTTATATTTGCACAAATAGAGTGAGATACTTTCCTCTCACAGCATGTTTCTCTTTGTTTCTTAATGACCATGTTCTGTGGCCTGTTCACTCTGCTAGGTCTATAGATCAGTCAAATCACAGCATGTCCTTCACTCACACAGAAAGCACATGAATCATTTCTACTTGCAGCAACAGGGTTTCATTTACTTTTAAAAATCTTTCGAATGAATGAAGACAGTGTTGCTTCTTTTGTTGATCAGGCCTACGCACACAACACAGATCCACTCTGTTTAACCAGTCGGTGAATCAGAAAAAAAAAAGGTTATTATTAGTCCCAATATAAAACTGAGGGCTGATTCATAAGTTCTGATAAGTATATAGTCTAGTGTAGAAAACCTAGCACCTAGAAAGTGGTCCACAGCAGCAGACATCATCTCGCTGTCAAAGTGGAGACAACTGAACTTCTTCTTTGTCTTGGGGAAGAGGCAGGAGTCTGAGAGGCCAAATCCTGATCAGCTGATCAGCTCTTGAGACTGATGTAGCTGATGTCCGCAGGAAGACTGATGTGTCCTTGAACTTTTATTGGAGCTGGGATGAACCCTGTGTGGGTTCAGAATTCTCTCTGTGAAATGCATTTTTAAAGAAGTTGAATTGATGAGTTTTGGGTGCGAAATTTCACTGTTCTTTTTTATTTACATTAGAACCATCATTTATTTCCCTCAATAAATCCATGGCTCACAGGTAGCCTACAGGTGATGAATTAATGCCCATACGAGTGCATCACTGGCCACAGCTGTGTGTAGTGGTCATGTGTGAGACAGCTGCACTGGTGTTGTTGGAAGAATCTGCTGAGAAAACACAGTCGGTGAAGTTGCTCTTCTGCTTTAGTCAGTGACAGGTCTGAAGAACGGTGTTTTTAATCTACATCCATGTGTGGCTAACTGTGGAAGAGGAACTGAGGCTGCTCAATACGCACATGGTCACAGGTTCACACAAGTGAACTCTGTATACACCCAGCTTCATAAGGCTGATGGGAAAACTGAGAGTTTTATTTGTGAGTGATCACAGTGTTTTCTCATGGTGAGGCTGTCAGGTTTGATATCTGTTAGAGAAATGTACTGTGACCACCACACTTTGCTAGATGACAGATGTAAGTGAGATAGTCTTTAAGTTAATTGATCACCTTGTGATTTTGGCAATGACCATTTGGCAAATGAAGATTTACTATTATCTCCTACTGTATATTGCAAATTATAATTAATAGAGAGAACAGAGAGGGTTGTCTGTGAATGACAACGACCTCAAAGACACACACACACACACACACACACACACACACACACACACACACACACACACACACAGTTTAACTTCTTCATATACATTAAACCAGTGACGCATTAACACAGTAACACATCTGATGTTAACATAACACCCACCACCTTATCTATCTAAAAAAAAACAAAAAAAAAAAAAAAAAACTGTAATTTCCCAGCTTGGGATCAATAAAGTATATCTATCTATCTATCTATCTCACTATTCCTGTTCTAAGAGATGGGTTCGGTCTTTACAGCAGGCTGATGTTAGTGTAAAAGCTCAGTGTATGTAATCCACTGCTTTTACTAGATGAAAAAATTAAATGTAGGAAAAATGACCTACAGTGTTTCCATTGTTTCCCATGACCTTTTTAATGACCTGAAGGCAGAAAAAAAAAAAAAAAAAACAAGAAAAACGGGCCCACCCAGGGATAGGACAAATGCCTATTCAAGAAGGTGTCTTGAATAGGCGTCAGCAGCACAGGGAGGCATGTTGAATATTCCATTCACCATAAGCTGTTAACCAGCTCCAATTATTCTTCTAAGCCTTTAGCTATTTCTCTGGGCTTCTCTCTCTTTTTTGTTTGTTTTACCAGACTGAGCATCTGTTTTTCTGACAGTGGACTGATGAATATCAAAACGCTGTGAGATAACTTTATATAAACAGCAAACTCAAAATGTTAGTGTTTTTAGTCAAAGTAGCTCTAACCTGCTTCTCCAGTCTGGCTTCATTGACTGGACTCCAGGTTTGCTAACTCCTGACTCCTTCTCCTCTTGGCTGCTTGGATCCTGAGTGTTGTGGCCATATTTTATTTTTGACTTTTGTCTCCTTGTCTCCTGTTTCTTTGTTTTGTTTATCTGTATTTGCACTTGTCCATTCCTGAGTTATTACGCACCCAGATACCTACAGTCCATAATTACAACAAACAAACAAACAGATATACTCACCATGCACACACACTGCCTTCTGTCCCTACATGCACCAAGGAATAACTGACAACATTATTTTTGTTCTTTTAGTCCTCTCTGTGCCCATAACCTTTATTTCATGAAATGTCTCCGGCATTTGTTCTCAGGCAAAAAGGATTACTGACAGTGGTCTGTTACAGGAAACCTCAATTATTCAGAACAACAAATCCTTTTAGTCTGTTCAGCAACATAAAATAATAATCAAAGGTGTCTCTATTCTGATTCATAAAATAATACACTTTACTCACAACAATTCAGTACTAAACCAGAAGGAAGACATGTTAGAAAGAGTGCCTAAGACAACAACAAACCTTTTACAAAAACCTTAACTTTTCTGAAAGACAGTGTGGATTACTTCAGTCTTGGTGATAGCTGGAGGCTTCAAAATTGAACTGCAAGAGAATATTCCGCCTTACAACATCTGTCATTTCCTCTCATTGACTTTTTCTTATTCACTTCCTATCCTAGACACCAAATCAACCCAATTATTAGCCATCATTCACTGATAACACTCACCCTGAAAACAGAATCATCTACCACATCCCACTCTACATGGTGCTTTGATATTTCACTACTTAAAGATTCTCAGTTTGACCGCTTGATCAGGGAGGAGTGGGCATCCTTTCTGGAAATGAATGACTCTTCAAATACTTGTCCAACATTGCTGTGGGAAGTAAGGCACTAATTAGACAGAAAATTATCTGATTCTACTTGCATAAGAAAAAAAAAACTACTGCTTGCTTGAGGCAGACCAGCAGGCGCTACCCAAGGTGTGAACGTTTCTACCGAAGTGGCTTCGATTGCTCTCAGGGGTACCACCCACTAGGTGGGAAAGGGATGAGTTTAAATGTTTGGGCTCTCTAACCAGTCTCTAGAACTGAAGAAGCTTCTCAGATGAGAGGTAAAACAAGCTTCAAACAAGAAATCCAGTTGCCTTCAATCAACCTTTGGGAAGCAATCCCATTTACCCTTCATTGACTCAAACATCGTTGTGGCATCGAAAGCCCACTCATTTCCTCAACTCTGACAGCCTGATGGAAAACACTCCAAATGAACAATTCCCAATTGAGTCTGTGCATGTAGACTCCTCTCTGGAACACTCCTCTCTTTTCCCATTGCTCCCAAACACTTTCTCTGTATTTATCTGTTTGTATTTTTTGCATAAAGTTAAATACATTTTCAGTGGATGTTGGCCTCTACCAGGGTTGCCTGCTATCACCAGTCCTGTTTGTGGTTTAGTTGGAAGGAGGTGAATGTCAGTTTGGGGGCCTCAGAATTGCATCCCTGCTATTTGTAGATGATGTGGGTCTGTTGGCTTCGTCAGACAGTGACCTTCAAGCATGCGAGCAATTTGCAGCAGAGTGTGAAGTAGCTGGGATGAAGGTCAGCACCTCCTTAGTATGAGGCCATGGTTCTCTGCCAGAAAACAGTAGAGGGCTCCCTTCGGGTGGGGACAGAGTTTTTGCCCCAAGTGAGGGAGTTTAATTGTCTTGCGGTCTTGTTCATGAGTGAGGGTAGGATGGAGCGGGAGACTGACTGGTGGATCAGTGGAGTGGCAGCAGCAAAGGGGTGAAGAGGGAGCTGAGCCGGAAGGAAAAGCTTTCGATTTACCAGTCAAGCTACATTCTGACCCTCACCTATGGTCAGGAGGCCCCGGGGTGAACCCAGAACACACCGGAGAGCAGTGTTGGAACTAACACATTACAAAAGTAGTTACTGCAATGCATTGCTTTTTGCTGTAATGCGGTAATGTAAGGCATTACAAAAAAAAGTTGGTAATATTTTACTCGGTACAAATGTCAGTAACGTGCGTTACAATGCATTTTTAATACAAATTCGCCAAAATCACAGCGAGATCAGCAGAGGAGAAAAGTCCGTGCAAAATGTTTCATTTCCTGTTGTTAGCTAGCTTCTAGTTTACTACAGAAGAACAGAAGGGATGAGTGCAGCAGCAGACCCAACGTTGGACAGTATGTCCACAAGATGGACGTACGCCCGTTACTTTCAGTTCATCAGAAATTAGGACATGAAGAATATCATAGTTAAATGCACTTTGTGTGTGAAACCTAAAGATCTCTCCACGTCCCAAAATAGCACCAGTAATTTAACTAAACACTCAGAGCGGAGCCATGGTAACATGAAGTTAGCAAAAAGGAAGCAAGCGAATGACGAGAGTGGGAATAAAACAAAGCAGACAAAATTAACGTTCTCCCGCTCTGAGATGCTACTTCAAATTCAGCTTGTCAGCAAGATCCCTGTCGCGACTAGCAGCAATGATGACAAGGTGAGCAAGGTTGCCCCAACAGGTTAATTTTCACTGGACTGTAAAGCTGCAAATAATAGTCCGGGCGTTTATTTTCCCAAATGACTCAACAGAGCTGGTTAAGCTGGTAATTAAGCCTGTTAGGCTATGAAATTAAGCTTTGTCATTCACGACAACTTTGTGCACACATACATCGTTCGTAGACCTACCCATAATCCAAATACACAGAACAGAAAAAGCCAGGCATGTTCCTGCTCTGTGTGACGGAAAGCTTACATTTTAAATCGTCCTTTTTTGTCTTTGATGGACTTGAAACTCGTTAGAGGAAAAACTGTGAAACTGTGAAAAGTTTGTGAACCTTATTATTTTGTAGCATTATAAAAACAAAACAGCTTATAGGCCTGGCAATATTTTTTTCCATTGCAGGTTACAATACAATGCAGCTCAATTGATCTTGATATGAATCGGCCTAAAGTTACAGTATCTCTACCACAATTAACCAGACTTTGAACTTTTGTCTGTTAAAATGATTGTGCCTTGTATTGCGCCATGAGCCATCACTGTGGCTATTATATTCTACTGTTTTTAGCCTTAAGCCAATCAGATACCACATCACCTTCCACTGGATGTGTAATAAGCTAATTGAGCATAATGAACTACATTTAGAATGGCAAATCCATAATTCCAGTTATTTTGCTGAGAGTAATTTAAAAGTAATGCAATAGTAGTGTAATGGCTTACATTTCAAATACTAATATATGTAATGTAATATTGTAATGTAACGAATTACTTTGAAATGACAGTAACAAGTAATAAATAATGCATTACGGTTTTGAAGTAACTCGCCCAACACTGCTGGAGAGATTATAGACTGTATCTCGTCCGGGCTGGGAATGACAGACTTTCAGTTTAAAGGCCATGCTAATGTGTATTCTTGAAGACATTCAAACTGCTGGTTTGTGCGAACAATTGATTGTGTGATTACAGATGTTGTCAGAAAGCGTCATGTCTCCCATGCTACCATTGAGGGGAGTTCAGTGAGGCGTACTGTACTGTACTGGGGTACTGTTATTACTACTATTACTGTTACTACCATTATTTAGCATTAAGAAAAAAGTATTTTGGTATGTGGGGGCATCTGCATATCTTGAAGGGGTTAGGGTTAGGGTTAAGTTTTTGTTATAGTTCATACTCACATTTCATTTTTTCAGTAATACCTACTTTATTTACCATCTGTACTGACCTCATTTCTGTTGTTAGTGTCCACCTTTGGATAACAGTTGTGTAAGGGATTTATAGGAAACTATGTGGGGTCCAAAAGTGTGAGACCACTTTCCCTTGAATGGGGACTTAATGTTCCTCCCTGATAACTGATGGTTCTCTTACAGCAGTAGCAGAGCTTTATGAAGTTACTGCTAATGCAAACCCGTTTTTCCTCCTTCTGCTGTTTCACAGTAAAAGCATTTAACTGGAGAGCCATATAGTGGCTAAAAGGGCATGTTTCAGTTGAATGAATTTAACATTTGATTAATTTTATATTTATTTATTTAATAAAAGAAGTCAAATGATAAGAAACAAGAAATCTAGATGTTGGCCATCTAGATTTCTGATATACTGTATCTGTAGCTAGTTTGACCAAGCCATTTTGAATTAGGGATCGAGAATAGGTCCAGACCAAATGAACCACTTCATCCAGATGGGATTTTTTTTGGTTTGCGTTTTTGTATTCTTGTGTTTAAATCTGATCAGTTGAAACAGGTACACACAACACAGGAACACAACACTGAAATATCATCAACTTGTTCGCAAACAGTTGCATATTTCCACATCTAAGAGTTACAGAGCAATGTGATCCTTAATCTGGAGTGCTGTTTTAGTCCACATGATGAATCTAAGTCCAGTATTGCCTCTCTTTTATCTCTGTTTTTGGCCTCTAACAACTCTTGATGGAAATATCTGTCTCCAACTGTGTCTGTCTGCGGTTTGCTGCTGAGCAGGTAGTGAACAACAGCTTTTTCTCTGAAAACAGCTGCTGTTCCTGGAAACAATGCTATGACATTATAAAGTTCTGTAAAGCCAAAGCTTCAGTTCCAGCTGATAATTCTCTGTAGGTTCATCACTATCAGAGACAGCTTTCACATTGTTATTTCAGACATTGTTAGTGTAAAAATATTGATTATAGACAGTTAGCTATGGCAGAAGACCATAGCTAACTGAATGGTACCATTATCTTGACTGTGGCTAAGGCCGTCTGCCAGCTGTCTGCCAAAGACAGGCAGACAGCTGCAGTACAAACACACTGGTTCAGTGCTGGACTGCAGGAGAATCGATGCATGTTTCTCTGTCCGTTTTCAGTTCTTTCCTCTTTGCAAGCATTTACAATAGAGGTGTTCAGTTCATTTACATATGAATCTCTATCAACAAATCTTTACTGACTATAGTGATCATCATTGTCACTGCTTGAACCAGTGTGTTTTAGCAGTGGATGACTGAGAACTGTTTTCAGCTCAGCCTTGATTCACAGTAAGTTAGCTCCTCTTTAAAAGCCACAGAAATCGCAACCAGCACTTGATATCTGTGCTGTGAACAACATGCTGGTGAGCTGTTAACCTTTTAAGCAGAGCCTGTATAGGCTTTGTGTTGTTTTAGTTTGGTACTGAACTGAACAGAACAGCTTGGACCAGAAACAGACTGGACATACTACTGATCTGAAAAGGTCAGAATCCGTGCTGACCGTCTGGCTGTGTGAGGGATGATTTCAAAACAATATCTTGCTGCACAAACACATCACTCACTGACTCTGTCCAATGGTGATGACCGGAGTGAACGTAAACACAGAAACTAATCACAGGTGTGAACGTACATTTAATTTTAAATGTTCAGAAAATACACACATACATAACTAACGTTGTACGTGGCACAGATTGATTTTATCTTGCGGTCCAGATCTGGATCTTGGTCCAGATTTTGAGATGTGATTTAACTTCTCTTTTTGGCAGTTGACTGACACATGACTGACAGCAGCTTATTAAAGTCAGTAGCAGTGAATATAGCCTGCCCGAGCTCCACCAAGACTTTGTGCCTCTGCCTAATTTGGACTGTGTTGCTCTTATAAAAGACAATGGTGATTTGTAGATCTAAGTTCAAAGACCTGTGGGTGACATCACAGATAACCATGTTTTCCTACAGTCTGGGCACATGCTTGGTGTGAATAAATACATGAATAAATGTATTTATTCAACTGCATTGAATGTTCCTACCAGATCTGCCTTCCTCTACTCAGCCACCAGGTGTTCTCAGACTTTCCTCCTTGTTCCTATTCACTTGTCCGCCCCACCCATCCAAAAACCTGTTTTCACTTCCCCAATCATCACCAGATCTCTCCCCACCAATAAGCAATGCACTGCTTATTCCTGCCCTTTGTCCCCAGTCTTTGTCAAATCATCTGCTTTTGTTTCATGTTCTCCTTGTCTTCCTGCTCTAGCACTTATTCCTGCTGCCTGTGTTCCTGTTTGCCAGCTTGTCATCCCAAGTGATTGAAATTTTTTTTCACATTAAAAGCACCTTTTCCACATTAGTGAGTCTTGTGTGTTTGGGCCCTCCTTTCCTGGTTTTCTACCAGAGTGACAGTAGGTGTTATAGATATTGGCAGGCCTGTCTTGAGTCCCCTAAATGTGGCCCCTGAATTGTGTTTGTGTTGTTGAGAGAGAAAGACAGAGGAGAGATAATGAACAAGTGTCTCAGTCCATGATAATGTCTCATGTCAGAAAAACCCAGGGTGTCTCACTAAGGAAGCACAATCATGCCAACATATCATATATGACCTATAGTTGTTTTATTTTTTGGTGACCTCTTGCAGTAGCAGCTATAATTGATAATGGAACAAAGGAAGAAGTCAGGTGATGTTGTATAATCTTCATAGGGAGATTATACAACAAGGCTCTGAGACAGGAGACTGCTGTTCATTCTTGTTGGAGACTGTGGGGAGAGATAGGGGGGGTGGTAGCGGATAGCAGATTGTGTAGGTCATTACAACACCCAACCAAGAGCACCTAAGAAGCCAGACAATGCCACCTTGGATATTTCACCCAAGGAAACAGTTATAACCGACTGTACCAACTCCAAGGCACCCAGGTTCATCTTACGTGGTTCCAAGGCAATAATCAACAGGTACTTTATTTCAAAATTGCATTAAAAGACTAAAAAACACCATTCATACACGGGGATGGGAGGGAAAAGGGGGCCTTATTAGGGCTGAGGCTTAACGGGGGGCCAGCTCGAGGAGGGGGGTGAGGGATCCCAAATAACATAAAAAAAATAAAAATCACCCCAGCCACACACAGGAAGGAGGGGGAAGCCACCACCCGGCACCACGACCGCCACCACCTTTGGCTCTCAGCCACTGAGAAGGGAACAAGGAAATAAAATTAGCAGGGTCACTCCCAACACAGGCAAACAAATAACCAATATACAAATACTAACAAAAACAATAAATCAATGCTTACAAATTAACCAAAACAACTAAGAATATGAATAAGTAAATATAACATAAAATTGTTGTCACAGACAAAAAAATAACCTAATCCAATAGGAACAAAGGCTATAAAAAAACCCAAAATGATCAAAAGAACAACCCAAAATCCATATTAACTAAATGCAACGAAGGGGATGGGGGGCAGTAAATAAAAAGCAACCCCACAATGCATTCATTCAATTTTTAAAAGTCCAGGTCCAAGCCGAACGAAACTGCCCATTCATTACTCACGTAGGTAGGGGTGATTGCGTTGTCCACCTGCGCAGCCCGACGGCGGTAACACCAGAGCGCCCGAGCGGCCAGCGGAACCACAGCGCGGCAGAAACACCCCGGTAAGGGAAAACAAGGCAAAACAGAAGTATTTCTTGCTCCGTGCTGAACAAGCAGCCAGCAAATAACCCTCTGTAT
>JBBMJY010000021.1:484985-502283 GCA_037833715.1 Toxotes lorentzi
ACACACACACACACACACACACACACACACACACACACACACACACACACACACACACACACACACACACATGACCTCTCCTCCTTCAATAGACCTCTTTCACAAACTGTAACAAAAAAAACAGTATGTTGTTATTTTAATCCTAAATTCATTTCATTGCTCACCTGTAAACCTCCCTGTGCTCTCTCTGAAACTGATGCCTCCAGCAACTGCCTGTCCTAAACAAGCAGGGTGAAGTGGTAAAGAATAGGCTCAAAATTTATTTAATGCCCACCTACAGAACATTAAGGAATTTTACAGCTGTGGCACTAGCATACCTCAGTGAATACTGAAAGGTAATCATGAAATAAATGTAAACAATATCTAATTGAAATAGGCTACTATACATTCTTTAAGCTTTCAACTTCACTTAGAGGATTTCTTTTGAAAAAGTTGTCCATCTTTTCCTGCCTTTTTCGTCTATGCTTTTATAGTAATGTGTTTGTATGTATGTAGAAGTATGTGCGTGCCGTGTGCACTTTTTAACATTTCTCCTTTGAAACATTTTTCTCTGCACTCTGAAGAGGCCAACAGACAGTGACATTTAAAAATGTTAAAGATGCCGTTTTACTCTGAACTTAATCAAATGATGTTGCCAGTCTGTTGGTGCTCATCTGAAAAGAGAGCCTTTTTTTCAGGCTGCAATCCCCTAGCAGAAATTGTGTGTATTCTGTTTTTGTTAGGGCTGCTTTGTGAGTAAATTGTCTCAGCTATAGAATAAGATTAGGCCTAAAGCCACGGACCATTAAAGCAAGTCTCATTTTAAATACAAATCTTCTGGTCCAGTCCACTCTGCCTCTGTCTGCTCTGGGGTAGCTCCATTTTATGAAATACTTTTCTGTACTATTTAAAAAACAGAACAGGCTGCTCATTATGGATCTGAGCATATTTGTTCATAAGCTTTGCTATGGGAATTAAAAGGGTGGATATACTCAAAGTCTCAGAGGATTGATGTATGATGTATTTTGTATTTCTGGTTTGCAGGCCTTCTTCTTATTCTGGAATGTGTACTGTCCGAGCTGTTGTGTGAAGGTGTTTTAGTGGTTGAAGGGTTAAACATGCTGATCCTGTAAAGCGTCCCTGGTTTGAGACCTTTGCTGCTTCTCTCTCCTCATTTCCTGTCATCTTTCTGCTGTCTACTTTCAAATAAACGGAATAAATTGCACTTGCAATTTATTTGAACTTGCAAAGGTGTTTGAGATCAGAGTTACCGTTGTGTCTGAATTTCTCTTTGGAAATTACTTCAGCATTTGGCCCTCTCATTGCTGGTAGAACAGTAGTGATTTCATTAGCAAAGACTGGTTAGAAAGACTCTGCCTACTGAAGAGCAGTTTATTGAGTGCTTCTTGCCTCAGAAATCATCCAAACTTTCTTTCTTCTTTAAACTTCTTCCACTCCCTGTTTTTATTTTGGTCCTGTTTAGACCTGGTGTTAAAGTGAGTCACAGGTGATCTGATCACAGCTCTAAGTTCAGGTGTGGATGTACTCACGATGCAGTGAGGATGCATTTTAGATCTGATCTGTCAGACCACATTCAGAGGTGGCCACATTCTTTTTGGAGGACCACCTACTCAGCTGACGTCCTCTGTGTGAGCAGATACACATGCTCAAATACAAGTTGTATAAATAGCGTAAGCTGGCTTTGTCCATGATATCTGAAACTTTGTCTGGAACACACAGAGGGACAGACCCAGTCTGTTAAAGGAACAAGGCTCCACCACTTTTTTTTTCCAAGTGAGGAAACAGAATATTCAGATTCACATAATCTGGTTGAAATTTATATATATTTTTAAGATGAAGATCCAATCATCACCAAAGCCTTTGTCATACAAAAGCCAATGAAAACGAATGAAGTGATTAAAGTTGTCATATTCACATTTAAGGTGTACTGATTGATTCACAAGGTCAACGCATGCATTTAGTGATGTGTAAGAAAACATTCCACCTTAAAAGTTGTAGGTAGCTGTAGCCTTTGAGTGGCTCAGTGAATGAAATTATTTTTCTTTCTATTTATTAAACAGTAAAGATGAAAAGACAGTAAAACATCCTTCATTCATCCCTCACTCTTCTGATGTTTCTTTCTTTGTGCTCGAAATGAAAATTTGCTGAGCAACATTTCCACAGTCTGTTAGATGAACGTGACGCTGAATGGATGTTTCCAGTGAGGCTTCATTTGCTCAGCACAAGTAAATGAAATCTGATCTAATGTCAGGTGTGAACAGGGCCTCTGACTGCTCCTGCTCCAGCTGGGTTCAGTGTCACATCAAGGTTTTTATAGGAACAGACTTTATCCTCTGTGTTAATATGTCTGTGTATGTTTGTCTCCATCAGGCAGAAAGTGTTTGAAGATATCCAGCGTTTCTTGAATACTGATGACATCACCAACCAGGTAGTCTTTGACCTGGAAGACAGCAGGTAAACAACACATATACACACAAACACAGCCCAGCCATTTAATTTGATGAGATTAAAAGTTCAGTTATTTTTCAGTGAATATTGTGAAAAAGTTAAATAATCTGCCGTGAAATTCTGTTCAATCTCTCTGTCTCTGTGTGTGTCAGTCGTCAGTGTCCTTCTGATTCCTTGAGGTTTTTCTCTAACTTTGAATGTGGGAACCTGAGGAAAGCTGTTCAGGTCCGCAGGTATGAACACACAACAACACACACTATGAGCACAAGAAAACACAAGACTGAGAAAACCACAGCTTCTCTCCTCTTCCCTCTTCTTCTCTCGACTTCTCCTTCTCCTCTTGTGTAGATATGAGTATGACCTCATACTCAATGCGGATGCTAACTGTTCCCAGCACACCCAGTGGTTTTACTTTGAAGTCAGTAACATGGTGGCAGATGTCCCCTACCGCTTCAATGTCATCAACTGTGAGAAGAGCAACAGCCAGTTCAACTATGGTGAGATGGGTTGTGTGTGAGCGTTTGTGCTGGTGCGTGCGTGTGTTTTGTAATGTAAATCGTATTATCTGTTGTATACTTCATTCAATGTACCATTTGTTCATGAACTAATGATGCATCATACAGGATTCAGTGGTGTCACCAGTTTCTGTTTGCCACAATTGCTCATACACATTTATTTTCAAATATGAAAACCTACTCACATACTGCAGTATTCACAAATACTCGAAACACGGTGAACATGGATAAAGTATTGAGAGATCACGACAGCAGCTCAGACAGGCTCAGCAGTAAGAAATATCCTGTCCAACACCCACTGAGACAGCTCTTCACTTTCTTCCAATAAGCAAACACTCCTCCTCTTATCTATACAAAGACTGTATGTCGCACGCAGCATACACTCAAGGAACACCAAGGGATGTGATTTTAAGCCTTCTCCGAGTTCACAAGGCCCATGTATGCAGAACAGGCTCACATCACCTCCCATGACCCCTGTAGTAACCCTACAAGGGTGAAGAGCTAGTCCACTGTTCCACGCTCCATATGTCTCCTCCTCAGCTGAAGTTTGACAATCAGTCTGCTTATGCCACATGGCCAAAGGTTTCCTGGGGAGTCTGAGTAGTGGTACCCCAACAACTCACAACATGTTCCAGTCCCTTTTCTAAAGACAGGAACAACCACTCCTGCCTGCCAGTCCATAAGTCATGTCCCTGATAGCCAGTCAACATCAGAATGGTGCCAAACAACACAATCCAGCAACATCCAGAGCCTTTGGCATCCCATCTTTATCTCTTATTAGCCAGCTGCCTTGCTACTGTAGAGTTTCTGAACAGCCTAAGTTGCCTCTGATCCTTAAAGTGCTCCTCCCTCAGTCCTTTCTCAGCTTTCCTGCTTGCTGAAATTCCTCCTGAAAACACCCTGTGTTTGCTTTCTGAGTTGTCTGACAGTTTACCATATAGTCTTTTAGGCCAACTGACTGAGTGTGTCCGTTCAGTTACAAAAGTTTGTGCATTATGGATTTTGCGTGGTGAGTGCTTTGAATAAATGTGCCCACAAGCTTGCCAACTACACATGCATTAGAATAGCAAAATGAACTGTAGCCATCTTGACTTACATGCAAGTCACCATCCTAGGCCTGGCTTCAGAGGGACAAGACCTGTCTTTAATGTGTGCTCTTTAATGTGGTATGAAATGAATTTACAGCACTGCACCTGTGTACACCTTAAGGGTATCAGGAGAATCATTATCATTAAGATAAGATAAGATAAAACTTTATTGATCCCACAGCCGGGAAATTTACTTGTTAGGCGGCTCACAAGAAAAACAGTAAAAAACATAAAGTGCAGAAAAAGAAGAAGTGTGCATGCAATTCAAGTACAAAAAACATATTTACAATAATACAAATTTACATGATAATGGAGGAGTGATGAGTAGGATACTGCGAGAAAGAAAAAAATGTTGCACAGTCCTGCCATAGACAGATGAAAAGTCCAGGCCAGACCAGAAAACAACTAAACAGTTGAGCTGTACAGTCTGACAGCAGAGGGAATGAAGGACCTGCGGTATCGCTCCTTCCTGCACTGTGGATGTCTGCCGCTGAAGGAGCTGCTCAGTGCCTCCACAGTCTGGTGCAGGGGGTGAGAGGTGTTGTCCATTATGGATGTCAGCTTAGCTAACATCCTCCTGTCACAGTGTCCAGCGGGCAGCCCAAGACAGAGCTGGTCCTCCTGACCAGCTTGTTCAAGTCTCTTCCTGTCTTGGTCTGTGCTGCCTGCTCCCCAGCAGACCACGGCATAATGGACAGTGGACACTACCACAGAGTCATAGAATGTCTTTAGAAGAGGCCTGCACACTCCAAAGGACCTTGGTCTCCTCAGAAGGTGGAGGCGACTTTGGCCCTTCTTGCACAGGGCATCAGTGTTGTGTGTCCAGTCCAGTTTATTGTTGAGGTGAACACCCAGGTACTTGAAGCTGTCCACCAACTCAATGTCCGCACCCTGGATGTTCACCGGTGTGTGGGGTAGTGTCCTCCGGAAGTCAATCACCATCTCCTTCGTCTTACTGGTGTTTAAGCACAGGTGGTTGTGCTGACACCAGTCAGTAAAGTCCATGACGACTGACCTGTTCTCCAGCTCATTCCCCTGGCTGAGTCATCTGGGAACTTCTGGAGATAACAGCTGCTGGTGTTGTAAGTGAAGTCTGACTTACAGAGGGTGAAGAGGAATGGTGATAGCACTGTTCCCTGAGGGGCCCCAGTGCTGCAGGCTACTACCTCAGACACGCAGTTATGCAGCCTCACGTACTGTGGCCTGTTAGTGGGATAGTGAATGGTCCATGTGGCCAGATGTCCATTCACTCCTGCCCCCTCCAGCTTCCCTTGCAGCAGTGCAGGTTGGATGGTGTTGAAAGCACTGGAGAAATCAAAAAACATGACCCTCACTGCGCTCCCGGCAGTCTCAAGGTGAGTCAGTGCCCGATGCAGCAGGTAGATGAGAGCATCATCATCATCAAGTGGTTGGGGGACGTTCAGCAGGACTTTTAGCTCAGGGGTCACCCAGGGCTTGTTGTTAGATAAACACCGTACCCTCTGGGTTGGCGCAGTGTCCTCCAAGTTGAACATAGTCGGTGATGCAGTGAGTCAGGCTGTCAATGTCATCTCCATGAGAGCTGCAGAGTGTCTCCCAGTCAGTTGTCTGGAAACAGTCTCTCAGTCTCTCACTGGCCTCAACAGTCCACACTCTCACAGACCTTCTGTGCAGGCCCTGCACCCTGGGTGTGTATTCAGGAAGCAGATGGACGAGGTTGTGATCTGAGCGTCCGAGTGGGGGGAGGGGGGCAGAGGTGTATGCGTCTTTGACATTAGCATACAGTAAGTCCTGCTCTCCCTGCTGTGGCACTTCATGTACTGGGTGAAGGTAGGGAGAGTGGAGGAGAGCGAGGCACTCCCTATACTCCCTCTGTAGCCGGGCCAGCGCCATAGGCTCGTCAATCTTATTTGAGAGGGAACGGATGTTTCCCATAATACCGGAGGGTGAATATGGTCTGTACCACCGTTTCCTCTCCTGGAACATTTGTCCTGCTCTGCAGCCTCTTCTTTTTCTCCGTATCTCCGCAGGAACCTCCAGTTTCTCCACATAGAGCAGAGCAGTGCTGCATAGAGCTAACAGCTGATCCCTAGTGTAAACAATGGAGCCGTGACAGAAAGCAAAGGGGTCCCTCGACGAACACCCAAAAAGTTCAGAAAAAAGTAAAATTTGAAGTAGCAGCAAGTTCCCTGAAAAACAGGTAATGGCTGTAATTATTACTGAGGTGGTCGTGAAAAATGACCCACTTATGTGTCAGGTTGGATTAAAGTCAGTGACCAGAACAGGTAATGGGGTTTTAGAGTGGTAAACCACTGATGTACAGTTTAAGTCATGGACAGAGGCAGAGATGACAAGACACTAATTACAAGAGTAATTGGCTAAATGCGCCAAAGGGGCTCTTTTGTCTTGGCAAATAAGTGATTGAGTTGAGTTTGTCATGTAGACACAACCAATCCAGTTTACATCAGGCTACAAGAGAGTTGGTGTGGTGCCTGCATATCCATTTTATGTCTGTTGAACTGACCTGATTAGATGTGAAAATAGACCTCATTAACTAGAAGCAAGTAAAAACAAGATGAGATTCACTGCTGAACACACACACATACACACACCCTGAGTGCCCAAGCTGCACTCAGTGTGTGCACTTTTATTGCCTGCAGCAAATAATGATCACCTCCTTCAAGTGGGATTTTCTTATTTATCTGGCCTTTTGCACTCTGACCCTCCATCAGAGCTCAGTCTCTGTCACACACACACACACACACACACACACACACACACACACACACACACACGCACACTGCCTGGCGGTTGATGGAACAGATCTTTTGCTGTGTTTTCTTGCTGTGATTCTCTCCCATCCCGAAGACAGATCCACTGGGTCAGCAGTGGGTCCTACTATAATAGACCATCCATTACAGCTAAATACACACAGACAAAAGGATTGCAAAACACACTCAGTTTCAGTAGCAATCTCATGCTACACACATACTACACACTGTTTCATACAATGCCCTTTGTACCGGAAAATAGCTCTTTATAATGTCCCTCTGGAAATCGGTTTCATCTCAGGAAGAGGTGTATGAATAGAAGAAAGGGTTGCTCTTCCAAAACAGTCTGTATCCCATTGTCCAGAAAATGTTTTTTATTGTGAAAGCCTGTAATGTGCTAACAGTCATCCAGCTATCTATTTTTAGCCTCTGGAGAGTTGATGCTGTTTTATTCCACAGTGGGTCTTTAACTTTTCCAGCCACAGGCCCAAATACAGGGTCACCATTTTTACGTTTTTTTTTGGTGGGATAGTTGACGGAGAGTGATAGGAAAAGTGCATTTGCAGTGAAAGTAAAAACCACATAGTGACACTGGCTTGATATTAATCACACACACACATCAGAGTTGTCTAAATAGTTACATTTGTTTAAATGGAGGCGCATTTATTTTGTGAAAGTTCAGAAACACTTCATTAAAGAAACATCTGCAGTAATAGTGCACTTAGTTTATCTTTATCATAGACCCCCGAATTCTCCTGTGCACATGTCAAAGTGTCCTTGAGGACAACAAAATTGTCCCTGATGGTCAGCCCACTGTCTTGCATTGTAAGTTCACCTATGTGCGTATGTGTGTGTCTGGGTGAATCAGAGACATTTATAGGGTTTACACTGAATAGGGTTTAGTGACTTTTCAGTAAAGCTTAACATACTTTATATTGTTACATGTTAAAATGTTGAGCAAGGTTGAAAAAAACCCAAACATACACATCCACACTGTAAATGCCTAAATGAGCAGCTCCTCCGGTGCTCAGTGCTCAGTGCTTCCTCTCAGGGTTTTAGTAACACAGGGTGGGTCTATGAGGAACAGTGAAGTGCCCTTTAGGAAGTCCTTGTTCAGACAAATGGTTTTTTGTGTTCGGGGGATCAACATGTGGAACTCTTTACCAACACAACTCAAAGTGAGATCATTTTAAACTCAAGTTGAAAGTGTTTTTAAAGACGGATCAGGCGTGTAGTCCTGGATGATCTGGTACTAGTTTTGTGGTAATGTTATCATTGTTTCTCTTTTGTGCTGTTTTGTATGTATTTTTGTCAAGGTATATCTGTTTGTATAGAGGCAAGTACAGTCAGCTTACAAGTATTGTGGCACTGGTCCATGCTGTGCACTTGTCCCCATAATGTAAACATCGAAAAATATATTCTGTTGCGTAAATTCTTACATCACGGGGACAATCACACCCAGCACAGAAGCAGCACAGACTGGAGTGAACACACACCGCTGCAGCAGTTTACTGCCATAACACCATGTCGGTTCCATGTGGCTGACTGTCTTTCTGTGCATGTGTCTATATGTGCATGTATCTGTGTTTTTGTTGTTTGTGCACGTGTGTGTGTGTGTGTACTGCAGGAATGCAGCCGGTGCTGTACTCAGTAAGGGAAGCTCTGGAAGGTAGACCACACTGGGTCAGGACCGGAACTGAAATTTGTTATTACAGGTATGAATGAATGAAATGCACAGAAAAAAAATCTTAATCTTCATCTGTAGACCAAATACCATTACTTTAAAAGAGATGTTGGAAATTCAGACTCATAGAGCTTGACTTTGTCAGATCGCTGAGAAGGACTCAGTCCTCGGAAATATATGATTTCATAAAAAGTAAAAACTTCAAGACAGCAGCCTGATCCCTTTGACTTTTATTGTGTCAGTGTGTTTCTGCCAACTGTCCGAAAACTTGCTCTCCAGGACAAACAGCCTGACTGACTAGTATGAATTAGTCATAATTGAATTATATAACATATGAAACAGTCAATATTGATTCACATACAGATGCTCAAACTTCAACAAAAGAAAGTCCAATGACAAACAGCTCACAAAAAGCTCTTGCACTGTTTGAATGACAAGTGATGTCTCTAGTAGTGAGTGCTCAGTGCTGAAAATAAAGACTTTACGGACACTACTGGGAATGGGTCTTTCATCTACACATAACTTGTTTCTTATTTCCTCTTTTTTCTCCTCCAGAAATCACTTTTGTCCTGCTCGAGACAGGAAGAGAACGAGCTTTTATACTCTCACCTTTACCATCACCTTTAAACACAGTGAGGACGTCTGCTACCTGGCCTACCATTATCCCTACACATACTCTGCTCTGAAGGTACTCATCTATCCATCCACCCATCCATCCATCCATCTCTATGATTGTCTGTCATTCATTAACTCACACAAACCTTCTAGTTTCTATACATCATGAACTCGTGAATTATATAAACTGTAACCTGAAGAAAAAAAGACCGTTGATGGCTTCTCTTTTTCTCCTGTATACTTTGACATATGCACATGTTTTGTGTAACTATTCCTCTTGTCCATTTAAGAGAAAATATATATATTGCTCCACTACAGTTATCTCATAGCTGGAACTGTAATGGTTATTTTACAGATTACAAAGCAGTGTCTAGCTGGGCCCCTGGGCATGCCTCGTTCTAAAGTCTAGTGGTTTCCCCTCCGAACTTCTTGGTTTCCTTAAAGTAACTTTTAATGACAAAAACAACTTTGCACCAAAAAAAGCAAAAATTATTTTGCCTTGTCTTTTCTTTTTTCCTCTCCCACATGAATCATCTGATGATCCTTCAGATTTATCTGGTGAGGTTTTGGAGGGGCTTGTGCCCTAGGTTGTCAAAAACTGGAGTGAACTATCAAACTATATGTAAAGTACTTCAAGGTCAATGATCTGATAATGTCAGAGAGAATGAGAGATCAGTCACAGGAGACAGGTTAAAGCACAATGAGGAAATGTTACTGTGATACTGTAACTAAAGGAAGTAATGTTACTGTGATGAGGTAACTACAGCTGATTAGATTTCTGGACTTTTACTTAAACAAGATTTTTAGTGCAGTACTTCTACTCGTACGTGTTTGAATTAAGGATTTGAATACTACTAAACTGAGGGACATGATTTGTGTCTGAGAGGATGCAGTACACTCAAAGCAAGTTTGGCTAGGTCTGTCTCTCTCAGGGTTAGCTGCTAACTGAGCCCACCAATAATGATCCTGGTGTAGCAAGATTTGGATTTTATTTATAAATCGTTCCGGACATAAACTTCTATCTGAAGGGAACCGATTTCAATCAGTCACATCACTAGACTTCATTTTAATGAAGTCTAGTATCAGAGTCAATGGATCTCTGATCTCTGCTTCAATGGAACACAGTAATGATTGAGCTTAAACAATGAATATTTATTAACTACGATCTACTAACACAGGATAAATGCAGTGACTGAAAGCAAATAAAGATGCACAGTGGATCAAATTAATAATGAGAACTAGTAGCTGAGCACTGTGATGAATTGTGTGGGAGAGAATATGTTTAAACTATGTATTCTGTGTGTATCCTGCTAATGGATTCTGAGACGTCTACGTCTGAGACTCAGATTTAAAAATCCAAGCCTGGCAAACGACCATGAGTCATTGTGTGCAGATTTCATTATCAAAGTGATTGGTTGACATCTTACGCTGCGCGAGAGAGCTCCGACAGATTAAACTCAGAGACTTGACCTTGATCTCAGTCTTTCCGGACCACACTGCCAAGGGCTTGGGCTGCATTCAACGAGCTCAGGCGTCAACTTCGTGGTTTTGACTGCGTTCAGTAATTCATCCGGCGCGGCTTCGCGTCACATACAACGGTGTTGAGAAGGACTTCGTTTCAGCGGAGGTAGCTGGGGACTATGTCAAACCTTTGATTTCTGGGTGATCTGCAATAGCTCTTACAGTGCAGACGCTTTCATTTTTACTGTATTCAGGTTTATTACCATACGGATAATTACAATAATATTATGGTTGCATTATTGCCTAGAGTTTGTAGACTCGTCTTAAATATATCTTGGCACTAATAATTGGTGTTCTGGTTTGATGCACTAACCAGTTTAGTGTTATTTTGGTTTGGTTAAAAGTATATCACACTTTTTCCTTATTTGTATTCTATTTATCTGACCTGTGTGGAAATTTGATTTGCCTTATTAGGATGTTTATTATTGTTATTTGGCTGGGAGGCTTTTTTTTTTCTCTCTCTTTTGTCATTGTGTGCATACTGTTAATCAGATGTGAGCTCAGTAGGAGTCTTTTCTCTTACTTTTCTTTGGTTTGCTTAGTTTTCACATTATTGTGGACAACTTTTGATTCTGCAGGGAACACTGCAGTCTCCGTTGTTCTGTGGTTTTATGGGGACTTTGGGTGCAGGTGTGTTTTGGGGTGTGTTGAGGGGAGGGGGTCCCACCTTGGCTCTCCGTGGCTATTTGTATTTTTTATTGTTTTTTTCTTTTACTTAAATGGTTAATGCCAATATAGAGACCCCAGCATAGCTGGGTCAGGCACACCTCTCAGATTTATTACTTGGAATATCAGAGGTATGGGTAATCCCGTTAAGAGATCTAAGGTTTTTACACACTTGAAACGTATTTTTGCAGGAGACTCACCTTCGTATTAAGGATCACAATAGGCTACATTGCTCTTGGTTGAGTCAAGTCTTCCACTCAAACTTTAATTCAAAGGCAAGAGGAGTTGCTATTTTAGTTACCTGTAATGTACAGTTCTCATCTACTAATGTCATAGCTGATAAAAATCGCAGATATCTGATAGTTTCTGGTACCCTAATGCAAAAAAAAGGTTTTATTGGTAAATGTATATGGCCCGAACTTAGATAATGCTTATTTTGCTAACAGATTACTGAGCAGTCTTCCCTTCTTAAATACTCACTTGCTGATTTTTGGTGGGGATCTAAATTGTGTTTTTGATTCTGGATCGGTCTAATCACCGTAATCTGACTCAGTCTGCTATGGCTAAAACGTTCTCTGATTTTATGAAACAGAACAGATATTCAATTCAATTCAATTTTCAATTTTATTTATATAGCGCCTTCCACAATCAAAGTTGTCTCAAAGCGCTTCACAGAGACCCAGAGCCTGACCCCAGAGCAAGCACTTAGGGCGACAGCGGCAAGGAAAAACTCCCTTTTAAATATTCAGTTATCTACTTATAAGCGCAGCCTACCACTTTGGAGATTTAACTCTCTTCTTTTGGCAGACAAAGAGTTTTGCGACTTCATTTCGAATTCTATTGATGAGTTCCTTTCTTTCAATCAGAATGACTCCACTTCGTATTCTTTGTTATGGGAGACACTTAAATCTTATCTTAGGGGACAAATTATTTCTTACTCTGCCTTTTCCAGTAAAAGACTCAATGCTAGGATTAATGAGCTTGCATATGCAGTTAGTAATCTTGATCAAAGATATGCACTGAACCCTTCTCCAGAACTCTTTAAACAGCATCTCGATTTGCAAGCAGAATTTGATCTCATGTCTACAAAAGAGGCTGAATCCTTGTTACTACATAGTCGTGGCTCATATTATGAACATGGCGACAAGGTAAGTCCCCTTGTCGCCACACAATTACGGCAAAAGGCCACTTCCCGTTTAATAGCTAGTATTAAGAACACTCATGGCATAATTACTACAGATCCCTTGGAAATTAATACTATATTTACTCTTCACTATATAAATCTGAATTTCCTACAGATTGTACTAAAATTAATGAATTTTTTCATGATCTTTTGAATCCTGTCATTGATCCTGATATTACCAAGCAATTAGACTCCCCACTCTTTCTTGCAGAAGTATTCAAATTCAATTAAAGCTATGCAATCTAATAAAGCCCCGGTCCAGGCGGGTTTCCGAATATTTTAAAATGTTTATTGGAAAACTGGCATGTCTTATCCATGTCCAACAAATCCTTGGAATGCGGTTCTTTACCACCAACTCTGACACAAGCCACTATAGTTCTCCTTAGAAGGACAAGGATCCAACCTCCTGTGGTTTCTATATTCCCTATATTCTATGTTCTATAGTTTAGAGAACATGCTTTCTTATATTATAGCTGAAGAGCAAAATGGTTTTATAAAGGGACGTCAATTGCTTTTTAACACCTGTACACTTTTTAATATAATTTACTCTAAACACTCAGCTGAACTTCCTGAGATTGTAATTTCTCTAGATGCGGAAAAAGCATTTGATAGAGTAGAGTAGGAGTACCTATTTGTGGTTTTGAAGAAATTTGGATTTGGTGATAAGTTTCTTGGATTCGCCTCCTTTACTCATCCCCTTAAGCCAGTGTCTATACTAATGATATTTTTTCTGATTATTTTGTTCTTGGACGCGGAACTCGCCAAGGTTGTCCTTTATCACATTTGCTCTTTGCTATTCCTATCGAGCCTCTGTCTGTTAAATTCTTCGCCTTTATTTAGAAAATAGTCAGAAATGGAATTGAATACAAATTATTGTTATATGCTGATGATTTGTTATTGTATGTAACTGATCCTACTTTTTCTATCCCTGTTGTTTTGAGTATTCTGAAGAACTTCAGTTTTTTTCAGGTTATAAATTAAATTTGGAGAAAAGTGAGTGTTTTCTCTTTAACACTACAGCATGTAATCTCCAACAGTCAGATTTACCTTTTCAATTCAGCTTGTCAGGGTTTAAATACCTAGGTATCAATGTGACACATTCTTTACCTAATCTTGCATCAGCTAATTTCATTCCCATTATTTCACAGATTACATCTGATATTCAAAGATGGGGTAACCTCCCCCTTTCATTAATTGGCAGGGTCAGTGTTGTCAAAATTAATATATTACCAAAATTTCTTTTCTTGTTCCAGTCAATTCCTCTTTTCCTCCCAAAACATTTTTTTGACTCCCTGGATAAGATAATTTGTTCTTTTATTTGGGGTGGGAAGTCGCCAAGGATTTGTAAAACTTTATTGCAGAGATGCACTAGTGGGGATTGCATTACCCAATTTTCAATCTTATTATTGGGCTGCTCTTATTCATAAACTTTGTTACTGATTAGAAAATAAATATGCCTCTTTGGTGTTGGCATAAAATAAATCCAGAGTTTTATTGTCTCTGGTGGGACACTTGACATACTGTGTAAATGTTGGTAACACAGAGGAGGGTGGTGCGTGATTAATGTCACCTGAGATGAGGAAGAGGGCCTGTGGATGCTGTGTCTGCAGTTTGCTGATAACTGAGAGGAGTGTGTCACAGGTGATGTCAGAGTTAGCAGAGGGGGGCACATACGCAGCTATCACGATAGCATGTGTGAACTCCCGTGGCAGGTAGAATGGCCTCATGCTAACAGCTAACAGTTGAATGTCCCTGCTGCACAGTTCCATTTTCACCACACAATGTCCTGCTTTGCACCATCTCTCATTCACAAACACAGCAAGGCCCCCTCACTTCCTCTTACCACTGTCCTTCGTCCTGTCCGCCCTCAGGGGTATGAGGAGTTAACCAGGTCTCCATGAAAACCATGATACTACACTCTCTGAATTCCTGCTGGTGCCGGGTCAGACGAACCGCCAGTTTGTCCGAATTATTGGGAAGAGATCTCACATTTCCCATGACGACGGAGGGAAGAACAGGTCTGAAGCACAGGTCTCTTCTTTTCCCGGAGTTTCCTTCGTGAACGGCGTCCTTGTCAGGTCTAACGAAGCAGCTCCGCTGGGATCATGTGTTTGTCTCTCGAGGCGCTCGAGGGACTATATACAAAAGCTATATAGAAAAGTTGACCAAAAAATAGAGAGTTTAAGAACTAAATTTTAGAAAAGAAAAGAGAAAGAAACGAAAAGAGAAAAAGGATAGAGCAATCAGCAGGTGGAAAACCAGAAAAAATTGATAATCCAGTGGTTATTAACACACTTTTTAATTAGATCACTTTAGAAGGGACTGGTGTTCACCACATGACAAAAAATCTTCACAGCAAAATTGTGGTAATAACGAAAGTTCCAAAAATATATATTAAGTTCTTGTCTTCCCCCTTTGTTTCAATTATTTAATCTGGAGTTTACTCACAATAATCACGCATCCAACTTCAAACCTTCAACATAGAAAAACTGACCAATTGATCAAACAACAGAATAAATTGATTAATAAATGAGAAGAGATTATGCAACAGGTTAATAATGATTACTGAGAGCATTTACATTTGTATGGAAGGGACTTGATTAGACCTAGTCACTAGGAGGCAGTAGGGTTGCATGGTAAATATTAGGCTCAGATCTGGAAATACACTGTGATTTGTGGTCTGGGACCCCTTAGGGAGCGGGAAAGAAGACGAAGAAGAAGAAAGAGGGGCCTGAAGAGTCTGAGCAGGTGACATCAGTGAATTCCTGATTTGTGAAGTTTACACCTTAATAATAATTCCAGTCCTTGTTGTGGTTTTCTTAGAGGAGAATAATAGTCTAATATCACTCAGAGCCTGTTTGTCTGCCTGTGTATTCCCATTTGCTTTGTCCATTTGAGGTGAGATGGTCATAAATTTCTTTGACATGCTAAAAGCTGATCTGTGTTTGGTTGGTCAGCCCTCTGGTCCCAGAGTGTCAGGTCCCAGAGTGTCCTTATTGTCACTTCCTTAATGGTTGTCCCTGGTGCCAATGCATGTCCACCACACTGGATAAACATGAGGCCTTCTTAAATATGTTCACAATGCTCAGATCTTGAAATGGACACCCGACATTGTACTTTTGTCTCGTCTCATGCTAAACAAATTGTTGAAGATGAGACATGCCAAAGCTACGGAGGAGAACTACAGATAAACTGAGTGACTTAGCAACTGAAGAAAAGGCTTGAAGAAAAGAAATAAGTGCTTGATACGATCTATCCAGAGAAATGTTGCATTTTTAATTTAAGGAGCTCATTAACTTTGGATAGTCTTTCTAATTAAAAGGCATTTTTCATCATCTCATTGAGTCTGACTGTATTTAATTATCACACAGTCGGCTGATGTTATCACGAGCTGGAGTGATAACATCCACACTGAGTGTGGGTCCATTCATTCTGAATAGAGGACACCTCTCTGGACATTTTGGCTCCTGGTATACTACCTGGTATACCTGGTATACTTACACTAGTAAGGACCAACATAGATGAAGCCCAATCCTTACCAGAAGAAGCAGACTGCAGAGTCACACTGAGTGAAACTATACTTCAAGTGCTGGATTATGGCAGCCGGGCCCTTCTGGACCCGTTTCAGCCTGTGGTTCATCTCGTTAGCTGGACAGTCCTTTTTCCCCTGCTGGCATTATATATGACAGAATTCTAGAAGGATTACCCTGGTAAATCTCCTTACCTATTCTAATGATCCTTGTGCTCCAACCCTCCAAATGAAGTCTCCTCTTGAAGAACCATGACATCAACAGTCATAGACATAAAAACTGAGCTGCGATCAAAAGTCTCATCATGGATCTTCTTAAGTGACAAACAGAGCTCTCTTCTTAGATAACTTATCTAGAACAGCCAGGCTGCTAGTCCCTGTTGGTCTTGACAAACTTGCCACAGTTGGGTGGCTCTAGCCCTGTTCCTGGTTGCTTATCCTGGCTGCTTAACTGCACTTGTTCAACCACTGCCAAAAAAGCCAAGTCTTACCTTAACAATTTTAGACCTTTTTCTAAGCTTGCAGCTTTAGCCAAGATTTTAGAAAAGATTGGAGCAGATCAATTGCTTGCTTTTATTGATGAAAATAATATTTTTAATTCAAATTCAAATTCAGATCTGTAAAAATACAGTGTGTCTATTGTCACCTTATTACAAACTCAGTACTTTTGTCAGAATCCTGCAGGAATGATGGCTCAGTTTTTCCATTGATTTCATTGGTCAGCATTTGGGCTGATGGCAGGTTTGGTGGTTGAAAAGACTAGGAACGTGCCATTTACTGTATACGTCTCTGCTTGAGAAGCAACAGTGATGTCTAACACATAAGCAACAATAGCGGACAACATAATCTCTGTACAAGTGTTTTGCTTTGATTTCACATCAACACTGAAGGTCTGGTGTCTGGTCTTTTCTTCTTATATGGATCAGGCAGACTGGTCTGTACACTATCTCTGTTTTTTGAAAATGCTGGTCAAAAAGTTTTAGTCGGTTTTGTTGGTCACAATAATCGTGCCTGTAGCTGTTCTTAGCTCAAGACCAGCAAAGTGTCGTGCGACTTTGGAACCAGTTTTCCTACCTCCACTGCTGCAGTGTGTTCATAGAAAATCGTGTCAAGGGTCAAGGTCATTTCATCAGAGTAGAGACTCTTTTTTTGCTAAAAAGAGTCTCACAGCACAGCCCTTGTCTTTAACTTGTGTGTGTGGTGGTTCTGTCAGACGACATCGTGGTTAGAAAATCAGGATTTTAGCAGCAGCAGAGCAGCAGCTTGGAAAAGTGACTGCTGGTTAACATGGATCTTAAT
>JBBMJY010000021.1:530656-540935 GCA_037833715.1 Toxotes lorentzi
TGGGGGACCCTCCTGCTGAGGGCCGGGCTGGGTGAAAGGAGGAAAAGGAGGAAGATAGGACAGCTGGGAATGGAGGAAAGGAGGAGAGGGACATGCAGCATATAAAACATGATACGAACAGGGATGGCAATGAGGACCAGCATTTAGATTACAGTTAGTGAACAGTTAGTGGATACTGTGTTCTGCACAGAGACACACAGTATGTAGGGTGAGTCACACCATCCATCTGCAGTGTGTTATTTTTAGATGCAAAGCACCTCATGAGTTTATAATCTCAACCAACTAAAGCTGGAAATGATCCACAAGGGGGAGCTTTTCAGTCTGTGTCAGAGCAGGGAACTGAAGCAGCAGCAGTTTGGACGCATAGATGCAGAAATATCAACATTACCTCCAACGAGTAAAGAATGTAAAAGCTGCTAGCCCTTACCCTCACCTGCACTTTCTTTCTTTCATCCGTTCTTTTTCTGCATTGTACATCTGCACCACCTGATAATTATAATGAATGACAATGGAACATCACTGTGTCACACAAAACTCCTGTTCATACATGCTGATGTAAAAATATACCTCAAATTATGGCTGTAAATCGTCAGATATTAAATGCTATTATGTTAGATGATAAAAAATGTAATTGTGTAAATGTCCCTGCTCTCCATAAACACATATGAACAAGCATAAGAGGAAGTTTGACATTAAAAGGGTACTCCTGAAAGTTAGCAATGTATTTCCATAGACTTCCAAAAGACTAAAAACAAACAAACAAACAAACCAAGTGTGCTTGGACACACAAGGACTTTGACTCCCTTTTCCAGTGACTGTCAATACACTTATATACACAGAAGGCATAACGAGGACAGCAAGGTAACAGAGATAAGCAGATATGAATGTATAACTATACTCACTTCTGTGGTCCTGTGTGTAATTATGGAGAACATGTCCCTGATCAGGTAACCCATTTAAAAGTCATTTAAAAAATATGTCGCCTGATCTGGAAACCCAGCCATGATCCCATTAAAAGTTACAGTTTGATTATGATTCATATTTCTCCTTGCTGTCCAGTCAGGCAGCTCTGTTGGCACACAGAGAGTTCTGTGATGCTACACAACCAAAATTCAAACTCAACCATCAGACTGTGATTAGAATGAAGGAGGAGTGAGACGTGTCCATCAGCCCATGAGCATGTGATGTCCCTGTAGTCTCAGTATGCCACACATTTCTCCAGAAATCATTCAAGTCTGTGGGAGTCAGAATGACCATTGGTTCTTTGCTATAATACTTCATACTCTGACTCTTTTGCACTGCAGCAGTAGTACCTTGTGTAATAGGATATATGTGTAATAATGTCACAATTATTAGTTATATATTGTAGTTATATGTTCGACCCATTTCACTTTAGTCTTTTAGTCCTATTCAAAAGTAGTTCAACAATCAACTGTTTGCTCCAGACTAGAGGTCTTCTTGGGTCCTCTTGGTTCCTAAAAATCAGGGCCTGAGTTTGGCTGGGTAAAAATTTAAAGTCCCCTTATGTTTCCATTATGTTGTAGCCCCCTGAGGTATGTGCTAAGCTAGGCTAACCACATCTTGATTCCATAATACTATCAATCATTTCATCTCATTTTACTCACAGAAATAAAATGCAGAATAATTTCAGCAATATTAGGGTCAGTTTTAAAAACATTTAAAGACAGTCTGCTTTATTAGTAGATAGTTTAACCAATTATACATGATTAGCTGAATAATGCAGAATAAAGTAAGACTTATCAGCATGTTCTTTCCAACATTCACCCCATCCTGCTGGTATACATTTTAAATTACAAAAAACTTTTTTTAAAACTTCTCTTTTTCAAAAAGAGCCCAGTGAATCTGCTCAGCCTGATAATGTCCCTGCAATGAAAACTTTAAAACACACAGACCTCAGTTTTAATCCTGTGGTAATAGATATACATTACACAGCCTGTGCAGTAGAAAAAGATAATAATTAACACCTTTCATTTTACTACTTCCCAAAGTGATTCTCTAAAAACTGTTATTATGATTTTTAAACAGTTGTTGTTTAGGTTCACCTCTGTAGGTTAGTACATGGATTATGCTATTGGAACATGGAACATATTATTGAGGTACAGATTAAGATGAATTTATTTTGCTTAGCAGCTGTGGGACCCTGCAGGAATATAGGCTTCAAGGCTTCAAGGGTACTGAGTGCCATTTGATCCCAAAGTGAGAGTTGTGTCCATATTCGCAGCATAAAGTCAAGCACATTTTTGGTAGGTGTTGGCCTCTGCCAGGATTGTCCCTTGTCAACAAATCCTTTCTGTGATCTTCATGGACAGGATTTTAAGGTGCAGCTTGGGGAAGGAGAATTTCTGGTTTGGGGGCCTCAGAATTGCATCACTGTTTTTTGCAGATGATGTGGTTGTGTTGGCTTCATCAGACCTGAGCCTTCAGCAAGCACTGGGCTGGTTTGCAGCCAAGTGTGAAGCAGCTGGGATGAGAGTCAGCAACTCCAAGTCTGAGGCCATGGTTCTGTGCTGGAGTTCTCCCTTTGAATGGGGACAGAGTTTCTGTCCAAAGTGAAGGAGTTTAAGTTTAAGTGAGTTTAAGTGTCTCAGGGTCTTGTTCACAAGTGATGGTGGTGGAGATTGACACGTAGATCAGTCCAACCTTAGCAGTAAATGGGCATTGTATTGCACAGTGTGAAGAGGGAGGTGAGCTGGAAAGCAAAGCTTGTGATTTTACCAGTCAATCCACGTGCCAACCTATATCTGTGGTCATGAACCTTGGGTAGCGACCACAAAATGAGATTACAAGTGACTGAAATGATTTTTCTCTGCATGATGGCTGGGCTCAGCCATAAAGATAGGGTAATGAGCCCCAAACACACCTCTGGACGTTGTTAGGGGGGTCACTGTAGCATCCGCTCATCTGCCGCTCTGCCATTTACATCAAGCCAAGTCCATCATGCGAATGAATTCATTAAATTCCCCATGACACCTGCTAGCCAAGACTGGGTTTGAACAGGAGCTCTGAGCAAACTTTGGGTTCCCTGGGGTGCAATCAATTGCACATTTCTACAACTAAGTGCCCCATCAGAGAACGCTCTGATATATGGTAACTATAAGGGTTACACATGTATTCACAAATCATAACTCCTTTTTAGTGGCCAACTTTGTTGCCATTGCACCCTCAATATTCAGTGTACATGATAATTTCTTTTTTGTACAATATTTATTATCCGTTTCTGGATGTCCTTTTACTGTTATGTTGCAGTGACCCAGTTTGTGTAGAAGAGGTAGTAAAGCTCCATCTGATCTCATCCTGGTCATCATCATTATCATAAAATGCCTCCGGCCCACGGTATCAGAAACACTATCTTCATGTGCCAGGACAGAGCATGCTGCTGATGCAGCTAACTTGTGACCAGTGTCGGCTCTGTGGAAAACATTTCCTTATTATTGTCCCAAGAAGACTGCAGCTCCCCCAGAATTGGCTGACCCCATGTTTTCATTACAGTGATTTATTAGTGTAGTAGCCCTTTAATACCAACCAATACCAGGGTGCCTCTCTAACCCTCTTCATTTAATTCAATTATTTATATATCGCCAAATTATACCATACATTATCTTGAGGCACTTTACAGAGTAAGGTCAAGACCTTATAATAATAAAGAGAAAAACCCAAAAGGAAAAACTCTCCACTGTCACGAAGAGAGCAGGTTACAGCCATACAGCAGCACGGATAGCAGTACCAATTAATAATAATAATAAATTATAAAATAAATAAATTCAGCAGCTACACTGTGGTGACTACATGGTTTTACAGTACAACGTCCATCAGTCATCAGTGACAGGAAGGATGACGTGAAAATGGCCTGAAATCACATATGAGGACATGTTTAATTGTGTGTGCAGATGGTCCCATGATGAAGATCTTCAAACGCACCTCGGTGTATCAGTACTTCCACAACAGTAAATTTGGTAAAGTCCTACAACCACAAAGGTGAAAGTGGGATGTGGGATGACGTGCAGCTGGGCCAGTCAAGCACTTCAGACCACACAGCATGGGTCCTGGTCAGTAGCCTTGGGATGGTGGCGACTGGATGGGTACTGTAGCCATGCGTCCTCTATTTTATGGAAGGCCGGTACATTGTTTTATCTCTCCACTACTTTGCTTCGGCTCACAAAAGCATGTGTTGACAGTTGCGCTTGCCAGAAGGAGTCGGTTCAACTGCAGGTTTATTTGTGGATAGCACAGCTTACTCTGTGAAAGGATGCAGCAACAACTGGGAGGAAGAGAAAAGAGTTTTTAAATCCTGACCAGTTTACAGAAGCACACCTGGTAGAAAATTACTGTTGCACTGGGCAGTGTTCATGTCTGCCTGTGTCTATCTGCCTGTGTCTGTATTTCACTATCTGTCTTCTGTTATATATTTTTATTTCTAATGTTTCGTTAGAGTTGTATCTGAAGCTCTGTCCTTGATAGGCTGAAAATGCTGTGTCTAGTGGGCTTATAGCCACAGCCTGTACTGGTGAGCAGCAACACTGGGATGCAGGCACACTAAGCCCCACGCGGCTCATGCAAGTTTGAACATCAGAAAGCCACACATGTGTACCAGGTGTTACATGTACCTCCACCCCTAAATATCATCCCCAAGAGAGCCTCAGTCACTTGAAGCTCACAATAGCAAAGCAGCCCAGCTACAGAACATGGATGGCACAAACAGCTACCCAAAATGCAGCTTGTTTTCTGGTGCCTTGATCCAAGCAAGTCTGCAGCACTACAACAGGTCACCATGGAGCACAGTGCCTCATCTTTGGCATGATTCCAGGAAAACCTCAATCACAGCTAGCTCCACCAAGAAGGTCCTTGTCAGAACCGCTGCCACAAGGTTCCTCTGTGAGCACCTTTACCCCAGGCTGTGGCCTGCCAGGGGTTAGAGGGCTGTGGATCCTCCATACAGCACAAAGGCACTGTTGTCAGTGTTGAAGAGCCCTGGTTTTCTGCAAGCCCTGATGACGTACTGCATTCAAAGGAGTTGTTGGAGATCAAGTGTCCTCAGCTGGGAGGACATCTTTACAAGCAGGGGTTCTGATGTGAAAATGGTGAATGGGTCACCACAGCTTCTAAGACATGGGTCGCAGGGCTACTTCATGCAAGTACAGCTTGGCCTTTTCTGCAGATGCCAGTTTTCTGTTGTACATCATCTGTAATAGGAAAAACCATGATTAATACATTTATCATTGATCATTTGCTCATTGGTTTTGTATGTTAGTCAAAACTCAAGAATTGCACAGAAAGAAACAGGCAAATCATGTCTGCCCATTTAGTTTAATATTTTATTTAATGTTATACCGTTTGAGGCAACACTAACTGCTTAGCATACTCATTTGTTCACCTTACTGTTTTATGACGCATTTGACTGGCTGTATCCAAGTGAGGTGTCTATGTACATAGAAGGATACCTAACAGTATTCTGTCCAATTATGCTAAGCGAGGATTTAACAAATCCATTTAATACATTTAACAAAAAGAAATGTTAAATAGAATATTGTCATTCTCAAGCAGAAAAATTTCATTCCAGCTGGATTTTAAACTGTCTTTCCCTTTTTGCCAGTGTGGAAGTGTGAAGTGATTTCTCTTTTTTGTTTTTTTTTTTTAAAAAAGCTCATTTAAAAAAAAAACTTAATAGCACAAGATATCATAAATATATATTACCCTAAATTTATGTTCATTTTGTCAAGTGATCAAAAAAAAAGGGGTGATCATTAGGCTTCATTCAAGAATAGTTTTGCATTATTCTCCTAAAGGATTTTTTCTGTCAAGAAAAAAAGTCTTTGTACGAAGGTTCCAAGTCAGATTCACCACTCAGTTACCCGCACAAGCTTGTTGCAAATCACTTGTTGTAACCTGAAGAATGTCACCTGTTTGTGAGGTGGTCCATGTGCAGGAGATTTTATTATTAATTTATTCATCATATAATCAATGGGCGGCACGGTGGTGCAGTGGTTAGCACTGTCGCCTCACAGGCTCGAACCCCGGTCTGGGCTGGGGGAGTTTGCTTGTGTGGGTTCTCTCCGGGTACTCCGGCTTCCTCCTACAATCACAAAAACAAGCGCGGGTTAGGTTAATTGGCTACTCTAAATTGCCCATAGGTGTGAGTGTGTCTGTGTGTGGTTGTCTGTCTTTGTGTGTCAGCCCTGTGATTGACTGTTGACCAGTCCAGGGTGTACCCCGCCTCTCGCCCATAGTCAGCTAGGATAGGCTTCAACTCCCCCGCGACCCTGACGGATTAAGCGGTAGAAAATGGATGGATGGATGGATATAATCAATGATTCTAAAACTATGCTTCTAAAAGACCCGCTCTGCTCACAAATTTGACATTGCCACAAATCAACGTCAGTAGGTGTGTTAGAGAACCTGAACAGCTCAGCCATCAACAACGTGTCATCAGAGCAGCCTTGTGATAGAAGAAAAGACTTGGTCTGACTTGAAGGCAGGCACTAAAAACATCTCAAATCAGAGATCCATCCATCAGACTAATATGGGAGCAGACACGACCATCACGGAGGACAAGATAATATGTAGCCTACAGTAGGTGATGTTACACTGTCAGGACCCTGAGGCAGCTATCAGAGTGAGAGATGAAGGAATTTTGATATTAGGTTTTCTTACTGGACATACTCAACTGCACAAAATGCATCGCAGATACAGGCAGGTGGTGGCAGCGCACAGACCAATGTAAGTAGCCTCCTTGAATCACTCATACCTGCCTCTGAACAATGTTTTTTTTTTTTTTTTTTTTTGCATGAGGCCCAATGTCTTGGTGCAGCAGTTTTTATTCACCTGGTATTTATGACCAGAGAGCAAACTACTGATTTATGCACGTTCAGTTGTTTGGCTAAGGAATCAGTTAGAGTGGAGGATTAATCAGCTGAGGCTCAGCAGAGTAACCAATCCCAGTCCTTACATGACGTTGGCCACCATTAGCAGATTTATGGTTTAGTAAGACATGCATCAGTGTGTTGTATGAATGCACAATGCCTGACACTTATCTCCCCAGACTTACTGTGGAGAAATATAAACAGGAAAAGGTTGAGACTTAATGTAAGTCTGTATGTGTTTGCATGAAAAGTGACATTAGTTATTTGAGTTTGTCACTGTCTTCTGACTATACAAAATCATGTCTGACCATGCATTCAATTGTGTATCCACAGTATGTGAGACTGTGTGTGTGTGTGTGTGGTATAGATATGGCAGGTGGAGTGTTCATTCCAATTCCTTTATCAGTTAAATAAGCTTGATGAAATTGCTGCAGCCTAACCATTAAGCCATTTAATTACAAAGCTGGCTCCCAGTGTTTTTAATGACAGCAGCCTGGCTTGAGCCTTATCAGGAAAACAGAATGAAATAAAGAGTGGCTTGTTTTTCAGGGAATTGACTTTTAATTTGAAAGTGTCTTTATTCGTCTCTGATTCACTTGTTCTGCCCCTGTCTGACTTCGTGTCTGCTGTGCTGTGTGTCTATCTTCCTCTCTCTGTGAGATTGCCTGTCTGTACCTTACTGTTGTCTTCACACCTGTGTGTCACTGATCACATTTCCAATGCATCAACACAACTGTCTCTAGAGTTTAACTCAGAATGGAACCAGAAACAAAAATCATCCAGTGAAGCAGCAGCTCTGAGGACAGAAACACCTTGTTTCTGTCCTCAACTGTTTAGTTGAGTTGTACAGTTGAGTACTCTGGTCTGGCCTAACCTTTCATCTGTGGAGGCACTGTGCAATATTTTTTTCTTTCTCACAGTATCCTACTCTTCACTCCTCCATCATTGTGAAAATTTGTATATCGCCAGTTTTTACTGTTTTTATAGTTTTGTATCTTTAACTTTTTTTAGATTGTAAATACACTATTTTTTGCACATTTTTTGTACTTGAATTTCATGCACACTTTTTTACTGTTTTTCTTGTGAGCCACCTAACAAGTGAATTTCCCCGCTGTGGGATCAGTAACGTTTTATCTTATCTTATAACCACTCTTTACAACTGTGGTGAAGAGAAAAGCTTCTCAGAATGAACAACAGGTCTAACCTTGAGGTGGATGGACTACAACAGCAGAGACCACGTCAGGTTCCAGTCCTGTCAGCCAAGACCAGAGATCTGAGGCTGCAGTGGACACAGGTTCACCAAAACTGGACAGTTAAAGACTAGAGAAATGTAGTCTGGTCTGATGGATCTGGATTTCTGCTGAGGCTGCAGATGGTAGGGTCAGAGTTTGGAGTCAACAGCATGAATCCATGGACCCAACCTGCCTTGTGTCCACAGTCCAGGCTGGTAGTGGTGGTGTGATGGTGAGGGGAATGTTTTCTTGGTTACCAATCAGTCATGGTCTGAATGTCTCAGTCTGTCTGAGTATTGTTGCTGACCATGTTCATCTCTTCATGACCACAGTTCACCATCTTCAAATGGCTACTTCCAGCAGGATAATGCTCCATGTCAGAAAGCTAAAATCGTCACAAACTGCTTTCATGAACATGACAGTGAGTTCAGTGAACTTCAGTGGCCTCCCAGTTTCTTTGAGATGTGGTGGAACAAGATTCATGATTGTCAGCATGAATGATGTGATGAAAATGAAGGAAAAATGTTGTATTACTTAAAAGTATGTTTATGTAATACAACAATACTGATGACAGCCTGAGACCAGCAGCCAAAACACTCCCTGACATTACATACAAAAATATTCATTTGGCAAACATTTTTAAGAAACCGATAGTTTTGTTTGTATCATTTCTGAGTATCATCAATAAATGACCAGAAAACTTTCAAGAAGTCAGAGAAAAAAAAGACCAACAGGAAGTTGTCTCACAGTCTTGATGTTCATCAGTTTCCTTATGTATCAAAACTCATTCAGCAGTGTTTCTGTACATGCTTGTTTACATCACACAAACCATGATGGAAAAATCTAACCTGAAAAGAAACCAAAAGAAATGACAGAATGCCATGGTTCTTATGTCCTTGGGACAATGTCCCTCCACAGATATTTAATACATGTTGAAAACCTGTGGACAAAATCCCATCCAATTTCAAACTGTGTAAAACTTCCTTCATGATCCTACAGCATGTATAGCACCATTAATATGTGACAGACTACATTATCTGAGTAGCCTAACTTAGCTGGATGTATCAATATATGACACACTTAACTGAGACATAGTGACAATGCCAAAAGCTCCTAAATGAAGGAACTGAAGAGCACGCAGGTGTTAAAAGGGTTTTTAAAAAATAAATGAGATAATCTTTAGAACAGTTTGAATTAAAAGAAGAACCACTTAGTCTGAATTCCTGTAGTGACTAATGTGATATTAGGATTTCTCTCTAGTTGGAGAAACCAGATGCAGTTTAGGAGGGACATGTTAGATCATCAAGTATAGCGGCCCTTAGAGATGTCAGACACTGCCAATGATCTGATCTCTGAGCAAGTTCAAGTTTCTTCAGCTTCTCTACCATCTGAAAACACTTCATCCTTCCCACCCACCAGGCCCTCCACCTTCACTGTGGCAGGGTCTCGGCTGTGAATTAATGAGCGAGAGAGGACAGAATGGCAACAGAACAGCAAACTGTGTCAATCACAGGCCCCAGGTGGATGACTGAGGAGCACACACTGTGCTGAAGATAACATCTGCCCACAGAGGCCACCAGGCTTCCAGTCCTTCATGGCACAGCAGCAAATACAAGAGGAGCCCTGTGACAGCTGTGCCAAGGCAATCTGTCAACACAGTGACACAGAGGCACCAAAGGCCAAAGCAAGGATCAGAAAATACCAACAAGAGAGTTAGAGAAATGTTTTAAAACATTTCTGAAGTGCTGGCCTGCTGCTGTACACGGACCTCTGTCATTAGGATTCAGGATTCAGACTCATGTAACGCCTTGTGTGCCTTAGAGAAACCTTGTCCCTGATGAGAGGATGGTGGCTCCTATAAAACTAAACTCACAATGTAAATGTACAAAGAGGCATAAAATACACAAAGTGTAAAGACTGTGTGTGATCAGGCTGTCACCTTTACAACATCACAGTTTTGTAATCTAGTCACGTCAGTGCCTTGTGTACACACTGAATCCAACAAATCCCAACTCTTCCTCTGACAGGCACTGCTGATGCTTTTCAGTCGTGTTTTTCAGTTGTTTACCTTTCTCTCTCTCTCTCTCTCTCTCTCACGCACACACACACACACACACACACACACACACACACACACACACACACACACACACACACACACACACACAC